>VWZK01017431.1:298973-312222 GCA_013396935.1 Baryphthengus martii | reverse complement strand
GAGACGAGTATTTGTGGCACTTGAGTCTCTGGTCTAGTGGTTAGGGATGCTGGGATGAAGGTTGGACTGGATGATCCTGGAGGTCCTTTCCAACCATAGTGATTCTATGATTCTAAGTCTGCCTCACTCTCAGTGAGTCTCTTATATCTTACTGGAAGGCCTACAGACAGCGCGATATCATTGGCAAACAAGAACCAGAACTAAAAAAAGGGCTTGTAAACCAATAATAATGACAGTTATCCCTGGTAGTGAATAAATAATGTGGGCTTCACTACCACAAGCTCTTTTTTTTTTTTTTTTTCCTGTTCAGCTGACTGCACCATTAAATACAACAAGGGATTTCTTAGCTTTGCTGGTGAAGTGTGGTCCTGAGGGCTGGCCAGAGGCTTTTGCAGTGATTTGGGCATGCGTTGCAGTCCTGCCCATTGGCAGAGGCCAGCACAGACTTCTGCGACTGTCCAGCCGCAGGCTCGCAGCCACTGACTGGTTTTGGGGTCTTCTCCCAGAGATGTAGAGGAGGCTGTGATTTCTTTCACTCTGGAAAAGGGCTTTTGAACATGTGAGAACAGAATGATTATTCAGGCATCCACACTTTAAAAGACTAAAATAAATCCCCCCATCACCAAAAAATTTACTATTTGGGATTTAAGGAAGATTTCTCCCCACACCTCTTGAAGTGGATGCTCTACAGTTTCGATTACGTATATGTCCATTACATAGTAATCAGTGCTAAGTACATATGCATACACAGAGCACAATAAATTATGTATCTCCCCTTAATATTGCATGAATAAGAGGCATGACGTGTATTGATTTCATTTGAATCTCAGTTCAAGAAAGCATTTAAACACATTTCTATTTTTAAATCCATGAATCATCATAATGGGATTGTTCAGGTACTTTCAGTTAAATACACACTTAACAACCTGGCTGAATTTGAGCCATAATGATAATCAGATTAATGCTTTGAACCAGTGCCCAAGGAAGCCAATGGAACCCATTTAATCAATTTTACTATGTTCTCAGAGTAGGATCTATTTTTCTAATATGTATGTGTGCGTATATGTATATTTAATGAAGGAAATTCAAGGTAGAGCTCCAGTGAGAAATCAGTCTATCTGAACCTGGAATCACCTTATCTCATCATGGATTTCAGCAGCAATCTGAGAAATGAAAACAAGCTATCTTAAAATACCACCAGCAGCCAATTACTCCTTCCTTTATGCCCAGGACATGCCACGCTGAAGGCTGAACACTGCCCACATGAGTGAGGCAGCATCCTTTAGGTAACAGGAACTCATTTTTACCTAATGAAATAAGGAATTTTTTTTCTGTCTTGCAAGATATGGAGACAATAAGTTTTTATAGGACAACATGTTCAAAAGCACTTCCATGACACAAGAACTTAAATCTCACTAGCAAACTCGGGGCTCTGACGGAACCAGGGGATGGCTTAGACTGGACCATCTGGTAAGATTAGGACTTCCAGCTGTTTCCCTGCACAGATGTCCCTGCTGCTGGTGAATTAGCTCAAGCACCATAATAATTTATGTGATGGGCACTTTTCTTATCCTGAATTTGCAGGTTTCAGCCACATGCTTTGTCTACTCTAAATCAACTGTTGTCTTACATTTGTATCTTTAATGGAGAAGCCAGAAAGGATTAATAAATCTGATCAAAAAGCAGTTGCATTAAATAGGTCATTTAATTTGACCTAGACGGTAACACCAAGGAAGCTGTACTTTCTAGAATTAATCCCATGTCAAATTACCATGCACCTTATTTTCTTTTTTTGTAGAAAAAAATTAGGTCATGACACCTATGACTCTGCTTCAAGCCTTGCATTTCTTCCCCGGGACACACCCAAAATTTCACTCTGGAGAATACGTCTATAGTAACATCATCATCTATAGGAAAACAGAAGCAGCCCAAGGCTGCAGGGAGCTGCTGCTCCGCACAGAGCCCACAGCGCAGCCAAAGAGGCATCTCGCGGCTACGTGCTCTTGCTGGTGGGACCTGGCTCTTCCTTGTGTGCTGCACACAAACGTTTGATACTTTGGGCAGGGAAGGATCAAGCAAGAAACATACAGGCATAATCTAAAAGCCTAGTGAACTGATAACCACAAAATAACCTTTTCCTATCTTACCCTTTTTTCCTTTCTCTCTCCAGGACACAGGCAAAGCTGGTGGTTTTATCTCCAATATTTCCACACTACAGGATAGCTGTGCTTTTCTCTCTTACTTTTCACAGGCAAGTAGTAATAATGGTTAATGTCTCCCTCTGAAAGCATCCTCTGTGAACTGCTTCTTATAAAAGCAAATTAAATAGCCTGTGTTTTATCGCTTTATTGTTATTACCATTATTTATTAATAGCAAGCTGTGTTGGGCTTTTTTTGTTTTTAAAACCCAGCATTCATAGTTGAGTTTGTATGCTGGCTCACAGGTTAATATGGTCGCAAATATTTAGCTATTCTGGGTAAAAAGCATCGCTTCTAGTGGATCTTTAATATCGCTGTGTTTTGCTTCCACAAGGCATTTTTGCAGCAAACTGAGAAAGTCATCCTAGACCTTATCTACAGCACCAAAGTATAGGAGTCGATTGTTTGTTTTCTGGCTGCTGTAAGAGGTGGTTTGTTAGAAAAAGAACAGTTTTCAAATTGTAGCCATGAAATTCTGTCCCTTTGATGGGTCCCAAGCTCTCCACCTCAAACTCTGCCTTTGTATTGCTCAGTTATCTACACCTTCTGAGATCCAGAAATAATCAAACTACTGAGACAACGTTTTCTAGCTGGATGGGCCATATTAACGTGATTTAAATGATGATATGGTAATATTTAATCTGTTTCCTCTTCTGTGCTCTTTTTATTTTCTAAGAAAATCTGAAGAGTGTTACTTACTGTCTCATTCGGAAAAGGAAGAGAGCTAAAGTTAATTAGTCTTCACTTACCTCGAAGGGTTTAAATTTTGTGGAGTATATTGAGTAGCAAATATTTAGTAGGTCCATACAAAGTTGCAGCTTTCTTCACCTGTAGATTAAAAAATTTTGGTTTAGATTTTAAGGATTTATTTCATACGTCAGTAGCTATTAAACATCCTGCAGCAGAAAATCTCAGAAGACGTCCATTTGTAGGTAAAGTCCTTTCTAGGTGGGGCAAAACACAAAGACTCATAAGTAAGCCAATATTTAATTGTATGACCTAAAGGCATCAAAATTTAGTTATAGCTCCCTTTGATAAAATAAATTTGGAGTCTTACATGATAATTCTAAAATTAGATCACGCCACACCTGAAGGCTGTCAGTTCGCTTTGTGAGATGAGTGGAAAGTCCTGCACATTTACTGCAGAAATGCCCTTTTATTTCTGCTCTGAGTTTATTAGTTGAAAAGACTTTTTGAGAAATTGCTAAACTTGATGCATTGTTTAAATCACAATTTTTTACAGTGTCTCTTCTAACAACAGAATTGCCATGGCTGTTTCAGACCAGCTTATAGGCAGTGTAACGGAAAGCTCTGAATGCTTAGGGAAAGACTGTGAGAAGCAGAGAGGGCTTATAGAGGTCCTGCTCATGATACACCCCTTGCAGCAGCTGCCTGCTCAGAGATGCCTGGGAGCGAGCTGTCTGACCCCTGCTTTCAGTCGCTGCCAATGCCCATGAATTGTCTCTACCTTCTTTGAGCCCATGTAGGTTTTTCACCTTCAGAGAGTCCTCTGTCAGTGAGTTCTGCAAATCAGCTTCATCTGTCCCCATAAAGATGTCTCCTGCTAGGCCTGAGGCTAATGTCCCTGGTAGAGCCTGTGTAAATCCTGATGGAAAGCAGGGAGAGTTGCTCTGCGCAGTCATTGATGATAATGTCAGTTCCTAAATCTGGGCTTAAGACTCGAGCTTTAGGTGCCTATAATGGGAAGCTTTTGTGATTTCTACAGCAAGAATTAACTACAAATTTCATGGCTGAGAAGGTGTGAGAACAAAAACTAATTCTAGCAAGTGGTAAAATGCGTGATCTTACAGCACCCGGTCGGAAGCCTTGCTGGTTCTGCATCTGCTACCAAGTTTCTGTGCAACCCTCATGTGCCCACCCATCCCCATCTGAAAAGGAGATAGAGATGTTACTACTGACCTAAAAATGACATTGCTCCCAGCAGGTGGGCACAGGCTGCCTGGCACACTTTGATGACTTTGTCCTCACAGCAGCTTTGGAGGGCAAAACAGTGACCCCCGTTTCCAGCCTGGCATCTTAACTATGGAGCTGCTGTGTCTCTCCAGCCAGCCCTTTTCTACAGCACAAGTGTGAGGTGACACTTAATTCATAAATGTCTGTAAACGTTTTAAGAAAAGCAGAGCAAAGGTGATGTTAGAAGAGAAGCACATTAGCCTGTTGGGCAGCAGCAGCTGGAATACCTCAGTGCTGCAATTATGTTTGATGGTGCATGTACTTTGCTTCAGGAATGCTGCCAAATGGCACTTTATTCCTACCTTGCAGCTATATGCAGATGAAAAAAAGTGAATTTCCATGCTTCATTGGCCAAAAAGTGCCTGCAGGTTTTCATGCAGCTTGACCAGGCTGGGACCAAGATCTGGCTCAGAGCAAAAAAGCACTGCTGGGGCTGATGTTCGTGGTTAGAGTCAGGGTCTTACCAGGTGGCTCAGACAAGGATGAAGGTAGAAGCGGTGCTTCCCCAGCCAACTCCTCCAGACAGAATTACAGTCTGACACCCATCCCATGCCCCCAGGAAGGGGCAGCTTTCTCTTAAATGTTTATATGAATACAGAGGTTTTTTAAAACTCTTTGTCACAATTCGTCTTTAGCCTCCAAGTCAAGTGTGGCAGTTCTAGGACCAGCTGTGGTTGGATCAGGATTTTCTCCTATTTTAAGTGTTAGGAACATTTTCCCACCTGTATTTCTTTAACCTTCCTAATGCTCTTCTGCTTTTCTTTTCCCAGCAAAGGGAAAGCCATGAATTCCCAGCTCTGCAGTTAATTTTTTGAGGTTTGTTTCTCAGTCACGGAGAGTGTAGACCTGTTGTCCTAACCTCATCTGCTGATTTTGAGTCCTTTTGGGGTTGATCTGAAGCTCACTAAAGGCTAGAGAGGTTTTCCCAGCATGGTTAACACACTCACCTTCAAAGTATTCCCTTCCTCCTGAGTTACCAGTGCGTATTCCTGCAGGATAACTTGCCCTCACCACGTCATTTGGACTGCCCAGCTGAGGTTACTGTTGCTTAGCTACAAGACTCTATAATAAGCGCCTGAGCCATAGCGGAGAGGGTACTGATGCATTTCAAATATAAGACCCAAAGGATGCTCATCAATGTATGTGCAGGAATATCACAGGTCCCGAATGCTGAGGTTTCGGCAACCACGACTGTTAGCTTTTAGCTTACATGGCTTTGGTTGCTACTGTACTGGAGCTAAGTTGTTTGCACGCTGTGGCCAGAAACACTGACTTCAAGGAATGTGTGTGTATGGGGGGGAATTATTGAATAAAGATCCTTGAAAGAGGGAAATGGAATAGGAAAGGAGCTCCTTGGGGGCTTCTGTTAGGAAAAACTCATTGCCAGAGTTAAGCCTTGGTTACTGGAGTCAGGTTATGAGATGTGTTATCAATGTGAACTGCAGAACTGGCCATAAGAGCTAAGTATTGATCTGTGTCCACAACAGCGATGCCTTTCAGCTTTTTTCTGCCATTTTGCATAGGTGACTTGTTTTATATCTCTACAAATCGCAGTCACATTTTTGCAGTCTCATAAAATGAGTGCCACCAATTGCCCAGGACACGTCTTCAGTTCCCACAGCAGCCACATGTGAAAGACAACAGCACTGTGCTTCCGGCAATATTAATTAGTAGTCTGGAGGTGAATGCTCAGCTCCACAGCTGAATTTAGTAGCTGTTCATCTGAACGTAGGAGAAGGTTTCTCTGAATCTCCAGCAGAACCTGGTAGGACTGATGCTTCACCTCTGTGGTGTCTGTGGCCAGGGTTTGTATGGAAAGGTAGACTGGGAAAAGCTTTTCTTGAGTTTCAGCTGCCTTCATTGTGAGTCAGCAACAGGAAATAAAGATAAGAGCCAGCAGCTTGACAGTGCTGGACCATCCCCAGAGAGAGGCCACAAAGAAAGACTGGAGTGGCTTTGTGCTTAAGGAACTTCCATGGAGTAACTGGTCGTGTTGGCCCATAGCTGGAAAGCAATCAAATCCCTGCCTGCACCTCCAGTGTGACGCCAGACCCAGAGGATCTACTGGAAGGGCAAGTATTACGGTTTTGAAATTCTATTTATCTTCTGTGTCTGCAAAGATCACTCTTAGTGTTGACATCTGTAAAGATGTGAGCCCCAGGAGCCACCACGGTGGACAACAGAATGGGACAACTTTGTTTTCTCTCTTTTATGGCAGGGAAACAATGTGAATAAAAACTAACTGGTTAAGAAAAGAGGAGTTCACTGTACAATATTGTGCACGGGATTTCAGGTTCATATACAGTGACACAGGCCTACTGAGAAAAGGTACACCGAGGACGACCTCACATTTCTTGTTGTTAACAGCTCTTCGATGTGAACATCTATGTAAGCAGTGAGGAATAAACCTCCCTTATGAAAGCGTTAGTGGTTTTTGATCCCCAAAAGTGATTTGCCTGTCACTTCTAAATCTATTTTGTCTCTCGCTTAGCAGTGGAGTTGTGCCCAGGTAAAGGTATTACATTTATACCAGCTAAATATTAGTTTTAGAATGTGTGTCCATTGTTTGGTCCCAGAGTGTTGCCCAAAGCAAGTTACTTTTCTGTGTTATGTTGTCTATTGATCACTCATTTTTCATTTTATCCTTCTTGTTGTTCTTTTTCTTGGCTCTTGCAGAAAGTGCTGACAGGCCATTAAGAAATTGAATTACTAAACTTTCATATTGATTTTTCCTGACTATAGAGCTGACATTATTATGTAGGGACTCTTGTCTTGGGCTATGCAGAATGGTTTTGCTAAGCTCTTGACAGCTCTCCTCACTCCTTTGCTTCATTACCTTCCCTCTCTTTACCACCCCATCATTTCCAAGATGAGGAGATTCTGAAAACCATTATGAGGAGTCATTTCATTTCCCTGTCAGTTTTCCTTTGCAAGCACCCTCACAAATGACGGGAATTTTCTTTCTTTTCGCTCCAGAGGTACACAAACAGATCAGCCCATTTGCTAACAGCCTCGGTGCTGACACCACGGTACCCATGGCAACACACCAGCCTGCGCAAGCATCCGCAGATGCTTCAAAAATCAGAAACACTGAGTGATGACAAGGACTTGCTTCAGACAATAGATGTTTATAGGTGTTGCAACCATCTGAAATACTTCTCTCTCCACCCATCAGCTCCTTGATTATAATGTGCTTTACATTTATCTTGCATCCCCTTTGTCAGAATAAGATTCAAGGCAGAATTAATCCTTGAGTTTTCAGGGGGTTTTTATTTGTTTGGTTTGGTTTGGTTTCTTTCATTTATATCATTGCTGAGGTCCCTTATAGGAATGAGCATCCCAAGCTCTCCTGTCAACTTTCCTCTTTGAACTGGGTTGGAATACAGGTTCTTCAAATGATAAAATCCAAAGTCGTAGTTGAAAAAGAAGTGGCCTATGTCAGCCTGACTAACAGATGTAGCCGTGTGACTGCCAGGCTGAGGTGTGATTTGCCCCATCATGTTGCATGAACTACTGCATTTATAAGATCCGATCAACCATTTTGGAGGAGTATTTTTATACAAGTTCATCCACCTGCTAGGATGGCAGAGACTATGCTACTGTGTTTAACAACCACTAGTCCTGTGGGTTCTTCAGCTCTGCTTTCAGGAGATAACATTCAGGCACTCAGGTTGCATTTCTGAAACCGGTTGCAGCAAATGTATCGGTTCGCTAAACCAGGTGCTTACATATTAAAACATCTGTAATTCAGATTGGGTAGCTGCATGTGGGGTACTGATTTGTGCAGCTAGATAACTGCGGGCAAATACATGAGCATAGGCTAGTATGAATTTACA
Organism: Baryphthengus martii; assembly: GCA_013396935.1. Lineage (NCBI taxonomy): Eukaryota > Metazoa > Chordata > Aves > Coraciiformes > Momotidae > Baryphthengus > Baryphthengus martii. The sequence goes on along the minus strand of VWZK01017431.1, from coordinate 304,213 downwards.
GATGGCATGTGTGCACTACCCTTTAGGATTTCACGTGCAAAACAAACCATTACAGTCACGTACTGCTGATGACCCTGGATGGGCAGTCATTTTATAATACAGCAAACTAATAGGTAGTCTGTGGGAACTCAGGACCACCTTCTTTGGGCCAGGGAGCTTTTTTTCTGCCACACCAAGATGTGTGCTCGTTGAATGGGCTGAGGCCATTCTCAAATCTAGACTGGACCACTGCATTTGTTGTTTGCACAGAAGCTGAATGTGAGGCTGGGTTTGAAGTTTGGCAATGGGAAAGAGTCCAAGTACATTGGTGCTTAACCTCAAGCCACAGTTTTTTGGTTAGAAAATAGCCCCTCATTCTGTCTGTGATGTCTCCTCTCTCTCAATAAATAACAGGGGTTTTTATTCACAGAAAGGCGAAAAATACAAAGCCCTAAACCCAAGATGAACTATGTTGCTCCATACTGTGGTGTTAACTTCATTAGGCTAATCTGTTTTAAATTGATGATTTAAGCTTTAGGCTTGGAAAATGCAGTAACATTTACATGTTTGAACATAACAAGAGGAGCATATTAAAAAGCCTTATCAAAATTCCACATTAATAAAACAAGCTATGAGAGCATCAGATAACTGAAGTGCAAGCATGCAAGCGTAGTAATAGATTCCTTCTAAGGTCTTTATTCCTCAGGAGCTACTGTTGCAAAAATACAGGCTTTCCCCTAGAACAGGAAATTAAATCTCAAAAATAGTGTATCACTCGTGTTCTGACCTGTCTGACCATTCAGTAACTTATAGGTCATATTTATTTTGAAAAGCAACTTTCTCATAGAATTTTGCTACAGATTCAGTGTGTAAAGAGATTTCACTACTTTAATGTGTGTTCTGTTTATTTTCTGTTCAAGCTCGTAGATAGGTAGTGGATGTTTAATTTTTTTTTATTTCATTAGAAGACCTGGTAAGTCTGAATAGTGCAGTAGTTTTATTCTCACAGCTTTTAGGACAGACAAAGAAGGCAGCACTTTTACTAGGGAGAAGCTAGAGATGGCAAAACAAACAACATAAGCTCACAAACTTACATTTCTTACTTTTGATAACCATCACTCGTTATAATTTGAAAACGTTAAGACTAACAAAGCTTATTTTTTCTAGAGAGGTTTTTTTTTTTTCTCTCTTTGTGGAGATGGGAACGTAATAGGTCAACTATACTCCTCTATACTCCAGGAAATGGGTTAAAGCAGTAAAAATTGCTTTAGGTTAAGAACATTCTATAGCTGAATCCTGCAGGGATCAATACTCCCCTCGTTTCCTTTCAAAAACGTTTACAAAACTTCCTGTGAGATGTCTCTAACATGACAGGTCTGACATCCAGCTTTTTCCTCTTCAGCAAAGGAATCAGTCCCATAACCAAGATGTCACAAAGCCTTAAGAGCTGAGACGAAAAAGTAGCCAGGTTAGGTAAATGACAGGGGAAGAAGGAAGCTCTGCACGTAACCATGTACTCTGTAAGGGACCTCGACTGTCTGTTTCTCACATCGGCAAATCATCTGGGGACCCTTTGCTTTCAATCATAGCAGTGAGAAATGGAGATACCCACAAGAGTGCATCCTCTACTGCAATTTTTGTACCCTTGCGTTCCTCAGAGCAGGTGGCATGGGCATTGTCTACCCTCTCTCATTTCAAATTATTCTGTTTCTCATGCAGAGACTGGCTTTTGACATCAAAAGCATTTAGTAAATTAGAGTGTAGCTCCCTGAAGCTAATTCTTCCACTGTAATTCACATGGGTACCTATGGTTCCTTGGACAAAGATAACTAAGGTCTACAAAGGCAGAGTTGCTCTGGTACAAGTCCTTCCACTGTGGCTAGATCCACTTTTGCTGAAAGCTTTCCTGTAGCACCCTGAGGCATACTTTTACAAACAGGTATATCTCCAAATAACCTTTAAAAGGTAAATGTTACCAAATGCGAGAGGGGCAGAAAAAGGAAGGCTTTTACACGGAAATGTTACTGTATAAGCTGATGTGATACAGTTGAGTTTCTTGTCCAAAACAGAAACAAACTGAAGGTAGTTTGTTAAGTAAAGCCAGGGATAAGCATATACTTCTTTTCAGTGGAAGCTTTTATTTTGTTTAGTGCCTGATAATGGTTGCAAGGAGCTTTTTCACTCCCCATTCTTCCCCATTGTCTCCATTGGGAACCAGAGAGACCCTAGAGTTTTCTGATTCAGAGAAACATTTCAGCAATGCCGAGGCAGGAGCTCTGTCTTTCCCAGGCGCCTTAGCCCGGGTGTTTCCAAGGGAAAAAAAAACCTTCTCATCCCATTGTTGAACATCTCCAGAGGCTGAAAATATGCCACTGAGGAAAGTGTCTAAAGGGGCCATAGCCATATTTTCCATTGCTTCATCATCTGCGTTGGTGCTTGCAGCTCTTCCCATCAAGAATAAATAAGAGCTTGCTTTGCCTTGACTGGTTTGTTCACTCAGCTAACGTTGTGACACCGGCACTGAGGCTTGAGTCACACGCTGGTTTTGAGAAATTAAATGTTTCCTTCCCCAGTCTGAAGTGAAGCCAAATACCTAAGTTGCCAACAATTGCAGCTCGATAAACTCTCCGAGGAGCAGCGGTAGTTTGTTGTAATAGCTATATAGCAAGAGAAGAATATGTATTGACACAAGTCCCTTCTCAAACAGCATTTCCCAGTCACAGTTTCAAACGAATCTGTTCTAAAAAGGGCTATAGCCAATGCCATTTCTTTTTTCTTTTAGCAAGCAGGCAAAAATCCTCTGTATTTGACTTACCAGGCCTCCCTACAGAGATCCACAATTCCGTGTGTCAAAGCTTTACTATAAAGCTCGTGGTTTGTGAGGTTATGTAAAAATCTATTTTCCCTTTGTACAAAAATCTTTCCCCCCCAATCTCTTAGTGAGGTGATGCTTTTTTCTCTCTGCATGAATATTTCTTATAAAAATATGTGCATGTATATATATTGCTAACACTAATTTCAAGATTTTTTTCCTGTCTTAAAACAACTAGTGTCAACACTGTTGCTGAATATTTAATGTAAAGTATAATGTAATTTGACTAGATCATTATCTCGGGGAAGATGGCGAATGCCTTGTTGTTTTTTCCGTGTTTATTTTTCATCACCTTTGATGATTGTTCAAAGGAGAGGTGCAATTGAGTAACTGACTTCCGAGACTCACCTTCTCTCTCTCTCTCTCTGCAGCCTGCTCCTGAAAAGAGACAGGCTGCTGCCGTACTGCGTTTGAGCTAGAGATGTTGATTCCTCCATGGCACATGGAATATTCTGAGTGTTTCTTTGGATTCAGTCCTCTCTGATCTCTAGGAATGTTTATTGACAGAGAAGCCTATTTATTGCACATGGCAGTTTTTTGTTAAGACACCTCTTCCAAGCTACCCATCACTGTATTTGTTTCCAACGAAAGTATAAGCTGTTCTTTTTTTTTCTTTTTATTTTTTTTTTTTTTAAGACTGTAGGATTTAAATAAATCCGTTTCCATTTGGATGAATTGTAATCGTTTCTCCTTGCTCAAGTCAACTGCTCATTCCCTCTCAGGGTTCTCTCTGATTAGGCTTTACGTAAGCCTGCATTTGTGTCTAGGTGGTGAAAGGAAGGGCAAAGTCCCTGTGCCTGCAGGGAGAGCTCCCTCAAGGTCTTTGCATGGCCACGTATAGGCCTCCAAGGGCAACCACAGAAGAAGACAGCAAGAGAAAGGCATTGCTGGTCCTTGGGGTGCTAGGGATGCTGGTGCACGTTCCTTGTGCTCTGAATGGTTGTCTTTGTTCCTGGCAGTCTGGAAGAAAGGCTGCCTGCAGCAAATCTGATTCTTCTGGAAGCATCTCCTCTGGATAGATATATATCACCAATGGTGAATAACCAGAAGGGAACCTGACAGCTTTGTCCTCTTGGCAAAATCTTGCTCCCTTGGTGTGCCACTGATTTACAGATGAAATGCTAAAAGAGGGAAGCAGCAGTGGTGAGTTCTCCTAAACAGCTTGAGGAGGGCTTGGGAAAGGGACTGGAAGAGATGTCTGTAGCCTTGACTCAGGGACTCAGACCTTTAAAGGAAAATTTCCTGATTTACACATACATAAAAATACTTAGCAAAACAATTTGGCAACTCCAAGTCACCTTATTGACATGAACACGGCACTGGAATACAATCCAAGGTAGCAGGTGTTGAAGGATGGCCATCACTGCGTGCCAGCTGAAGAAACACAAGCAGGGTGGGACCTAAGCTATGCTGAATCTGCATTTTGACCGCCCAGTCTGAGACACACAAGGCCCAAATTACAGATATGAAATATTCTAGACCACCCGCTAATGTCCATGAAGAAAAAGAGTGATCAGTACTCCTGAAAATCATTCTTGAAAACAAGCTAGGCACGAAAATCAGTGAGGCCTTGGAAAAAATAGGGAGTACTCCGAGTGATGCAGCAAAATGAAACAAATCTGAAAGCAGCATTTGACGTTTTTGCACTGCAGTATGGGTTACAGGTAGTGTGTATTCTGGGCATCCAAATACAAAGAGAAATAGCAGTACTTATTGGATCAAAACATAGTATCTGTTTCAAGAACGTGTATTACACTTATACACATGTGACATACTCAGAATTGCTGGTTAAGCTTCCGACAGACTGGCTTTTGCACATTCATTTTGGACATACTCATTAGACCGATTTGTCTGGGAAACAGAAAAGGTAAGAATACTATTTCACTCTTCCGTCTTCAGCAGAGCGAACTGAAATGAACTGATGCTGACCAGAAAGGGCAAGAGGAGACAATGCTTTGGCTCCACCACGTTGCACGAAGGATGACTTTGCCCTTGTCTGCTTTTCCAGACTACGGAAACAGTAATTGATGTCCTGAGGGCTTGAGGAGGAAAATCCGGTGTGAGAAGCTGGTTAAGTGACAGAGTAACAGGGTATCTTTTATTGCCGGATTCCAGGCAATGGCTGGAGAGCTTGCCCCTACAGCAGCAGAGTTTGTAAGTTAGCCGCAGCGCGCTTTCTGGGGAGCTGTAAAAGCGTTTTTTAACATCTCACCATTACTCGTTCTCTTTCTCCAGAGGAAAATGGGAAATTAGCTTGAGCTAGAGACGCACATCACTGGAAGACCCAAACGAAGTCGGGTGAAGGAGTTTCGGGATGTTTTTCGGGATGCTCGAGGTCTGGGGAGGGCGGGGGCCGGGACCGGCTGTCCCGGAGCACCTCAGCACCGCC
>VWZK01017431.1:133765-298952 GCA_013396935.1 Baryphthengus martii | reverse complement strand
CGCCGGGCGCGAGCTCTGACAGAAGGCGCCCGGGCCGAAGTTCGCAGCCGGCGGCCCCCGCGGAGCGCCCTCGAGGTAAAGGCGGCTCCCCGGTAACGCTTCTTTTGTCTTCCCAGGGGCGGCGGACTTTTGCCGGCTGCCTGCGGGGGTTTTGAGCATCTCTAGGCTGTAAAAGCCTCGAAAGGCTGTAACCTGCTGTCCTCTCCTGCCCCCATCCCTAAGCTCCTCTAAAGGGATCTCTAGGGCCGAACAAAGAACGCGGAGCGAGGCGACGGGGTGCGGCGGTTGTGAGGGCTTTTAATTTGTACCGGGGAGGGGGGAAAAAAAGAATAGTATCGTCGCCTGTATTGAATTGATCAGCCGCGGGAAGGAAACGAGCGTGCCCGGGGAGGCTGGTAACCGCAGTGAGGCGGTGGAGAACAAAGCCTTTTATGTAAGAGAAAATTATGCAAAACGTGCCTCGCTTGAGCTGCTGCAGGTACAAGGCGTCAGCAGCGTATACAGCTCTGCTCTGCCGTCACGTTGCGCCCAGTGGCATCTACCAAATAAAGACTGCTTGCCTCAATCCGTTGCATGTGTACTGGAGGTAATTACGACCTGCCATTTGAATAAGATGTGCTTTATGGAACACCTTTGGGAAAGGAGGGGGGTGTGCCGCATGCCGGCAAGAGTTGCTTTCTGTGTGTAAGATGCTGACATCATTCCTTTCCCCGTGCTAAGCAGGAACTTGCAGTTTTCCTCTCAATAAAGATATTCTCCGATTCACTGGTGGATTTTCATGTAGGGTTTTTCCTGCTGTAAAGTAGCAGGCTATCTCGACGTAAAATGATGGTGCGGAATAGGATGGATATGTACATCTTTCCCAAGTCGTCTTCTATGTCTCTAGCATCCCTTCCTGTGATTTGTCATGTCTTTGTGATTGTGCCAATAAATCTTACTCCATCATTTCTCAAAAAAATAATTTGTAGTCCGGTATTGGCACTGCTTGCAAGTCAGAAGACCTGTCCCTTGTGTTTTCAGAAGGGTTCTTCCTTGCAGGATTGAAGCACATACCCTTTCTGTTCTGTTTCTTCCCATTTCCTCCCAAACCTTTGTTTTCTCCCTGTGAAAGAGGCTATTTCTTTTCACTCGTGCTGTGTTAAACTTGTAGGGATGTCCAGAGTACAGATCTCATAGCCGGCGCACCCAAGAAGAGGCTTGGCTGCAGGATGTATTATTCTCTATAGCTTTTCTCACTTCCCTCCCGACTGGATGATGTGATCACAGCATCTCAGCCCTTTCTGGGAAGAGAGAATGTGCTGAGAGTGCAGTACCTAGGGAAGTTACCCCTGTTCATAGATCGTAGATCACTAGATATTGATTCACCAACAATGAGAGAATGGGCACCTTCCCTGCTTGTGGCAAAACCTCTTGTCAGATAGCATGGAGACAGTCCAGTTAAGATTATGGGTGGGTGTGGATTTTCGCTGCCAATGTTCTGGAAGTGTAAAATGGATATGTAAAATGGATACGTAAAATGGAGCCCAAACTTGCCCTTACAGCACCTAGGTCTAGGAACTGCTTGAATTCCTCACGGCGTATTTCATTTCACCCTTTTGCAAAACACTGACGATACACCCAGCAGTGGGCAGGACCCCGATCTTCATGTGGCACTGGTCTCTTGGGGCTCAAGCATTTACAGGTGAGCTAAACTAACACACTGAAAATTACCCCAGTGGCTTAGCGAGGCTGTTCAGTGTGGGAAGGAGGCATGTGGGTGAGCCCCGATGCAGCAGGGCTCTAGGAAGAGGGGTGATTTCAACAGTCAGTTGCAGTGCCATAAGTTCTATCTTCTCATCTTTTACCTCAGGGGCGGGTTTGCTTAATGGAACCTTACAATTTGTTGCACCCATATTGCGTGTTGCCTGTGGGTGTTCGAGAAAAGCCAAAGAGCTGTCATCCTGAGGATAAAAACTTGCTGTTCTTCTGTGGAGAATTTTAGCACACTTCAAGCACGGAGGGCAGTTCCTGGTGCTTATATGCAGTTCGTTACATAAAACAGCACTTGCACCCTTGATTTAGAGACGTGGTGGAATTGTTATGGTACGTTATGTCAGTAGCTGCTTCGCTGTGCTCTCTGAATATGTTCTGACAATAAAGTCATCATTTAATTACTGCTGAGGTTCTGTGCCGAGCCATGAGTGATCTGATCACAGTAGTGCCTAAATGAGTTGCTGCAGTCTGTGGGTTAAGAATTTCCTTGTTGCTAGGTGTTTTTCCAGAAGTGCACCTTTCTTTTCAGCCTGCGTCATGCTGCTTTCTGTATGAGTTACCATTTGCTAAACCATATACCTGGATTCATGGCAGGAAACATTTGCTATGCGTACTGACACCAGAGCGGGCTCTGGCCTCTCTGTCTCTGGCCCTGTGCTCACTTACCAGTTGTCTGAGCTCTGGAAATTGCTAGAAATAGCTAAAGGCAGAAATGAGTGGATGAGGCCCATGGCAGACTCTGCTGGAGTATTTCAGCTATCGCCCCCAAATGTGGCACGTCATACACACGTGTTGGAGACAGGTTTGTTTTCTTAAAGGAGTGGGAAGAGGGAGAAGTCAAAAATCATTTAGTTTCTGAAAGCTGCCATGGTAAAGTCCTCACAAAGTTACCTCTTTATTACTACAAGCTCTACATAGTTGCAGGGTACTGACAGAACTTACAGGGCGGCTTCTGTGAGATCTGAGATGTGATCTGCCATTCTAGGGCAAATGACAGCTTAAGAGAAAGGGAGGAAAAAAAGCTCTGATAGTAGTGCTTCCCTGGAAATTCTGGGACAGTCCAAAGGCCCGAGTTCCTTACAAATCTGTTGCTTATAGCACAAGCAGTGACTGTATAACCTTTCGGCTTCCAGCAGAAGAAATAAACACCCCTTGGCCTTACTGAGGTTTCCTGAAGAGGTGCTCTTGCCTGCAGGAGATTTGTAGCTGAACTGAAGCCTTGCATAGAAAGGGATCAGGGAGTGTTGCAGTTAACCTCAGCAGGAATGAGTGGCAGCCAGAAATTGGAAAAGGTGTAATATCCTGGGGTCCTAGGACTAGATGAGTTCCCAAGGTCCCTTCTAAACTGAATTATCTGGCAATCTGTATAGTTTGTGTGCTACCTTAAAGTCCAGGTGTGTACTTGATGAAAAAATGAAATGATGTAGGTGCTGCTGTGTTCCCTGAGACTCAAGGATGATTGTTTTGGTCCATCTGGATTTATTCAGTTGTTTAAACACATGCTTAGTTGCCCTGGAAAGCGAGCCTTAAGCGTACTTAAAAATCAAGCGTGTTTTAGTGGAAAAGGGAATTTTTTTGCTAAAAGGGGAAAGAGTGTCAATTCAGGGTAGGTGGGCACACCCTCGATGGTGTTTGGTGGTGCCGAGTACCTCCAGAGAAAGCATGGAAATTAATGATATTCCGCAAAATCACTACATTGCTTATCCCTTCCCAAACACACGTGCACACACTAAGGGGGCAGGGTGTGGTGAGTCTTGCCATGTTCAGGGTGATGCTTTTTCTTCCATTCTTTTGCCTTGTGTACAAGTGTGCTCATTAGCAGCAGTGCTGTGGTGCACCTCAGCGTCTAAGAAAATACAGCACGAGACTGATTTAGAGGATTGGTGCTGGAAACAGATGTGGTTTCTTAAACCTCTGCCTCAGTAGAGGAAAAAGCTTTTATTTCATGGGTAGGTTTAATCACAGGTTATGCTACTAAACTATAGGAGAGTGTTTTAGGAGATTCAATGTGACGTTTGTAATTGCTTTCTAGGTAATGGAGGAAAGGACTGATGTATTCATGGGGTTAATTTGGATTGCTTTAGCCACATGGGTTGACTGTGCTAGCTGTTAAGAAGATTTGAGGTGCTTATTAACCCATTTTACTTTAACACTAATTGTTTGCTGCTGTATTAAGGAGAAAAGATGAGCTAATGCTGTTGTTCCTTATGGTTTTACGCTCACTGCTGTTTTTTCCCTACAGCGGTCTCACCGATGGAACTCATCTTTGTTCTTTTGTCTTGACCGGGGAGGCGGTGGGGAGCCCATCACAATCATTCAAGATAACAACTATACAACAGTTTCAGAGTGTTGGTGTCTGTACTTAGTATCTTGCATCTTTGTTAGGGTGCCAGTTTGAAAGGAATTATGGTGAAAAGGTGAGGCTTGGGGCAATCTCAGTAATATAAAGATTTATCAAATGTCTTTGTTTTGTGTAATCTGTGAGACAGGTTAGTGCCAGATGATAGGCGACCAATGACACAATATATTGTTTCTCTTTTAGCATGTTAGAAAAGCACCACGTTTAAAACTTTCTGTGATGTAAGAAATATTTGGGTTTTAGCACATGGTGTCTGTCTTCCAGATAAAATAGATACTTGTATCTGTGTGTTCATATAGGAGGAGGGAGAAAATGGCCCTATTACAAGGAAGAGTGTTAAGTGGGGAAAATCAATATAACTGTGTTGAATTCACTGAATCTGCACCTGACTCGCACCATCTGGAAAAAGACAATGCCTCTTTCAGCTCTCTTTTTCTCATTATTTCAAATCTGGCATACTTTTCCCCTTCAGAAAAATAATCAGTTTATATTGGGAAATTCTTAAGTTATGGGTTTATAGGTAGAATGCTGCCCCTCAGGCAAATTTTACTCCTTTATCTACAATTGGCACTCATGGCTAAGGAGATCTGAAGAAATTCTTTCTTGTCTTGTGTTGGTCAGGCCCCTGGCAAGAAGCGGGAAGAGTTTTCTATTAGTACTTCTACTAGCCATAATGCAGTTAGAGTGTTCCAGTGAGTTAAGTCTATGAAAACTTACTTTTCTTTTTTTGTGAAGCTTGTCGTTTTCAATAGCTGTCTGCAAAATTCGCTATATGCAACCTCTGGATAAGCAACATAAGAAAAAACAACCCAAAAAACCCAAGTGAAAAAAAACCAACCCAAAAGCAGTAGTGAAATCACGTGAGCTAACTTGGCTGTATTTAATTATAAGACCTATTGATTCAATTAACCCTGTGTTTTCACTTTGTTTTCTGGAGAGAATGATAGGGCCTGGTTTCTGGTATAAAACTAGGAGCTGTCAGTTCTATTTGGAGGAACATACATCATCTGTTAGAAGAGCTGCTTCACTGTGCAAAAGTTGTTACTTTTCCTGAGGTTCTGATACTGGATAAACAAAGTTAGAAAATACCTCAAAATGAGAACACAGGGGAGGAATATGATAAAGGTTAAACACCGAGTTAGGGTTATGCTTCTGAAAACTCCAGCCCAGGTGCAAATTTGATCCAGAGATAACCGTAGAAAGTGCTGTGGACCTTCAAAATCGACCTAGGTGCCTTACTACTGGGCCAGAAACCCAGATCTGCTGGCCAAGGGCGCAGCTATGCATTGATTGGCCTTCTTCCCTACATAGCTCAACCATCAGTGTTGTCAACGCAGTGCCTGGAGGAACCCCAGCTGAGTGTGAAGCACAGCTAAGGCTCTCTCTTTTTTGTCCCCCTCATTTTCTGTGGAAGGCATGCGGCGTATCTGTTAAGCCAATGCAGGCAATTGCAAGGTGGCAGACCTTAAGTGTAAGCACCCCCTTAACCTCTGGGAAAATTCAGAGACTGAGGGGGACTGTGAGGAAACCTGCTTTTCTGTGTTTTCTGTGAAGTGGGCTGAAAGGATGTGTTCAAAATCCTTTGACTTTAAGGGGGTTCAAGGCTGGATCTGAATTCCAGTTAGCTGGAGAGCTGGTTAGCTTGTTTTAGCTAACTAGCTCTTTCTGTGCCAAGTTATTCTGTTTCCTGCAGCAGCCCTTCTGTGACTGCCAGGTCAGAACAGAAAGATCTGATCCCCTCATGGGGAATTTGGCTGGACTCTGGACCCGAGGCTGTACGCTGCAGTGGCAGTGGCTCCTAGCGCTGACGTCCAACGCTTGCTCAACATTAACGTGCTGCCGCTGTCTCTGGCCGATTGTGGGACAAAGAGATGCCGCACCCTTTTAAATGCCCTGTCCTGTACTTGCAGCTGCTTCCACAAGATCCCGTAAGATGCGCTTGCTGGTCTGGCTGTGTGATGCCACTCGGAAAGCTACCTTTGTTTGAGCTACAGTGACTATGGCTGGATTACCAACGGCTCTATGTTCATGTGCAGGTTCCTCTCACTGACAAGTCCCTGTCTGCTGATGCCTGACGTGCTTTTCGGTTGTCTCAAGCTGCTGTTTGGTGGTTGTGTCGCAGGGCGTGGTGCAGCAAGACTGTGTTTGTGTGGTTAGGCATTTGCCTGCTTCCGTCGAGTCATGCTGAAATCCATACTAGCTTTTATTTCCCTCAGCAATTAGAAAATGTTGGAAAAAGCTGAGGAAAAAAAAATCCCAAGGGGTCAAAAAGGTGAGGTGCAGGCGTGGAGTTGAATGATTTGCAAAGGAAAAGGAGAGTAGAGCTTGCTCAAGGGGTGGTCTGGGTGTTCGGTCGTTCACACTCCACTCTGCTTGTCAACCTGTAGCTTGGGATGGGAGAGAATCAGAGATGAAGCCAGACTGCCCCTAAGATGCTTCCTGACCCGCAGAATTACCCTGCCTTCCTTCAGCGCTTTCCCACACCAGTATTAGAAAATAAGGTGCAGGGAGGTAACCACAGGAATAGGAGGGAGATTTCTGAATTAATAGAGTCAGTTCCTCCAGGTTTCTATCAGAGTTGGTTTTGATTTGCATGGACTTAGCCAGGGCAGAGTTTGGCCCTAAGGATGCTCTTCATAGGCTGTCAGCATGCTCAAAGTTAGGGTCTGTGTTGCCAGGAGTCCAGAGCAAACCTGGCATTTAGGGTTGAGGCTAAGTGTGTCTGGAGGGAAAGTGAGAAGAGAAGTTTTTTTCCCGTCTTTTCTGACCTAATTGATTTGATGTCCATAAAGAACATTTCCCCCAGGAAAATAATGAAGAAAACCTGTAAATTAGGAGGAAGGAAAGTGCCTATTTCTTTTTGTTGAGGGAGATAAAACACGTATGTTTCCTGGAGTAGTAAAGGGAAAGCTGCAAACATATGTCAGAGAGTAATAAAAAAACCTAAACCAACCAACCTCCTTCTGTAGTGGGGGGGAAGAGTTAATAATGTGATTCATTCCAAAGAGCAGGGGATAGAGCCTGGTAAACAAGAGCTTTCGTTCCCTGTTTTTCTGCAAAGTTAAGCTTTTCAGGGTATAGAGAGCTGGTTGTCCTTCTGAGTAAGACTTGGCAAAATACTGAATGTAAGCGTTTCATATTACCAAGTGCTATCTATGACAGCATATAATAAATTTATGTCTAAGACTTTCAATAAAAGGCATTTTGTAATATGACGAATTAACATCTATAATTTTATATTTCACAGTTTGCCAAAATTAGCCGCAGTGGTTTATAGATAATACTTACAGTCCTTTAGGTTAGATAATTTTAAGTTATTACTTAAAACACTGTATTTTGCATGCAAGATTAAAAATACTTTAAAATGTGCCTTTCAATATGAATAGTTGAGAACTTTTGTTGTGAAATGCATTTGAAAAAAACCCAACACAAATGTAGTCAAATTGCATTCACTTAGAATAACCTCTAGCACAAAACTTTCTCTGGGGAAAAAAAAAGCCTGATTTCTGTCAGGCTTCTTTTTTTGCCTTCACTTGTTTTGGTGGAATTAAGTCAAATTAATAATATGTTGAGAAGGTTTGATTCATAATTACAGGCACTTGGAAGTTAGAAAGACATTTTCTCATGTTAACATATTTATGATATTGATTGTTCGGATGCCTGAATGGTTTTATGTTTGTTTAGATGGGGTGTTATCAGGGGTGTCAGCACTGACTTGCATTATTACCTGTAATTGGCCACAGGCACAGGGTGAATCAAGCCTTTCCCATCAGCCGTCTCTGCAGCCCTCAAGTCAATTTAAAGAGTGACTTTTGGGTGAGTGCTGACTTGTGCAGGTGCTGCCAGTGTTGCTTGATGTGCGTCAAGCAGCTGTAACCGTGGGGATTCTCTGCTCTTTGGTTCATCTGGACTAAGTTGGCTTTGGAGCTGTTATCACAAGCTCAGGTTTTGAGATGCTGATAGTAAGTCGAGCAGTATCTGCTGAAACGATGTCTTACGTCTTGCTTTGAAATTTTTTTATGAACTTGATACTACTTAGTGTCTTCCAGCACAAATGAATATGTACGTTGCTCTTTATAAGAGAACAGCTATTGATTATAGCTTTTTTCTTTTCTTTTCTTTTTTTTTTTTTTAAAGATGCTGACAGTGGCAGAGTTCAGTTGGTAGAAGGTGTGTACCTTCCTGAGCCAGCAGATAAAAATGCTGCTCATTGGTTTAAGACAGAGGCTCCTTTTCTGGGTGGGGTCATGAATTTTCTGTTTTCTTCCAGTGATGAGGACAGAGCAATATGGTGATGGTGAGAGCTGTATTTAGAGTAAGTAGCTTGTTTACACTTTGAATTAAGTGTTTTAAAACTGAGGGTTTTTTTACAGCTTGTTACAAGTAGAAGGAGGGAGTAAGTACTTGAGAAAAAATACTGGGCAAATGTTTTCCGTCCTTCAGGACATGAAGCTATGTTTACTACTAGGATCAGAAAGAACTATTTCCTTGAAGACAGGGTATTACAGAGTTGATATTACGGGTCATTCCTCTGAAATAGTTCTGACTGTGGTCAGCACCGGGTAATTTGTTTTGCCCTTACTGCCCTGCTATTCTTAGGTGAAGTTCCGTCACTTGGGAGATCTGAGTTATGTTTTCTTTTTTTCTAAACCGTTTTATATGTAATAGAAGTAGTATTATTTTTCTGAAGAGGGTGACATTTTCTTCTGGATTTTAACTTTATTGCAAGGTCAGCCCCAGTGTCTTTGCTTGTTCCAGTGTGCACTGGAATCTGTGTACTCGGATGGGCAAGAGAATGAATCTTTTAGATGTAGTGTGATTTTGTGGTTTTTGCTGGCAATGTTTTGGTGTTTTTCTCTCACTCGCCTAAGGGAGAGGGAAGGTAAGTGAAAAATGAGTTTTCCTTCAGTGGGGAAGTGATCTCTGCATGTATTAAAAAGGCAAAAGGAGAGGTCAGAGACATGTGTTACACTTTTATTTGAAAAACTAGCTGTGGAGACTTGTTTCAGCTGTAGCTAATAGGTTTATTTTCAGAGCTAATGCAACAGTAAGAACAAAATTTGCCTGTTCAGAATTTCCAGAGATTGGTGAACAACAGATAGAAAGAAGTAGCTGTCCCCCTGTGTTCCCCTCCTTCCTCCATTCAAACATGTTAAAAACGTAACTTTCTTTTGGATTCTATTCCCGTCATGCCTTTGCATTTGGAAAGTCTGGTGTATATATTGTTTGCTCTGCTGCTCTTACCTGCAGGCAAGGCATGATCTAGATTGAAGTGTAATCCTCCTAGATTAGTAAACAAGCCCTGCCCCATGCTTGTGTCACTAAGGGGATGAGTAGCTCTTTGAAGAATGTTTTGAGGCTTGTGAAAATAATTTCTAGCAGAAACTTCTGTTTTAAAAGCTAATAAAACACTCAAATAGTCAAATAAGCAAGGAGCAGTGCCTCAAGAATTAAAGGTGTTCTTTATCTAGTCAATATTTCCCTTTCTGTGATGGATTTACTTCACAGCTGAACTTGAAAAATCTTTCACAACTGCAGAGTATCAGGCAATTTCCCCTTCCACTGTAGCTCTGGCTGCATTTAAGTGTTTCTGTTTGTTGCTTTTCAGTTTTGTTACTGATTTTTTTCATTGAAACCGTTCTGGGCAGAGCTCCACATATATAAGAAACCTACTGTGTAGATAAAATCGTGAAAAAAAGAACCTGTGATCTTGTTTTGAAATAAGGAGTTGCTCCTTTTCTGAGGAGTTTATGGGAATCTTGGATCATGGGCAGGACAGCAGGTGCTAGCCGGTGGGTGTCTCGGCTAGTGGGGAGATCTTCTGGCGCGTTCATCACAGATATGCTTTTAGTTTTGACTTTAGCTTGTCCCCCTTGCTCAGATCCTGATATACAGTAGAACTGAAGAAGCTCTTCTTGGGTTGGAAATTATTTTCTTGGGGATTTTATGGGCAAATTTTGTATTCGCAAAATCATTCTCTCTGTATGCACCAGGGATTTGATTAGGCCCTGACATCCCCATAGGCAGTGTGGCCTCGGGCACCTACAGACTGCACCAGGGGCTGTGAACTGCTGGGCACCTCGTTTATGCCCAAGCCTGGGAAAGCAGCTACCTGGCTGCTGGGGCAGAGTAGACATTTCTGCCGCGTGTGACTGCTGAGCAGCAGTTGCTCTTTCTTGTTCTACTAATTCCTGAGGACAGCAGGAGCATCATGCCTGACTCTCTGGAGCTCCCCTCCAGAGTCCTTTTCCATACGCTGGAAGGAGTCACAAGACCTTTTCTCTTTGCTGTAGCAAAAATCTTTTTTTCCCTACTCTGTTTGAGAAATATTGAGACAATTTTGCTATGCATGTCCGCCAACCCTGGTACTTGCGTATAACCAGTCTGAAACCATTTCTGAGAACAGACTACTGCAAGTGCTGAAGTAAACGTCTGCTGGGTTTAGCCTGAAATGTGAGACATTTTGTGCAGACTAAATATTAGCGTGATAGTGGGAACCAGGAGAAGCCTTCCAATTTGGTAGTCTAGGATGCAGTCTCTTGGCAGCCAAGGCTTATCTCAGTTGGTGCTGTGGGGGTCCTGTGCCTGCTTGCTCCCACGGTGCCTGGTCCCTGCGTGACCCTGTGGGAAGCTAGCTTAGTAAGTTGAGCTGGGGCAACGCTAGTGCTGTGCAAGAATGACTTGCTTTCTACTAGTCCAGCTCCCAAAAATGCTCCAGAGCACTAGTGAAGGGGAGGGGCGGGAATGTGTGTCTGAGAGCTGGAAGGCTTTTACCTGTCTGAAAGACACGGCTTTAAGAAAGTTAGTGCTCTGTTTTGCAAATAAAGATCACAGGATCTAACCTCCCTGAATAGGTTGTGTCGCTCCCTAGAAGACATCACGTTACACCAACTGTGGGTCTTGCCTAGTACTTTTTTAATTACCTGCTTTTTATATAAATAGCCCTGTTCTAAAAAGCTGCTCTCTTATCTTTTGACATAGGATTACAGAAAAAATGTTGCACTTGGCTCCTCTTAACAGTCAGAAACATACTTGGCCCAGTCTTTTGCTGGTAGTCACAGGGAGATATGTATGGTAATAAATAGCCCTTCTAGGCTTTCTGCTGCAGGCTCTGAGCGTTGCTGTACTGCAGCCGACTTGCTTGCATTAAAGCCCTTGCCTGTGTCTTTAATGAAGGACTATCCTGAGGTAGAAATTGCCTTCCTTGGAATTAAAGGAGGAGGAGGGATGTGTGTTGTAAGGAAAAGCTAAGCCAGGAAACACCTGGCAACCAGATGGCCCTAGCATGCTGCATCGTACCCACACCTTCATTAAGGATTACTGAGGCTGTCTCTGGGTAATAGATTTAGAGGTTTGGGGTCACAAAGAATTAGAAAATTGTAGCCAGTTGCAATTAAATGTAAGTTATTTTTAGAAGACAAAAGAACTGAGCTGAGCTGAAAGCTGAATTAGAGCTACTTGAAAAGTTAGGGCTCAGATGCTATGGGTGGTATTTTCTAGGCGACCAACAAAAGAGCCCATGGAGTTCGGTCAGAGGCACAAAGCAGCCTGGCATGGTGGCAGGTGGGCTGAAGACAGCAGAGCCACGAGCAAGGGCAGTAGCGTGGAACTGGTATTATTCTGCTTCCCGAGGGCAGCTGGTGTTGTGTACTTCTCTCTGAATATTTATGTGTGCAACAGATAAGGGTTGCTGAGACCACGAGTAGGATGTGACCGTGTGGTTTGTGCTGTGATTTACAGAAGCCTGACTCAGTATCTTACACTAATGTTTTACCTGTATTCAGTTTTGGTAATTTATATTTCCCTTCAGTATGCCTGTAGTCCAGAAGGGGCAAACTTGAAGGTTTTTAAATTTTCAAGTGAGTTGTGAGAATATCAATAGAGAAATAGAGCTTTGAGAAGAACCATGCTAGCGCACAAACCCGTTCTGTGTTGGTGACCAGTCAGCAGCAGCAGTTGGTGGCACGTGGTGGGTCTGGAATTCAGGCTGGCCCTATGTGGGTGCACAGAAAGGAGCATGAGGAAACTGCTCTCCCTCCTACATCACCTGCCTACTCCAGCAGGTAGGAGAGGCACAGCAGTACTGAGATGCACAGATAGGCTTTGGCTGTCTCACTGCTGCACTGGAAGATGGGAGATGCCTTTTCTTGAGGGAGTAGTTTCTGTGAATCGGCAGCTCTTGTCCCCAGCTCTTGCTGAATCTGGGGCCGATTGGTACTGTCTTACACTGCGAACCTGCTCACTGCCCTGCTTTGAAAGGTCTTTAGGTGTATTGTGGGAATAAAAATTGAACAACAACCTTTGCTAGTCCAGGGACTGTGTAAGCTCTTGATTGCCTTCCTTAGAAATGCTTTGGAGTGTCCGCAGGAAGCTTGAATAGGTTGTTCATTACTTCCGTTCTTGTGACATTGACGGAATTGTAAGAGCATTGCTGGCTTTTATCCTGTGTGTTCTTTGAGCAGCTTCTTTGCAGCCTGTCCATCTCTTGATGCCCTCATATTAAAATGTTCATAAGCACAGCTTAAAAACATGTATCATTGAAATATCTATTTAATTACTTGTTAGTGTTGATATCGAAGCCTGTTGTGACTTTTACACAGTGCACTCTAAGAAATTCACCTCAAAATATGCGTTTTAAATATCGCTTCGGATTTTAAGGCTGCTTCCTGTGCGGTTAGTTCTGCAGCTGAGATCCTTGTTAAAGATGAGGTAACTTGCATTATGCAATGAAGGTGTTTGTGTTTTATTAAAGACAAGTCAATGACACCCTACCTCATGATATGGAGCAGCCACATGAATATGAAACAACTCTCTCTTGATATAGTGGATCAAGTTGTTCGGTTAAGTGTTTTCATTTTCTAATTTCTCTGACTATATGCTATTTCTCATTTTACCCTTCGGAGAGGAAAAATAAATCTTCTCAGTTCTTGAAAGCTACTGCCCCAGGTTAGGCAGTCTTTACATTAACAGCTCATTACCCACACAGGCTAGAATAGCCTTTTGTTGTGCATTGATGGTGTTTTGAACCAGTGCAAAACCCCACAGCAGCAACTTGTTAAGAAGAGCAGGGGGAATGTGTCTGAAGGATTTACTGTGCTGCTGTTGGCTTTCTCCTGAGAGAAGCCCAGCTGTCTTGAAGCTGAAATTAAAATGTAAATCCTAAAATAGGCCTCATCAGGGTACTTCCTTTAGACTGTGTCTGGTGCTGGCAGCTTCAGTTTTTGGGAGTGTTGCAGGGTTTTTTTCAGTGAAGAAGTGTTTGAGCAGTGTAGGGGGGAGAGGACGGTCAGGGATTGCACACTGTGTTGGTGCTCTTCAGCTTGGTAAATTGTGACAAAAACAACGCATGAGTTCTTTTTCCCTACCAGTCCCGCTGCTACGGTGTGTAAACCTGATAAACACTCGTACCTTGGAATGTATAGAAGTCCTGTTCCAGTAATGCATTGGTACTGAAACGAGCAGAAAGTACTGGTACGGATCTTGTAGTCGTGTATGGCATTTTGCCGAGTCAGGATGAAGAGCTCCTAGGGTGCCCCTTCTAAGGGCGGGCTGCCGTGGGCCTGCTAAAGTGCTAAAGACCTCTGTGAATGGGGCAGGAGGCTGTTTGCCTCTGGTAGGAATCTTCAGTTTGGCTCTGCTGAACTTCGGGTTACTCCTTTTGCAGAGACATTTAAAGTAGAAAACCAGGCACAGTAACCTCAGTTTTGTGGGGGAGCTTGAGTTAATTGTGACACCGTGTGTAACTTGATGGAGGCCTGAGCATGTCTGAAGCAACAGGGAGAACCCAAGCTAAGTTTTGGGCGGAATGGGTCTGGAGAAGCAGGCTGGGACTTGTTTCCAGCTGGTAGCTGAGTGGCTGTGGTGTTCCTTGTTCTGCATTAGGGTTTTGGCACCTACTTTCACACTAAATCAGCTGTTGAGAATGTTACGTGTGTGTGTAAAGGTGCTTAGAGTTGTGAGTGTGTGTGGCTGACAATTTAGGCATATTTGCCTGATAGGTCCTTAGCTTCTTCTTATTTTTCCTTTTTTTTTTTTTTTTTTTTCCCAATAAGACTTCTGGTGTAATTATGTAGGGGATGTTAATAGTTTCAAGACTCCAAACTTAATAGTAGTAATTATTGTTTGTAACATTTCTTTGCCTAGGGATTGCAGTGAAGTACTTTGCCTTTTTGGGGTAAGTGCAATACAGGCATACATCATCTAAAGAGATCTTTAATGGTCTTAAGCCTTATTGCTAAAGCCAACTTACAGTTTCAAAACAGTGAAAGACCCCTTTCAGCCTGGCTTCTTAACAGTGTTATGAAGTGGTGTTGTGTTTGATTTAATCATGGTCCTCCTATACATTGGTGTTTCATTTTGATGGCTCAGAGACATGAATAAAGTTAGAACAGTGCTTTAAAATAGTATTTTTTTCACATTGTCTAACTTAACACATTACAAACCCCAAACATGTGAGGCAGAAAATAGAGCAGATGTATGTTTTCTTTTTTCCATACTAGAATAGCTGTAGATCGGTTTTGGTCGGTGAAACCATGCTGTTTGTGAGATGGAAAAGTACATGTTTATAAAATGTCTTTTGGGATATTGGAAAATGCCTGACTGGGCTAATGCTGTCACTTATTCTAAGCAAATAGCTTTGATACTTCCTGCGGTCTCCTGCAGTCGTGTAATGGAATCTGGGGAACTTTCCATTGTTCATCCTTAGTCTTAAAAATGTTTGTGCCTGTGCATATGTATGTACACCCACAGCTATAACTCCACTGAGCTGAGTAGAACTTCTTACACAAATACTACTGGAGGGCAGTCCTTGGACCATTTAAAATAGACTTAGCATCAACAACAGGGCCATTCCTGTCAATACGGGAGAGCTGTCACCTGAACAGTTTCCAAATGAAATATGTTTTACTTGCAATTAGTGCTACTTCATTCAGTATCGCACGTGAATGACTACAAGTCCTTTTGCATGATTCCATTCACATGCTAGAGCAATAGCTCCTCCACGTATAGAAGGACTGTAAATGGCAAGCTTTCCTTACTACAGTAATGACTACTGCAGTGAGGATAATGTAGTACTGTACCAAAGGAAATAAATTGTTGTAAAGAACACCTTTGGATAGTCTGTCAAACACGATGTGTAATAATGTGTATGTAACCTGTGTCAACTCAGTGGAAAACTCTAAAATATGAAGAATGACAGAATCAAGTGTGCGCGCATGCTGAAATATGAAAATTAATCTTGTAACCACCTTTATCATCAACTGACAAGAAAAGAGCTATTAAATCATCTTACTCATTTCCTGTTTTGCTGTGCTTGCCGTACTGACAACTGGGTGATTTCTGCAGTGTGTATTGAGAAGTATGCCCCTTAGTCCTCTTTCCTCAGTGGCTTGGTAGCATTTCTGCTTGTACAAGATCTAACAGTGAGGACCTTAAAGGGAAGAAATAGGTTTTATTTATTGCTCTGTGAGGGGAAAGGTTCTTTGGTCTGTTTCCCGTTGCAGTGGGCAATTGTAAGCTGTTTGTGGAGAGGCTGATGTCAGCTCCAGTTGTGAGTCTGGACTTCTTTATTGACAGTTTTATTGTCCATAAGGAAGGTATAGCTGTCATGGAGCACTTCACCAGGGGACCCATATAGCAGATTTGGCCTGGAATTTTGTTGTTAATTCAATGGGAGAACAGGAATAAAGGATAGAGAAGTGGTGACATGTAATCTAATTCCTGTTTGATTCAGTGAAAAGAAACATGTGTTATTAATTAACATCTTCCATTAAAAGAGTTTCAGAAGGCAGATTGTGTTGTAGGGGAACCCATAATCATCACTAATATAACTTCTGAATCCTACAGAAGTGTTCTTTACGTAGGATCCTCAGAAGAAATAAAGGATGCTTCATTTTCAGCTGGTAAAGTTAATACAGTACCCATTTCATAACGAGCTCATAGCTTTCATTTATTCTTTACAAAGTCTGTGGGAAGGAAACTCAAGATGTGGATGAGATTGTTAGTGATTTGCAGATCTTCTTTTCTTTGTTTTTATTCATTACATCTATTGGAAATGGTTAATTTGTGATAACTTCCTAGAGTGCCCTACAAGTGAGCCACATACAGACCTTGCTAAAGATTGTGACTTAAGTGCTGATGTGTGGGATTTATGACGGGATTCCTTGGGGACTGAGGGTAATGTCTTAATAAAAGCAGCGGCCTGTCAACTCTACAGCATCTTTCTTCAAAGGGGGAAGTGCAGGTCCTTTGGTGTCACTTGCCAATTATTGCATATAACTTGAATCAATGACTTTTTGGGGATGAGGGAGGAAGTTTCCAAACTGTTTGGGCCATGAACACAAGCAGACAAATTAATGTAAAAATGTAAATGTGTGCATATTCGTGCAGAGATAAGCATTCACTTTTGATAAGCGTTTGTCCTTTTTTGTACTCCACCGAAGTAGTGGGCAGGTAGAGATTGGTTTGTTCTGGGTCGGAATCTTACCACGTTGTGTTATAGAGTACATAGAAACGTCAATTATCTTTATGATGTCTATGGACTAGATAGTACAACAGCTGAGCCCAGAGTGTAATCTCTGGAAATGTGGTTATGGGTACGATAGAGTTATTTTCCAGTAAAATAGCTAGCAGGCTTTGTAAATCTTGATGTGTCAATGGGAGGTCACCTACTTAAACGCCAGCAAATAGGTTTTACTGTTCAGGTATAAGTGAAATCTACGCCTGAATTACTTGTTGGCCATTAGTTCATCTATAGTTGTTGTATCAGAGTTTAATAATCAGTATTTTCCAATCAGGGCCAAAATCTGCTTGGATATTTTTTTCCAGTTGTAATCGAAGCCCTAGTCCTCTAGCAAAAAACAGGTATCTGTGGCATCAACGCATGCGTGTGAGGCCCCAGCCTCTTCTTCAGGGATGAAGAGGAGTCTCTGCTTGTAGGCCACATTGCAGGGTTAGCACCTAAAGCGTGATTATGTGCTTACCAGCGTGATTATTCCCCCTGCTGTACTTTGAACAGTGCACGCCCTGCTGTGGCACTGTCTTGATCCTTTCAAGCTTTTGGGGCAAAATTCATCCTTTGCTCAGAAGAGCCTATGTTAGGAGAGAATCTGTATAAATTGAGAGTCTGGCATAAATCTGAAAATTGTAGGTGTATTAACAAGAAGGCAGGTTTCAGTCTGCCCTTGCAGATTCGTCTGGCATTACTAAGCCGAGGGATGGTCCTAAATATGCAGGTAGAATTATGTTGCCAAGGGATCCAGAGAGGAAAGGCGCTTGAACTGAGTGTTTTGTCTGCGTTTCCATCCCTTGGTCCTAGACCCATGTGATACTTCCAGGATGGATATTTGTGTTTGGCTGTTTGATTGAACTGACCATTACCAATGACTGCTGATGGTAGAGTTAGGTTAACAGTTGGACTCAATGATCTTAAAGGTCTTTTCTAACCTAAACAATTTTATGATTCTACAAATGGTAGCCACCTCCTCTACCCAGCCTCCCTAACTAGTATGGGCTGGCAGGAGAGCGCCTTCTTCTGGGGGAAATGGCACTTCAGAGTTACTCTGTCCCACAAGGAACTCTGGGTGGTTTTATTTTCTTCACAGTTTTGAGCTCAGGAATTTTGTTTTTTTGTGTAGGTTGTCATAGCCCTAACACTGTCCAGCTGCACTGCTGATAGCACCACGCACTGCCTGCGTAACCATACGGTCCTCCTGATTGATAAATCTTCATCAGTTCATACCATAAACGTTAATCCTATGACCAAACTCCAATCAGCAGCTGAATTGGGGCCAGACTTATTAGGGGCACCAACAAGTCTTTCTTTGAATGCAGGACACACAGAGGAGAAAAGGGCAGCTCTTAAGTCAGTGTGAAGTTTAATTGTTTTTATTTTCTCAGAGGCCCCGAAGCGAAGTAATGCAGGTTTTTCAGTGCTGACATCACAAAATACTGGGACATGCTGCCAAGTCCATGTGGGTGGAGAAGAAAGGAGGTGTTCTTGGTTGTTAAAAATGCTTGTGCTTCTGTTCTCAAGGAAGAAAAAAGGAACAAACTTTCTCGATCATTCTCTGAGAATGTAAATGCCACATGAGCATTTTGGCTAACGGCAGAAATGGCATTTCCTGTGCTGCCTTCACTGCTCAATTGTCTCGTCCTAGTTACATAAGCTGTGTTTTATCAACTGGAGCATATGCGTAGAAAACCGGTTGGAGAACTCAACGAGCCATTTATCACCTCACAATTTCCAGCAGAATTACTCATACTTACAGTTGCTCTGAGAAGTGTTCAGGTATTTTTCATCAAAGCATTGAAGTTGCATCGTTTCACCTGTAAACAAAGTATTTTTTTCTGTTATCTGATGGTATTTAGGTTGCAAAGTCTGAAAATTAGCACGAACATCCATCATTTTCCTTAGGAAATAATCTCTTGTTTTTATCAATTATGCAACTTTCTGGTAGAGGCTAAACTCATCCTTGATGAAACTTCATTTCTCTTAGTGGTTGGAGAGAAATTAGTTTCCAGACTTACTTACACCTTCAGTTTACACAAATTATTTGCTTTACAACAGTGTATTGACCAGCCCAATATAGTGTTTTATTGATGTAACCAAACCTAGAGAAGATCCTTTTCATTTGGACGTACTATATGTAGTGAATGAACTGTGACACTTGTGCAGATAGTGTTCAGGTCATTGTGAGTTCCTTAAAAGAGCACGGACAGTCACTTTTTGGCAGTGTACGGCATGGTGTGGAAATGGAGACACTCTTTAGAGGTTCAGTTTGATTCACAGCAGACAAGGCTTAGAACTGCCTGGACTCTCAGCACTGTTTGATTTACACCCCTTTTATCCATTGTTAAAAACTTGTGCTCTTGCTACAAGATGGCCCTTTAAAGATGCTGTGTAGTTTTTATTAACTTGTTATCAAACACACTCTACATAAAGGAGTTTTTTGCTGTTCCAGAGCTCTGAGATGCTGCAGGGCTGGGATAACATTACTTGCAACAATAAGGACCAACTCCGTTCCTGGCGAGCAAGGGAAGGGGATATGGGAAGAAAACAAATTAAAAAACCTAAACCCAAATGAAGCAGAGGACACAGTGTTTAACATGACTCAGAACAATTGGGATGTGTGAATTTGGAAGGCTCACCCTAGGTTACATGTCTGCGTCTGTGGGAGCGGGGAATTAAATTGCGTAATGACTTCAGCGAAGTGGAATGTGAATGGGGGAACACACTTGGGTTTGCCTCTTCTTTGCACGCCCAACCTGAATGTGCTTGCAGGTGGAAGCTGTTGACTGTGGAGCTGTTGATCCCAGCAGGGAAAACAGCTTGCTCTACTAATCATTGGGGCAGGTAGTGGATTGCTAAATCTTGTTTGCTGTAATTGGCCTAGTAGTGCCTTTGAATCGGTGAGACGAGGGTGAATAATGTACTCCAGATTTGTCCTGGTATCTTCATTGTAGGTCATAGGTCTTACAGTGTAAACTATTAAATTACTGTAGATGAAACACCAGAGAGCTTGGTCTTGGAGTCCCTTGAGGATCGTGGAATTGCAAATTAACTCTTCACGATTTACTTAATCAGAACATGTATTTATATTTTCAGAAGACGTTCTCTTGTGAGAAAAGTTCATGAAGTGGCTAATTGGAACTGAGGTACAGCTGGGACTCCCATCTTCCTTCTGAGAATAACAAGCTCCTTTTGCGTGTTTCTTTGCCTGCTCTCTGTGATGGACTGATAGGGAAGGACATTGCACTGAACCTCCGGCAGGGACAGATAGGCCTAAAACTCCTCAACACTCGGTATGGAGAAAAAATAAATTATTCCAATTCTTTCTCAGAAGTTCTGACAAATAATGACTTACCATGACACAAAAATGCACATAGTAATTGTGCTGACACAGTGCCATGTAGATACTGTATTTGTTCTGATTTCCAACATGCTCTTGTTTGTTCTTCCCACCCTAATTAATGCTGCAAGAGATATTTTTGTTAATGTTTCTTTTTTCCCAAAACAAAAATTTTCACTGTTTTGTGACTTAGAGTGTAAGACCAAAGGAGATAAAGACCTTTAGGTCTTGAGTGCAGTGACAATGTTTCTCCTCAAAAAGTGTGTCACTATTACAGCTCATGAGAGAGAATGAGGAAAAAACTTTAGTGGTCATAGTTAAGCTTTTATTTTAATAGAGAGGGAGAGAACATGTGTGCTTGTCACTCAGTTTACTTTTCCTAATGCTCATTAAATTTATCTTCAGTGTATTTGCATTGTGTTCAGATTATCTAATCAGCTTGCAATTAGCCTTTTTTTTTTTTGTCTCCCCCATTTCT
Organism: Baryphthengus martii; assembly: GCA_013396935.1. Lineage (NCBI taxonomy): Eukaryota > Metazoa > Chordata > Aves > Coraciiformes > Momotidae > Baryphthengus > Baryphthengus martii. The sequence goes on along the minus strand of VWZK01017431.1, from coordinate 278,515 downwards.
CAAGTCTACCATCATCATGAAGATAAGCATTCTATAGCAGTATGTTTTGCTGCTCAAAAAGAAGGGAGTTTTGTTTAATAGAAGTTGTTTTAGTGTCTAAAAATAGAAGAGCCCTGGCTTGTGTCCTGGATCAGGTGGTTATAGTGGTGAAGACCACCTGTTGCAGGAGGTTTTTGTTTTGTTCTTGAGGACAAGTATTTGTCAAAAAAGGATACGCAACTGCAGGAAATCAGGAACTGTAACTACTGTCATATCTGATGTCAACTGAATTATGAACTGAGCATACTCAGATATTAGAGTATTATTTTTTGTAGTTAAAGCTGCGTTCCCATCATAAGGACTTTCAGCATCTTTAGGGATTACAGGATAATAATAACTTGGCAATTAACAATAAATAACTTTTAAAAAAAAGAAGTAATTGGGAATTGGTTTCAGATGCATTCTCCTGAGAGTAGATTTCTTTAACCACATCATGAAAAACATAAATTGTTATATATAGATTACATCAAATTAAAAAAAATTCCTAGCAGTCTGTCAGCTGGGGTTCTCTGGTGAGAACTGCCATCTCAAAAGCAGAAATGCAGTTTTGCTGTTACCACTTGAAGGCTTACTGGTTTGGGTAGAGCTTTTAAAAATGTGTTGGTGATTTGCAGTTGTTGTTATTTTTAAAGTGTTCTTAACTTTCCTGTAGATGCAAACAATCCCAGAGTCTACAGATCCTAGCCCTTACTGGAGGTGCTAGGAGATCAGGTGCCCTGGGCAGTGGTTGGTAAATCCTAGCATGCACCCATCTGCCTCTCTGGGGATATAGTTATATTTAAGGTTGTGTTCCTGCGTGCCACTGGCTTTTCATGGGATCTTAGTCATGCAGGTGTGCTGTGACAGTGCCATGTGGATGGATGCACGTGTGTGGATACAGTTCCTGATCCTGCAGTGTGCACTGCAGAGAGCTGTTGCTGTTCCGCTGGGGTCCTCTGAAAAGGAGCGGTTTGCTCTAGGAAGCCGTGCCTCCACCGCGGCTCTGCATGTGGTGTGGCTCTATATTCCCCTTCTTCCTGCACCTTGAGGAGAACCGATGCCCTGCACAACACCCGAGTGATCTTCAGCAAGTCTTTCCAGCTTGCTTTGCAAAATTCTCTCTTCCAGCGGTTCGTTTGGTGAATTACCAATAGCGTCAGGCATACTGAGCACGCAGTATCCTGAAGGAAAAACCAATGCATCCGTTTACTATAAAGAGTTAATTTACATGTTTCTGTTTGGGAAATGAATTTTTGCACTGTTCTGAAAGCTGGATGGAATGGTCCTGGAAAAAACAGGAATAGGAAATGTGCAGCATGAGTGCAACATCTGAGATACTGTCCTGCGGTGCAGAGGCAGACCTGGAGACTCCACCCTGGCACTTTGAGGTAGAGCTGCTGAAACAACCTTCTGTAAATAACAGGTCTTAGTGTTTGTTTTGCTGTTTTTGTAATAAGCTGTTTGTGAATCATTGTTTTTGTTATCCATCTGGCATCAAAGATGGAGAAGAAACATTTAACGAATTCATGCGCTAACATTTTTCCATCAATAACTGAATAAATCACCAGAGGGCGAGCCACCCACTTTGTTGAGGCGTGTGACTGTTCAGTCTTCACCTCATTGCTGATGCTGCCACTGACGGGACCAGCTGCGTGGATGATGGATCTTATGACCTGGACTTCTGTCCATCAACTGTTGGCTTGCACCAGCGAGGAATTTCACATGGGCCATTTGCATGGAGTTTGGGTACAGCAGCAGAGCGAGGCTCTGGGGAAGAGTAGTGCCGACAGGCTATGATGTGGTACCATCGAAAATAACATTTTCTTGTTTGCTCTCTTCTTAGAGCATCGGTGCTTGTGGCAGTAGTTAATGCTTCAGCCACTGATGCTCATTCCTGGCTGAGCTACCTGTGTTTGCAGACTCCCTCTCCCAGTTTGATGAACTGAGTTACTATGCTGTGATAACTCTGTGCTAGTTTGGTTCAACAAATTCATGTGAGTGGCTGGGTTGTCAGCTTGTGTGAAGGCAACCTCAAGTAGGAGACAAAGTGATTATGATACATGGAGAGTCATGCCTGGAGAGCTGTTGATGCATTTTCTTTTGTAGACAGTATAGGAAGGCCCATGTAGTGTCTTTTTTTTTTTTTTTTTTTTTTCTTAAAACTTTCTTGCAGTTTAAGTACAGCTTTATTTAGAGCAAGTGTTTGCATTTTAGTCTTTGGAACTGCTTGCAGTCGGAGCAGCTAGCAGCACTTGCAGGCTGACGCCTCAGCTAGTACTTGGTCCCTCTTCAGTTTTGTGGCAAATTGGGAAGGGAGATTAAAACATTTGGGAAAACTGATATGGATGAGTGGGTGAATTGAAAACAAATTGGATTGGTCCAACCTGTAATTGTTGAAAGATATGTTCCCCTGTATTGTAGACGGGACACTTTCAGGGCCTTGCACTTGCCGGCCAGGATTACGTTTGTCAGGTGAGGGTCAAGGACATTCTCTGCTGACATGAACCAGTGGTATCTCACAACTGGATGGGTCATGTAACCTCTCGCTGGCAGGTTAGGAATATATGCTGTGGTTTGTACCTTCTTGCGTTACTAGGCCTTGTCTGCAGCCTGAGGCTTGACTCACCCATGTGCATCAGATCAGGTGCTTGCTGACAGCAACTGCATAGTTCATGTGGGCAAACTGGAGCACTTGTCCGGAAAAGTCTGATACCGTCTGTTAGGGCTCTTAGGTTTCACTGCGTCTGAGCAAACGATGCTGGCAATTCGTTGAAGATGTTGCGGCTGCTGAACAACCCGCTTGATTTTTTAGCGGATTGCGGTCACTTAAAGTGAGGGATCAGAAATATGTGAAATGTGTTCCTCTTCCAGACTATGTAGCTAAATGGATCAGATGACACTAGACCAGCCCCTCCAGCCATTTAGATGCTCTTGCTGTATGGAGATTTAGCTTTGCTTTCAGAACCTGATGAGGGTTTTACTTTTCGCTTGGGCTCATCTTTCTGAGTCACTTAGAGAAGTTTTATTACAGTGTGTGGTTTTTTTTTTTTTCTTTTCTTGGTCAAGAATTCCTCCCTGGCTGTTTTCTTCTGTGTGAGAAGTACAGTCAGTCCCAGCAGGAAGTGCTGATAGATGGAACTCCCCATGTCCCACTGTGGCTCCAGGAAATTCCCCAACAGCGGTATAATGGGTCATTGAGAGCTACTGTGCTGTCTCCTAGTAAGATTTAGCTCTAAGCTGGAGCTTGTACCCATAAAATGCATGCTTTTGTTGAGATGTAGTACACTGCATTGGGTGTGTGCAGGTGAGTTTTCAAGACAGAGAAAACAAAGTGGACTCTCCACAATGCTTCATCATGGGAGTAGAGGTCTTGCTGCAAAGTGAGTTAAGAGCAAAGATTTGTCAGAAGGTACATCAGAATGTCTGGTGGTCGTCTTTTACCTGTCTTTGGGAGCTTTGCAGTTTGTATAAAAAGCAGAGTTCTGCTGCTGTTGTGTCTCAGTGCACACAAGTGCATTGTTTTTAGTTGAAAGGTACTACATACAGCCTGTGCTTCAGGCAGATGATCTCTAGAATCACAGCTGAGTATGAGAGCTCACATATGTCCAGGTTGCGATTCCCCAGTGTAAGAACAACATCAGTATGTGCTGGAATGAGCCCAGTGGAGGACCACTAGGGTGATGAAGGGGACAATGAGGTATGAGGAGAGACAAACACAAATATTTTTCTTTCATCTGGAAGTGGAGAGTCATGTGGGTGTCTCAATGCTGCCTTTAGCTATCTTGTAGGTAGGGAGAGAATATAAAAGGAGCTGCCAAACTCTTCACAGAAGTGCATGGAGAAAGGGCAAGGGCAAAGGACACAAGCTGAAATGGAGAATTCCAGGTAGATACAGGAAGATCTCTTATACTGTGAGGGTGATCAACAGGAACAGAGTCTGTAAGAGGTTGTAGATTCTTCATTTCTGGAGATGTTTTGAAGCTCAGCTAGATGAGGTCTGGGTGACCTGCTTGGGGTAGGTGCTTGGACTATGAACCTCCAGAGGCCCTTCCAACCTGTATGATGCTGTGATTCTAGTTCTGTGTGAAGATGATGGCCTCTTTAATGGAAACGGATGATAAAGATCAGATGTGCTGAGGGTAGTCAGCTCCGGTGGTGTGACATGTGCAATCATCAGTTTGAGTTATAGCATTGACTTTGAGGGCAGCAGAGAGACTGAAGCAGGTATGCAGGTCCTCCTTCCATCCCAGCTCACTCTCTGCTGCCATTCTGTTTTGGGGAGTTTGGTGTAAGTTGTTATATTTGCATATGGGTGGAGTTGAGAAGAACAGTGAGGGAACATCAATGGATGTACGGAATCAACAGAGCAGGTTTGTTTTTTTTTCCTCTCCTATCTTTATATGTCTTGTCCAGTTGTCAAAGGAGACATCTCTGTGGGACGTTCTTGGTGCGGCAAAGAGTCAATTTTAGGTGCCAGGAAAAGAGCTGTACTATTTTTCCTGAAGAGAATGGGCACACAGATCCAGATGGGTCAACAGAAGATAATAGCAAAGACAGGAAGAGACAGATTTTGTTTCGGACACTTACAGTTCAGCTGCTGAACAGCCACAAGATCTGCACGCAATCCATCACCAAACTAGCCATTTCTGCACTGCAGCTACTCTCTCAGCAGCAGAGCATGTCCACTGATCGTAGGTTGCTTTTTTTTTTTTTCTTCTCTGGCCAGTCTGAGGGTGACAAATGTTTTTTTTACCAAGATCAAGCTGCTGGCTGTCATTGTAGCTTGTGCCAAGGTTAAATCTCTTCTGCTTGGTTGAGGCTGACTTTTGTGAGGTAGGACATGAAAAGTGCATGTGCTGGGGAGAAAAACAGAGGCACAATACCAGCTTCTGCTTTGTGTCTTACTAGCTCCTTGGGAATTTGCTATGTGGAAATGCTCAGGCTACAAAATACCTGTTTTTAAAGGTTGAAAATGTCTTTCAGAAGCTGTTAAAAAGTCCTTGAGACAAACAGCACCTTTCATTTGTGGCTAATATCAGAAAATTATGAAGATTTATTGCTTTCACAATGATCTCTTTGTTTCAGTACAGTGCTTGGGCTCTCTGCCAGATCTGAGCCATGTCTAGTGTCCTTAGCAAATGAACAGGACACGTGAACACAGGAACATGAGATTTGTGTGCCCATCATGCTAACAGAGCAGAAATCTTGCTGACCCTTGAAATTTTGTCTGGTAGGTTCTCATCGGACAAAATTAGTCTGCGTAATTTCTCTGGTGCTGTTCTGTGCTTTCTTTTACATTTGGCAGTTTGAGACAGATCTGTAGCCGTTGTGAGGTACTGTAATGGCACAGCTGTCCGTGTCCCTGAGTTAATTTATGTCTTCTGAAGACATTGCAGTTAAAATGATCCTGGTGGCAGGGGATCTCAGTAGGATTCAGCCCAACAGATGTGAGCCTCGGAGCCTCCTTGTACCGCAACAGATCCTGTGCGGCCTGAGCCGAAGGCTTCCCGGGCATGGCAAAATGGATTTTTAGAAAAATCTACCATAGCATATTTCCTGAACAAATCATGTTGCCTCTCTAGCCTCGGGGAGTATCACAGTGACAGCTCTCTAGAAACATTTGTTTCTTCTCTTTCTTGGTGAATGAGAAAGGGGAGATGGAGTAGAAGATCTGAACTTTGTTTTAAATGGCTTCTCACAGGCAGCATGGCCTATAAGCAGCATGTCGTTTAACTACTAATGGTCTGTTTGCTTAAAGTATTGAAATTCAGCCAGGACCACTTTACTTTTCTCAGTATTAGTACATTCTTTAGAAGTAAAATGTTTGTGTTTCTGCTGTCCCAGTGTTGTTACTACCAAAAAAAACCAAACAAATCTGTACGTTCTTTGCAGTTATATTTGAATAGATGGATCACACATAAAGACAAATGTTGAAGCAGCAAATGAAAACCAGCCAAACCCCTGGTCTCTTATCCTGCTAACATTGTGTGGGTCTGGATTAAAACCACATACATTAGTGTTTCCTAAGCATGTAGAATTTGGATATTGCCTCAGGCAGCAGGTGTGTTGTGTGGAGGTGTGCTTGTGTGTGGGGAGGAACTAAGAGATTTGGCAGGTGCTTGGGTACCAGGACCTCTGCTTTCACTGCTCCTTGCTTAGGCAGATGCTGCTGGGAGTTGTGCTGCTCCCCTTGGGAGAGCAGGGCTTTGTAAAAGTGATCTTCTGTGAAGAGTAAATAAAGCATAATTTTTAAGTGTCCTGATAACAAGTGAATTGCATTTGCATCAAGTAATTCTTCGTTTTCTATATTGCTGTTCATAGTTTGCTACCTTTTTGCTGCTGTTAATTACTGATTTCAGTTCAGATACTGTAGCTGTGTTTAACTGCCTTTTTACTACAGGTCCCATTCCTGCAGGAAATGACAACCACTCATTGGTTTTGGGATTTTGTGTTTGTTTGTAAGTTAAATGTGTTTTAAAAGGCTACCACTACGAAGCCAGAAGTGCTTCTTACCTGTTTAAGAATTGGTATTTAGGACTGACTGAATGACAGGTTTCTTTCCTCATATTGAGTAAAAGTCTGAAAATATTAGGGGATTTCTTAGAACTACTCATTGTCTGGACCTGCAATCCTTTAGAGTATTACTGATATCATAAATACAAACTGTGTGTCTACATAGGTAGTCTTCTGCTGATTAAATGCATTTGTAGATTTTGATATTCTTGACTAAGACTGACAGGACTGTAACAGATGTGCATCCCAAGTTTATTGAGAAGGTGTATTTTTCCAAGGAGATAACAGATTTCCTTTGGGCTTCTGATATTCTGAACTTCTTGGAGCTATAATCCTTAAGGCCCATTCTTAATTGGACTTAAGGGTGTAAATATTATTGTAAATAAGACAGTAATACAGTTTCTGGGAGAGAAGCTGAAGAATAGTTGACGATTGTTAATCAGTACTTTTATTCCTTTCCTAAATAGAGTGGAAAACAAAGCAGTGTGTCCATCAGCTGACTATGGAATTTATTGTTAATTCTTCTGAAATGCCTTCTGGTGATAATGAAAACTGCATACACAATTAAGACCAACCAAAAATAAATATTTGTTCAGATGAGAATCCATGAGAAGGAAATAAACAAGGCAATGGTAATGGGACTGTCAGAACTGTTTGAAAGCCAAAAGAACAGAGAAGAAAATCACTTTGGGTTTCAGCAGCTCGTTTAGGACAGAAGGTCACTGAGGGCAGCAAAACACAAACTTTATCTATATTTAGAGTATGTTCTGATATGTTCCAGATTATGTATTTATTTATTGTTTTTCTTACTGGACTTGGAGACGTTTAGCTCCTGAAACAGAGCTTTCCCTTTTTTACTCGGCCACTATAAAAGTGGAGTAGCTCTGTGCAAATCTTAGTGCCTACAGAGAGGTGTCAAGTGGAGCCTACTGAGTTGCAGCAAGGCTAAGAAATGTTTGACTCTTGAAATTGCAAGTTAAGTCGTCGTTGATGCTGAATTCATCATGTATATATATTTTGTAGCAAGCATCATAGAATCATAGAATGGCTTGGATTGGAAGGGACCTTAAAGATCATCTGGTTCCAACCCCTCCATGCCATGGGCAGGNTTGCCGGCTCATGTTCAGCACTTCGTCAGCCAGTACCCCCAAGTCCTTCTCTTCAGGGCTGCTCGCAATCCACTCATCACCCAGCCTGTATTTGTGTTTGGGGTTGCTCCGCCCCAGGTGCTCTTGCCGTAAAACTCTTTGTGCTGTAGCATCATCTACATGCTGCAAGGGAGGCTGCCTAGAATAGGCAAGGCAAGACTTGTGGTAAGTTGTACATTTTGTTCTGGGCAACTGACATCAAAGTAGGACAAGAGTGGAAGAGTGGTGGGCACTGATCCTAGGACAAGAGCAGAGGAGTGCCAAGCACTGATTCCCTCAGTTATTCAGGGGTATTTGAGATGTATGGTGTAGAAGTCAGCACTGCTGACTGCTGTGACTTGCTATCTCCACACATCAGTGAAATGTTTGCTTTCTGTTGCTCTCAACCTGCACAGGTACTTCTCCCCTTGAAGGGGGATAGCTGCCTTTGAAGGGCTGCAGAAGGTAGTTTCTCCCTTGAGCTGGTTAGAGCTGTTCCTGTCTGGTGGTGCTTTCAAGAGGCTAAAAATTTGCATCTCTGGTTAATGGTGGTACTTAAGAACTGGGCTGTAACAGCTTCTATGTTAACAGCAGAACTGTGAGCTCTGCTCTAAAATAACTGAGGACCAGGTGTGAGGTGTTCACAGTAGTGGTGGTGGGTAATGAGGTTTGATGTACCAGCTGTTCGCTGTGCCGTACCTGGGTGTTCTCTCCAGTTAATCCTTGTGGCATGTGTTTCTGCTGAAATGAATTTCTTGTCAGAGGACCTGCAGGATTTGTTTCCCTTCTGCATAAGTTTGGTTTTTTTTTTTTACCCTTTCCATTTTGGATTGTTCTGTTTCTTGCTCTGCTGCCATACTCTCTCCCAGCTCTCTTCCCTTCTTTCCCATAGTGTTAGTTCTTTGGTCCCATCGTGTTGAATAGCCCCATGTCCTGTCATTCCTGCAGGCCAAGAAGCATAATAAATGGCTGGGCACTTTTGAAATGAGAGGTCAGAGAGTAATAAATAATACTCATTAGTCTAAATATGCCAGACAACCCCGGACACCCAAAGAGGATGCTCGTGATGTTTTAACCTGACTATTACAAAGTCTAATTAAGTTTATGGTAGTTTAAATCATTTTATGTTGTATGTACATTTGAAAGGGAAAGGAGTTTTCCCCTCCGAACATTACATCTCGTTCTTCTCCGTGGTCTTTGAATCACAGACTTGTCTGAAACTCTTGACATCATCAGGGGTAGTTTATGCTGGCAAGCAAATTTGTTTGTTTGTTTTTCAGTATAAATCAGGCCAGCCTAATAGTTGGGTCTTTAAGGGTGGGGAGAGGAAGGCAGTGAGACATCTGTGCTTTAATCCCCTTATGGTTGTTTTCATGGCAGTGAGATGAGGAGTGATGTTTGCAGGGAGGACTAGCAAAAAGTTCTGTACGTCACTCAGTTATTACTGGGCTTTGCTTTGCACAGACACAACTAGTATTACTTGTACTCATGCCACATGGTTGCATGTTGTCCAAGACATGCTTCTAGCTGAAAACCAGCCTGGTCGCAAAGCTGGCAGCAGCAGTAACAGACTCCCTTCGTGTACAGCAAAAGCAGGTCTTAGCAATGTGCAGCAGATGTTGCCCACTGGATGACAGATGCACTTAAAATCCGTTGTAAAACTGGATTTGAGATTTTGCAAATTAAGTTGAACAAGGACAAGTGCTATTTAACAGTCTATGTACTTTAACAGACATGTATTTCTGTTGCACTGAAGTTCTGTGAAGGAATGAAAGCCAAGGCTTGGGGTTCTGCTCTAAGAGATAGGACAAGGAATTGCACCTGGATCCTGGAAAGCCAAGTTTAGTCTTTGTTTTGTGCATAAACTGCATGTAGTTGCCCACATCTGGCTAGTGACATGCTGTATGATGTAGTGCAACACCCAGAAGTGAGGATAATAATGGAATTTTTTTTTTTTTTCTTTCCTACCATTTAATTTTGCAAGTACGTGGTACATACAGGAGGAGGGCTTGGCAAACACCAATTGCAGGGTCAGTTTTAGGAACTGAGAGTTGAAACAGTTTGTACTGGTCAATGTTGAGGCTTTCTTTCAAGTAAACTTAAAGTAAAATCAAACTTCATAGCAAATAACATTCTGAAGACCATCTGAAAGGTGTAAGCAGTGGCTGAAAACAGGTGATGTGCCGTACAGGATGCGCTTCCCACACCCAGATGACGAGGTGGAATGATGGTGTGCCATTGTGCCAGTATCTCTGTTTATTTTATCTTTTCAAATGTCTGCTGGTCCTTTTAAATGTTCTTGTTATGTACTTGGGAAGTATTGTTTTGGTCATTTGAGGATAAATGGAAATAAGATGCTGTAATATATTGCGGTTGCCTGAATGACTGAGTGGCTGCACTGATGGGAAAATGACGTAAGGATCAAGCAATGACTACTAAATAGAATATCCCAGCTGTCCCAAGCACGAAGACTGTATGTAGTTTATGATAGTTAGAGGCAACAGCCCTGTGTGTTTTGGAAAAGCACAGAACATAAAAGAGGTAACACTTAAATGTATAGAATACAAGGTAAATGACATGCATTTCTAAGAGAAATCCTTCTATTGACTCTCATTTGAGAATGGACAGGTTCCCAGTGCTGCAGTGACTTCTCTGAGTATCCAGTTTTTCTTGCTGTGTTGTCTGGGTGGAGAGCCCTGCTTTGTCCTTATCTATTGCCAGCCTGATAGAAATACCTTAAAAAGGAAGGAAGATGAGGAGTTATGCCCGTTTCTGCCACTCTACCATTGTACTGCAATGAGATTTTTTTTTTTTTTTTTCTTTAAGTTGGTGAGGTTTGCTGCTGTAAAATACACTTCAAATTCTCATAGGAAAAAAAAACCAACCAACCAGCCCACCAAAGTACTGATATCTTTTCTAGTTTCAGAACATTTCTTTGGGGTAGAGGGCAAGACACTTGTCAAGCTTTTATTTGTAGTGAATTAAGCAGCAAGAACAACAGGAGAGTGGAATAAAATAGATTTTCCCCAGAAGGTTACTATTTGCGACGTAAACAAGTTTAAATGATTTGAACATAGAATGTCCTTTTAAAACTTTGAAATGTTTGCTGCATTTTCCATGGGGAAACTTGAGACCTAAGAAATAATTGTCAGAGACGGTATATAAAACATATAACCAAGGTCCTGAAAACTTTATGTGGATTTGACTTTTCTATGCAAAAAGTAGGCTGAGGGAGGGCATGCGGATGACAGTCTTTGCTGCATCTGATGTATGCAAAACTGAAATGGCTGGGAATGTTTTCATCGTTTGTCATGTTGTTATAGGAGCTGATTTAGAAAAGAATCTGAAACATTTCTCTCTGGATGTGTTTCAAAAATAAAGTTATCATTTCTCTAGTAATGTACGTTCTTTTCATGGCAACAGGATCGCACCATTACTGATAAATACCTTAATTAAAAGATACAGAACATCATTGTTGGTAAAATCGATTTTTAGGTACCATAATGAGGATGACTTGAATACTGTAAATAGACATCTCTAGTGAATTCAAAAGGATGGTAAACGTTCACCAGCAAAATTTAGGGGAAATGACTTCTTTTTATCTTTCTCAACTTTTCTTTCTTTTGACTGAACTACTTTTATGTTGTTTTCAAGTGGTTTGAAATTCAGAAAATCTCAGTCTTTTATCAGTGGTCAAAGAAAAATAATCATCCCTGAAATTTAAGAGAACGTGAGTCAATTGGAAAGCTTTTTGCTGGTTTTATCTTATTGAGTAATAAATTTTTACAAGGTTTTACCTATTGTAATCTGCAGGCAAGACATGACTGCGAAAAGGTGTGTGCCTGTGGCTGCTTTTTCCTTGACTTACCGAAGAACTGATCTGCGTGTATTTTCTTGAAAGCTTTAAATGGGTAAAAATGCAGTAAATCCTGTTCTGAACAACAATAACAAAAAGTGATATTTTTATGACAGCTGCTGAGGCAGCCCCATTAATTAGCCTTCTTGGTTACAGCCTAAGCGATACAGAAAATAGCGAGATACTTTTCCTTTTTGCCCGTGACCTTTGCAGAAAAAAAGTACTTTGTGCACCTTTTCTCAAGGACACTTGCAAGCACAGTTTTTAATATAATAATAAATTATGCCCTTTTTCCCCCGTATGTTTCCGGAAAACAGCATTGAAGATTATATTGCCAAACCGGTTCATCATATTAAAATTCTTCCTTTTCCCTTGTCACACACAGTTTGAATGAGTTTTCTAGTTACTCCAGTTATTCTTCCTTAGCTGGTGTCTGAATGCTTGATGCTGAATCTAATGTGTCTTTTGGAAATTGCACATACAATTTATAGGCTCCTCCTCTTCCTGTTATAAAGCACGGTTCTTGTGCATATACTTCCTACAATATTAGGCGACTTGAAAGTTTGGCTGCTTGTTATGGAGCATCTACTTTAGTAGATGGGCAAGACTCTAGAAGCTTGAGGTAAGATCTTTGCAATGCAGGGAAGGAATCCAATAACGTCTTTTGTTTTTTTTAATACCTTAATAATGAATAAATATTACCATTACCACTCGGTCATTAATACTTTTATTAACTTGGAAGATTGCCATTTTGATGAACTTCAAACTTCTGTAAAAGTATTTTAAAGAAAAATTGCAATGTTTTGCTTGCAAGACAAAGAGTGAAACGATCCACAAAACCCCAGAAGAAAAGCAGATTCATTTATAATTTCTCACACAAGCTGCAGATTTCTTTCACCAGCGTGATGCACCACCAGGGAACTGTTAAGAGTTTATTTGATTACAGGATTAGCCAGACCACAACCATCTTTTTTGCTTTTTTTTTTTACCCTTGGGAGGCTGTGGCTGCAAGATGCCCTTCTGTGCTGACTGGATGCTGGCACGGCCGTGGCCCAAGCTTGCTCCCACTGCATCGGGCTGGGGCAGCTTCGTGCGTCCCCACAGCCTGATGGAAGTGGAAAATCTCGTGGTAGGGCAGGCCATTCAGGACATTTTTTCCCTGGACCAAGTAAAGATATATTTGGTAGTGATCCAAAAGCTGCTGCTGTGTGTGTCTGCTCTTGTAAATCCACAAGGATTTTCCAGGCGTCTAGGAAGGGAAGAGCAGGGAGGATATCCAGCTTGCGGCTCTGCAGAGAAGCAGCCAGCACTGTATTTTGAGGTGTGTATATATGTGTGTGTGTGTGTGTATATATATATATATATATATATATATAACCTCCTCAATGGACCCGCTGCGAAGTATCCAAACTAGATACACGCAAGGAAAAGCTCCTCTCTGTGCAGCTTTTTCCTTCTTAGTTGCAGAAATCTCTTACATTTTTCTTGATGAATTAAGTGTGGTCAGAGAATACGCTTTATAACAAATCCTGGTTTGGGTATAACTAGGACTGTGGGTCCTATTATCCTCTTCAAAAGGAACTGAATGTTTGAAGGTTTGCTAGGCCAGGTGTGTTGTCCATGCTTAGCAAGTTCTGTTTACAGTGCTTGAGCGACTTGCAGGTAACAGCAGGTGCCGAAGCTTGTTCTTAACAAGTATGTTGTGGCTTTTGATTCAGCCTTTACTAGATGTTCTTTCTTTAGGGCAGAATTATCCAGTTCTTTGGTTGAATTACCATTATTGCTGGCATATTTGCCTTTGTGCTGAGGGCAGTGTATGAAAAACATCATCAATTCAGTGTACCCATGTATGTAGCCACGATTACATTTGACTTGAGCTCTCTTTGCTGGTTTTTTTCATGGTAATTTGCTCTATTGAATGCTCTTTCTTCCATGGTCAAGTGCAGAATTGTCCAATGTGAGATAATTATGGCTATACAGTGTTATCTGTAGGGCTTTAGTGCAGAAATTTTGCCCCTCAGGTGCACACGTCCTCGTGTCTGCCTGAGGGCTGTGGATGGCAGGACTTAGTTGCAGTCAACTGATGAGGAAAGGAATTTTTTTACTGAACTAAGAGTATCTGTATCTTGAACTTTCTAAGGTGGAACAGTTGAGATGTCACTGCTAAGCAGAGAAGAGAAATCACAGGGATTGCGAGGAAAAAAACAAAACCCTGGAAGTCTTGTGCTTTATCTGTTTGGTGGTGATGATGTTACCTCTTCACTGTTACAGCACTTGGCTTACGTGTTCCTTGGGACTTCTGGAAGCAGCAGAAAAAAGGTACTGACAAGGGTGACAGTGGCTGGATTTAAACCAGCACATTGCTATGGTTAAGTGGTGTTGGGGAAAGGTACTCCAGGATTGTAAGCAGACAGTGGGAAGTCAGAGGGGAAAAGTATTGTATTTGCAGAGCTGAAAATTGAAACCTGAGGGAGAACTTCTGGAACAGTGTAGTGTGTCCAGGTGGATGACAACAGATACTCGAGCACTGAGTATCCTAGCCAGGGACAGTTGATTTTAAACACTAAGTGGCGGAGTAAACATCCGTATCAGGGTTACCTGACAGCACACGTGCCTCCTGATGTGTGGAGGTCCTATGTGGTTTTATGTTGGAGCACTATATTCTACAGTATTCCTGGGGTCAGTGTGCATGGATAATATCCTGCTCTTAGCTCAAGGGAAAAATCCTGAGACCTGAGCAGAAGAGTACACGTTTATTTGCTCTACATAGTTTTCAAATAATATGGCACCCTAAAGAGTCTTGTCTGACTGTCTCGGAGAGCGTCTGCCTAATTTGTCTTGGCCAGAGGTGTCCAGCTACCCAAAGCCGGTATGTATCTCACTAATGTTATCCAGGAAGAGTGATGGAAGGACAACAGCAGAAAGTGATTTGTCTGCATTACTGAGATACTGCAAAATGCTGCATGGTAAATTGGGAGGGGTGAATGGGAGACAGAGCCTGAAATAAAAAGCTAGTATAGTGCAGACAGGAAATGAAGATTAGTTGATGGGACCTGCTAGTAAGGGACAGCAATTTTTTTCTGAAGAATTGTATGCTCACTGTGTTTAGCAGAGAAGAGCTAGCTGCTAGTGTGAAAGGGTGCAGTGAGACTGCAAGGTCGTTAAGTCAAGTTTCCTACAACTCGGATGTGTTGCAGGGTCAGAGCAGGCTGTTGGAGGCAGAGGTTCATCAAAAGTGAGTGCTGCAACTGGGTCCCTCGAATGTCCAGCACCCGAATGGTTAGCAATGGAGTTTCTGGACTCAACCTCTGTAGCATGAGCTGCCTGCACCTAACTTAGGGACTGATACTGCACCTAGGAAATGGTTTATGCTTGCAGTGTGCTCTTGCAGCTTGCTGGCTTACACACAGGTAATTCTGCCTGTGGTTTGACATTGATGCGTATGAGGAGATTGCAGCCGTTTGTGCAGGCTTTCAATAGAAATCATTTGGCATCTGAAGTCCTTTTTTGTTGTGCCGTCCTCTGCATTGTTCTGTTAATAATCTTAGTGGTGCTTTTTCAGACCTGCGATTACAGGGAGCAATGTGATCGATGGGAAGCAGCATTAAAGGATTAATGAGTTGAACTGAATATTCTGTGATTCCTTGAAGTGTCAACATCAGCATGCAACAGCACACTGCTGATTAGCTTGATTCAGTCTTTGGCAGCCGACGCAGGCATTATCCTGAGCTGGTGTGTGCTTCGGTCACTTCTCACTTTTGTGAGAAGGACTCACTGTCAAAGTCACGGTCATATAGGATTAAAAAAAAAAAAAGAAAAACTTTAAAAAGCCTCTTTGAAAGTGGGACCGTGTGGCTACATGCTTTACAGGTATGAATTGACACAGCATGAAGGCTCAAAGCGGGTGTGCTCTTGGCTTCCCCCCCGAGAATGGAAGAGCTACTCTGATTCAGTGGCAGTCTTGTGCTTGTGAAAGCCAATGTGCAGAAAATACTTGTTGAACCTACTATAATTGAATGTGTGTGTATATATTCAATATATTTACTTTTCAATATATTTACTCTTCAAGTGGTCATGTCCTGACTGTCTCTTCTTTTCTGGGCGCTTTCCTTTAAAAAAAAAAAAAAAGTTTGTATAATTGGTATGCGCGTATATGTGCATACATGCATCTGTACACTCAAATATTGAGGACCAGGACACGTGCAGCTTTCATAAACCTTCTGCTCTCTTTGATGTGGATCCTGAATATAATTACTTCAAGTAGCCTCTGCCTGTGTGTGTGGGTTACCACTGCATGCCCTGTCAGACACCTCTGTATCTCAATTCAGCACATGATCTAGAGTTTGGACAAGTGTGGTCTACTTTATTTAATGCTGTAGCTGTATCTGCTTGCTCCCAAATTCTTTCCTTGTATCTTTTGAAAAAATATGCTGTCAAAGAGACTATTCCAGATCCAAAAAAGCATCAGCAGAAACGTTGCATGGGATCCCTTGAGCCCTGTACTTGCTATGTGTTCGTTTTAGAAATGGTTGTGTGGTAAGACCCACTGAGGTTAGTAGGGCTGCTTGCATGCTTAAGAATTACTTTGAAGAGCCTCAGCTTGCTGTGTTAGAGCCATTTCCTTTTTTTGCTCATAAAATCAGTTGACACAGTGGTCACCTTAGGGCTGTTGGAGCAGTTTTATGAGTGTCTGCTTTAAGTGATCAGCCCCTATTAAACCAACCTCCTCCATTATGAAAGCCCCTTGAAGTCTAGAAAATCTCTGCCTTGTAAAAAAACCAGAGATGAATTATATATGTTGCATTTTGAAATGCACCAAGACGAGCTCTTTGCACAGCACCTGTAATTACAGACAGCGTTCTGATCCTGAATAGAGGGTTTTAAAAGATCACATTCAGAACTGCTCATTAAATATGGTACTGAGTGTCAGCCTTTTTAATAAAGGAAAAAGTGCATTCTTCCTTGGCTGAAATGCAAATACAATGGAGAGCGTGTCCCTTCCCAAAGAACAATTATTTAAAACTAGAATGATGCTTGTGCCTACTAATTAAAAGTTAATAAATCTGTTAGAAATCCTTTTTTTTTTTTTTTAAGTGAGATATGAATCCCTTTGCTATGGTTACTTGTGACTGAGATCTCTGGGTGAGATATCCAGAAAGCCCTACTGTGTGTCCTTGTCTTCTGCATTTAACATTTAGACTGGGCTGTGTCGTCAATGTGCTGTTTCTGTGATGCCACTGCCATTCATAACAGAGACTAAGAGGCCACTAAAAGCTTAGTATTTATATATTTTATGCAGAATTTAAAAAAAATAAAATTATTTAAATAGTTTTTTAATGAATTCCAAGTTTTGTACGCTTCCGTATATGTTTCTAGTATGGCTGTAGAAATAGATTGAGTGCTAGTCAGCCCTTGCCACTCAGTGCCTCTTTTGTTGTGTTACAGCACAAAATGTTTCTCAGATTCTTAAAGCACTTGACCTCAGTTACATCTAGATGATGTATCACAGACTGAAAAAGCTGTTAAAGGAACCTTTTAACATTGCCAAGTCAAATGGCTCATTTCAGGAAATACTGGAATAGAGGGTGTTTGTGCAGCCTTTGTGGCAGCCTTCTGCATATGTATTATAAAGCAGTCTGTAATTATGGGATCACATTATTGCTTGTTTCCACAGAACTCCTGCCTCATTAAGTGCATGGTATGGCTATTGCTCCATTTGGGTACAGCCAGTTGGTGCTTTTGTTTTTCTCCTGTATTGTCCGTGCGTGTTTTCATTCTTTTTGTTTTCTGCAAACTGTGTAAGACTGTTCTGAAAATATTGACTTTTTTTTTTTTTTTTTTTTTTTTTTGTATCAGTCATTCTTACATTATCTTGCTGTGTGGCATGTTTAGGAGTTTAGAAACCTGCAGTGAAATGGAGGTGTACTTGAACTGTAAAGGTGCAACAAGTTTTTAAAGTCCTACCTACAGGTGTCCAGTGGAGGCTGCTTAGGTTCACTCTGCTCTGATCCTGTGTGAGCAGTTCGGACATGGAGATACAGGTTGGCCAGCAGACCCAGGCTGGGAGGTTTGTATAGGACATCCTGCCTTGACTCGAAGGCCATCCTCCTCACACCTGCACATTTCTTCCCTCATCCCCAGTCCTTGCTTTCCTATGTGTCTTTGAGTTGTGGTGCCAGGGAGAGCTCTCCTACGGATAACCTCCTTTGCTTCATCCTTGGAGTGGCTTTAATTTCTGTGAGAATGAGGAGCAGGGCCTCTGGAAAGAAACTGTAACCTTCTAATTAGAACCTGTGCAGCAGGAAGCTGGAGTTTAAGCTGCTCAGGAAATTCTTTAACTTCTTAAATTTTTCTTTCTTAGCGAGAATGACAGAGTATTTTTAAATTGTTCAAGATTCATATTTACCAAATCAGCCCATTTGAGTGTTTCAGATCTTTAAGGTTACCACAAATTGAATTGATCCATTATCTAATTAAGAAATACGCTTCCCAAGTAATCCTTCATGCGTCTGACACTTAGAAACTCCAAAAGAACTCTAATTTCTGATACAAATACCTTACATCAAACTTGATTTTTAGAAATGTCATTTGGTTGCTTGTGTTTTGTGTTGTGTGGTGTTGATTTTTTTTTTTTTTCTTCTCTGTATTATTGGAACTTTGCATTATATTCCTCTCAACAGTCAGCAATCAAAAAGCTTTTCTATGGTAGTTGTAAGGAATTTTTCTCAACGGTTAACCCTTTAACTAGGGCTACTTATAGAATTTTCAGAGTTGCGTAGCTGCAGTAAGCCTATTTGACAAGTACTCTTAGCATCAGCTGAGACTGTGTGAAAGTTGTCATCTGAATTGAGTTCTGTGTGTGTTTTCAAAAATTTTTATTGGGAATTTGCAATAAACAACTTAATCTCACTGTGCCTCGGTTACCCTTCTGTACTGCCATAACTAATCCTTTGCCATACCGTATGAGAATTAGGAAGGTGAAGTTTGTAGACTGGGAGGCATTAGGATATTAAAATAGTAGGAACTGTACAACAGAGGGAGATTGGTCATTTAAGGCTTCCTCTTGAAAAGTTGTGGTTAGCAGGGTTGACTGTGGTAATGTCGTTGGCAAGTGGTGGTCCGTGGTGAAGCTCTGATTGACTTTGTGGGCTTGGGACCGGATGTTGTGAGAGTAACGGGAGGAACACTCAAAGATTTGTTTGTTTTAGGGAGAGAATGGGAACGTGTTGATTCTCTGGAAGCAAAAGAAAGCAAAGATATTTTTCAAGCATTTCTTCATCACTACAGAGGCAAGAACAACTCACATTGCAGCTCCTCAAGACGTGTCCAAGATGACTCCTTGGCTACTATGAGTCAGTGGCAATCCCAGGTGTTTTGGTGAAGCTATGCTTATCCATCCCCGCTAGGAGTCAAGCTTTCGAGTATGAAATCTCATGGAAGAAAAAAAATTCAGGCAATTCTTTCCTTGTGGAAATCTTCCAACCATGTTATCTCTTACAGAGTTGATGCCAATAAACTGAAAATTGGCTAAGCAAATAGAAAGATGTAGTATAATTTTACCTGCGACTGTAGAGATCTTGGATAAATTCCCTGGAAATCAGAATTGCTCTGAGGAAGACAGTGCCTATGAATGAGAACAGAGAGCAATTCAGAGTTTGCAGGTTCCTACTAACAGATGTGCCTTGTTGTGAGTGGATGTAAAATTGGCTTGAATAGGAGCAGTGTTAGAGCAACACTGATTGCTCTTGAAAGCCAGGGGGTTTTGTTACGTATTTTCTCGCACTGTTGGTACCCTTGCAGTGTGAGTTGCACTTTTGAAAACATATTGAAGCGTTAAAAATGGCAAAAGGATAGCAGGATCAGTCAGAGAACCAAACAGAAGCTTTGAGGTTCTGTCGCTGCAAAAGTACTGACAGAGCACAATGTACTTTTGGTGTGAATGCCTGTGCCCAACACTGGGAGATCAGAGTTGAAAGGATATGTGCTCTCCATAGCTCCTGGGAAGCCAGACTCTCAGCTTCCATTAGCAATATTGAATGTGTAGCTGCTCCTTTTCTGAACAGCAGGGAAGATATCCCACAGATCTGTTGCGTTACTCCCTCTTCAGCTCGGAGCCATAGATCACTTTTCATGTGTAAACAAATAAAAATATTTTGGGTTTTTTTAGAACTCATTAAACTTAAAATTTCATGACACATGGTAAGAGATGCTATTGAAAGTACCATTGCAAATGAAGAACAGTCTTACTCCAATTAGAGATAAAGTGGGCTTTGACATCTCTGGCTTTTTAAAGAAACGGAAGATTTATTTGTTCTTCCTTCACACAGACTGCTGTGAGCAGGCTGTAGCAGTAAGTTTCAAACGTGAACCTCAGTTCAAAATATGAATTAACCTAGTGTATTTTCAGAGACATGGCTTTTGAAGTACATCTACAGCTCCTGTTGCTCAGCTTCATCACATGCAGGCAGGCAGACAACCAAAAAATCTCGGACTGTCCGTTTTCTGCAGTAGGCAGATCAAAGACAGGTAAATGCACAAGGCTGGAAGGAATTGCAGGAGATGTGGTGGAGACTTTGGTTGTGAAGGCAGGTTCCCCAAGATGTCCTCGTCCTGTTCTTTTTGAGTGTCCAGTGGAAGTGCTGTACAGCTTCAGTAGGTTCCTAATTTAGTTAGATTTAAATCTCCTTTGAAAGTCTTTCAGACACGTTGAACAACTGCTGGCCTTATACTTTGGATGGTTATTACCTCTGTTAAGGTATGTCTATGCTGCAGACAACAGTTAGCAGTAGAAGGTTGTTGATGGCTCTGACAGAAGAGCTCTGGGAAATCTCTCTGGAAGCTGAATAGCTTTTCTGTGGGTGTGACTCGCCTCCAGCTAAGAGTCAGCACAGCAGAGAGGAATGTGGGTTTGCACTCCAGCTCCTCCTATGTGAAGTCTTGTACCTGGGCTCAGCCCGTTGAGCTTCAAAGAAGATGGTAGTGAATGAAGCTGTCTGCTGAAACACTTCTTTTTGATGCCTTTGCAGCACCACTACTACAGCACTTTGCATCACTGAGTTTCATGTCATCGATTTTGGATGATTTTGGACCTAATGAAATACTTGTAAACTCTCTCAGCTCAGTGCTTTCTTTCTGGCTAGTCACACAAACTATTGCAGGGAAGTGAGCCTCAGACTGACCCCTCTGAGAACTCGTTCAAGCTCCTGAAGAATATAGCGTGGCTGTGCTGCCCTTTTCCCAGTAAATACGCTATACTGTAACAGGAAACTATATTAGACCAGTTTGTCTTGGTTTTTCACAGGAGCAGATTTGATGATTTGATCATCTAACCATCTTTTGAGTATTTATAAATGATGAGTGACCTGTTTCAGGAATCTGAGTTAAACTGACAGGTCTCTAGTTCCCTGGGTGGTCGTCATTCTCTTTCCGTTTTATGGTGGCCCTGTGCTTGCCTCTGGGCAGTGCTTTAGGACTTCCCTTGTCTCTTGTGAGTTTGCGGTGTCAGTGTTTTCATGCATTATTAAGTGTGCGGTTCTCTTATTCTGGAGTTGGTTTTGTTTTGAAACGTACCCAGGATGTTAGAAGGTCTCGATGTGTCCAGCTGTGCCAATGGGTATTTTGGATAAGCGCAACTGTCTTCATAGTGCATGGTCCTCTCTCGGGGCTGGTGTAGGCTGAAAGATGGGAAATACCGGACAACTTTATTTGCCTGGTGCATGTTACTGAAAGACTTTCCTAACCAGACCTGTCAGAGTGACAACTTGCAGGAGCGCTGACTTCACATAAAAGCTGGCAACATTAGCGGATGCCACTGTAGTTACAGGAAAGCGGTAGATAAATTATTCAATATAGGCATGTTCTTTAAAAACAATTACTGATTTTATTAGCCAACAAGTATTTGGAAGACAAAATGCCAACATGTAGCAGTGCTAATTGTGTTTTCTTCTGAGTCAAGCAGTTGGCATGGCATTTTAATTTATTAGTAGTCTTTTCCTAAATGTGTCCTGGGTGTTCACCACAGGCTGCCTGAGTCAGGGCTGTGACTTTGAAGATCTTGGGGTTCCTAAAGCAGAGTTAACTGAATGTTACTGTAGCAGAAAAATAAAAGGGTGTATGACTGGCATTTCACAGCCAGGTTATCTTGCTAGCAACAAGTCTGCTTCCCTTTTAGCGTGACCCAAGATACTAGGATGAGTCCAGTCTCTCAAGCAGTAAACTTGTGGCCTTAAAGATGCTGAAAGATCTGCTTGCTGGAGGTGCCAGGGATGTGTGCTTGTCTATCATATGCTCATCAGAGATTTTATAAAAGGGATCCTGCCGGTACCGGTACCATCCTTGCTCATCTCTTGCTTTAGATAGGAGCTGGGAGCTCCTCAGAGATTAGAAGGTGTTAAATGGGATCTCACTCAAGAGAGGAATGTTACATATGAATTGTTAGATGGTTGTGTTTTGCTGCCCATTATTAGCAGTGTCTGGACAAGTAGCATCTTCCTAGGGAATGCCAAATCTTTGGTGCATGACACTGCACCTGAGGGTGGGGCCTTAGGCAAATCTCATTTAGCAAGTCTAACCTGCTTAGAGCTGATTTCCTTCTCAGACATATAAAATTAACCGAAGATAATAGGGACCACGCCTGGCCAGCATGTTGTAAGAACTGACTTTTCATTTTTTAGTATTGAGTGGAGAAAAAAAATGTTTGAGCTTGAGTTTCCTTACGTTTTTCTCCCGGTTACGCCTCCATCTTTATCCTCTGTAATGACAGCAGTCTGCATGACAAACTTAGTCTGTTTTTGCTTTCTGAAAGTTGCCCTATGCTTAAAAGCAGGAGGTAGGGATGAGTCCTGGCTTTCTGCTCATGATTCAACCACTGCCTTGTTATCTTTGGCAAGATGCTGAATCTGCCCTTTGCTACTTTTCAGTGAAATGAAATGCTTCTTTTCTAGTTTGATAAACTCAGAGACAAGACTCCCATTGCTTTTGGTGACAATACCTATGCTCATGGGTACAGCGAGACCCTGCAAAGGTGACTGAAGTACAAAGTGCTTTTATTCCTGCTGGCATATATCTTCTCCCCACCCTTCCCCTGTTGAGCAGTGAATATCTTCTCTAGCTTGGTTCATCTTTGATTTTTGTTACCCACATTCTGGCAGACGTTGGTTCTGCGGGTAGGGTGCATGCTGATTAAGGGTGACAGTCCTGGAAAATGGTCTGTTTGCTGGCTGTTGGCTTGAAGCTAGGAAGGGAAGTCTGTCTGTCCTCCCTCCTTCTTGGGCAGTTCAGCGCAATTCATAAATAGCAATGATTTGCACTTTATAAATGCTTCTCCCCTGCCCAGCCTATCCCAGGATTTGCAAAGCAGTAATTAATCTTCATTTATCCTGTTGCAATGTTACACTCATAGTAAGATATGGTGGTAACTAGAGCACAAATTAGTTAAGGATATGCCCACAGTCATGCAATAAACAGCTGTAGCGCCAGAGAGAATTCTCCTCTGTGACTGCTCAGCAGCACTTCCCCTTTGCAGCTTTTCTGTGGTACATACTCGATTACATGATATTCAATTTATAGGTCCCATCAGTCTGCTCTGCAGCTTGTAAGAACATAATTTTTTTTTTACTCTACAGTATAACTGTGGGATTCTTGGAAATAAGGAAGCTTTTGGTAAATTAAGTTGTATTACCTACGTTCCTTTTGGTAATTTCTGGTGAATCATCCCCTGTGAATCTGGATACATGAAAAGTTTTCTGCCTGCAGATAGTCTCCGTTCTGTAATGACAGACAGGGTTTAGGTGTTCCTGTGAGGCTCTGGTCCTAACAGAAGCCATCAGTGTAGCCTGTGTTTCAGTGGAATCTGCTTTTCTGTGGATATCTGCTTTATATGAGAACAGGCATTCTGAAGGCCCAAGCTCTTCGATGGGACATGGTCTGATGCATATAATGGGATGTAAACTATGATGGCAGGAGAGTTTGCTGTAACTTTGCACGTGTTACCAAAAACAGAGAAGGAAGGTGTTTTATTAATCCCACGTTGAGATTCGTGAGCCTTTAATTCTTTTAATAAGATGAGAGCCTTTTCCCTTTAATAGCTGCCACTAACTGAGAGCTTTTGCTTTGTTTCAGATAGTGGAAACCTGAACTAAAATAATCTGTGACTGACAACGTGACAACGACACCGGAAGGTGGGTTTTCTGTTTTTGTTGGCCTTGTATCAGATGTTCCAGAGCACTGGAAATGCTGTACATCTCGACTTCACTAGGATGGATTGCCTAATGGATCTCTGTGGCATGTTCAGACAAAACCAAATAGTTTGTTAGGACTCCTCCACGTCTGCATAGGCGTGTGTTTTATATTTTGATAGTGTTTTAAACAATGAGAAAGCGTACATTTCCTGGGCTGTACAATGAAGGTGTTTATGGCACGGAAGTGGAAACTTAAGTGAAAATAAAAACACATTGGGAATTTTGCAAGGTTTTTGTGTGGATGCCTGTTTTCTGTAGGAAAAGTCCTGGTGGCAGTATGAGTTGAGCTATCTGAAATCCAGCACTGCTGAGTACGAACACCACAAGCTGAATCTGTGATGTGCCATTTTTCTCTTCTCACACTTGGAATTTAGGGTTCGTGGTTGCCAAGAATGTTCTCTCTAGCATGTGCTGAGTACTTGTCTGTCAGTCACCATGTGCTCACCTTGTTTGAGGCTTCGTTGCTCCGCTTTGTTGAAATATTTTATTGAGATTGTTTACGGAATATGCAAATCTGCAACAGCACAGATGCAAAGAAATGCTGATCCCTGGATTTGCCACCGCACCCTGGCATTATCTGTTCAGCAGAAGGTTTGTGTAATGGGCGCAGACAGCTTTTGGTTGTTTGAACGACTCAAGTGAAAAACAACACAAGGAGCAGTAAATACCATTTTCACTTTATCCAGTGGTTGTTGCAAAGACAATTATTTGGTCATTCCTCTTCAGCCAAGAAAAGTGCAGATCTCGGCTCCTTGAAGTTTTCAAGCACCAGAATTATCTTGTGACACTGCACAGCCATGATGAAGTCATAGGTTTTGGTTTGGTTTTTTCGGTTCCTGGAGCTGGTTCTTGTTCTTTTTTCTAGGGTGAGGAATGGAGTAAAAACTGGGACATGTATTGCTGGCATCTGTGTGCTGGGGGCAGTTTCTTCTGGCTGCAATATTGCTGTTGTTATTGCAGCCCGTCTCTTCCCTCTTGGAGGTTCTTTATTCCGATGTTAGAAGGCGTGACTCTTTCTGTGGAGTTCATGTCCACAGCAGGGAGAGCGAGTGGTGGTGTTGCAGTGCAGAGCAGCAAGATCTCTGCTGAGTATTTCAGAGTGCTGTATTAGAGCTATGAGTGTGTTATGACTATGACATAGCTATGACAGGCTGCAGTGCAGATGCACTGTGTTTATTTCCAAGTTGCGAAAAAAAATCCGCAGTCATGTAAGCCTGGCCTGGTGTGTTTGTCAAAGGCAGTGAAAGAAACAGGTGAGGTGTGAAAATTCATCAGCATGCCTCCAGTTGTCACTATACTTGAAATGAAACTGTCAGGGGTCCTGCTCCTGCTATTAATCCTTGTCCAGTGAGAAAAGGTCTAGCTTTGATTTCAATGACTACAAGATGCTTTTTTTTAGCTGCTCCTTATCAGCCTCTGCACGTCAATGAACGTGGTTCATTAGGTACAAAAGTGAAATGCTCAGGAAGAGCCAGGTCTTTCAAACTTGCAATGAGGCCAGGTCCAATAGCTCCAGTAGGCAAGAGCGATTTGAGGATCTGAGTGTAGTGTAGATGAAGCTGTTTGGTAGGTGCTCTTTGCAAAGAGCAGCAGTGAAGTTGAGCAGAGATCATTCTGCATTTTAATTTGCTGGTGCTAGTCTGAGCTTCAAAAATCTTGGTGGCAGGTGTTGAATGTGCTGTCTGCTCTTACCAAAAGCTCATCACAAACAGCGATGCTTGTAACTAGGAAATCAGTGAAGGCTGGCGGGCTGTTGACTTGAAGGAACAGGTAAACTCTTGTCTACTCTTAGAAGTGAGTAGTAATTCAGTTCTCCCAGTACCCAGAGTATGGGTACTTGCAGCTGTTTGAGCTACTCACTATTTATCATGTGGAGGAGAGGTGTACTTGCATAAATAGAGAGCAAAAAAGCTTCTTGTAATTAAATAAGCGGTTGCCTAAATCCCATTTTAGTAAGCTGGTCAAACAGTGAGAGCAGGCTGCAGGAGCAGCCCCAGACCAAGGCTGAGGAAACACTTTACGTTTTGAATTTTGTTCGGTTCTGCCAGATTCCCATTCCCTCTTCTCCTGTGTGAATCTAAGGCATATTTAGATCATGCTTTTTTCACAGCATGCTAAATGCCCAGCTGTCCCTTTTGTCTGATAAGCCTTCCTTATAACCCTCTCTTAACTTTGTCCCAACCCACATAATGACACAGAAAAAAATCTTCATGCATTTCTTGGCCTGACTCTGTTGCATCACATTCTGGACTGCTTCAAAACACCTTTCCTCTCCTTGCTCATCACATAGCAGTTGTGCATCTTACACAAAGGAATGAAAGCAAGACCATTTGTCTCAGGCTTGTCTCTACAAGCTCGGGCCCATATTGAACCTAAATAGTACCTAATTTTTCACAATTGCAGAGCAATAAAAACCAAATCCTCAAAACAAAGCATGAAACGTAAGCACAACAGTTGTGTGTTACTGAGAATCTAGGGGGGGAAAAAAGCAAACAATTAAACCACATTTTCAAATCTTATCAGATTTCGCAGGAATAACATGAGTGTATGTAGGAAATAGTTCCCAGGCTTGTACTAATTCATGGTGCATTTTCATGTGACATGAACAAAAAATTGAGATAATTTTATCAAAACCCTGAAGACCTACCCTGCCTAGCTTAACATTAGGCTCTTGTGTGTGGCTACTGCTTACAAGAAGTGTGCTCGCCCCGCTCTCTCGCAGAGGGCAGAGTCTATAGATGACCACTTCAGGAGGGCTGTGAAGGTCATGGGTGATTTGAGCCATTTGCTGGAAAACCTCTCTCTTTTCGTTGAATCTAGAAAAAAGCTTTTGAATTTTGTACACCTCTGTCCTTGTTTGTCTGAGATGAATATAATGTCTCTGATGAATACGACGTATGAAGAAACTGAGCTGAGGCGGTGTTCTTATGAGCCCTGTAAACAGACTGTCTTTAAAACTCCTGGTTTTTGGGCTATTTATCTTGCAAAAAGTGGTCTGCTGTAGACTCCTGATCTCTGTGTCATCACACCAGGGTATACTGGTTCTCTAGTTCCCAGTGTAAGATTGTTCACTTCCAGTTGCTTTTCCAGAACTGCTGACACATGCTCATCATTACCAGTCTTTCCTATTCTGCTGCTGGGAACAGCATGTGTGAAAGGATTCAGCAAGCCAAAGAGCTCCCACAGCAGAGGTTCCTGAGAAGGGTTAATGCCATGTGTGTGGTACAGGGGAGGGAGGACAGTTCACACGGTCAAACAACAAGGATATTCTCCTAGGCCCACTCCATTCTGTTACGGATGTCCTATGTGATATTCTTCTCTTCATAGTAAAATAAAGAAGGAAGAGAGAAAACCAGACTCTCTACCCTGTTGAAGTCATTGACATCACATCCAACATCATTTAATTTGATGCTAAGGGCTGCTAAGTGCTCTAGAGAGAAAGTCACATGCAGCAGAAGCTGTTTAGACTGAGCCTTGACAGTTTGTGTTAAAGTCATGAGGAACTTGAGCTTACTAAAAAAAAAACAAAACTAAAAATAAAAATCCAGTTGCTTGGAAGTGCCTCTTGTGGTGGTGTTCCAAGCGCTCATCTTGTAAGAAGGAACCCTCTGGCACGTGGGATAGAGAGAGGGAGTATTTCTCCATCTACCAATCTCATGTGGTGTTTGCCCTCGTCAGTGCTTTGCTGGGCTGTGCATCACACTGCCTTGCCCTGTCTTCGGGTGGTCCTGTTAGCCCTGAGTGGCAGGGGGGCTGTGGTCAGGCCACTATGCCAAAGAGTTAGAAAAGACACATATTCTGGGCTGCATCCAACAGTGTGCTGAAGGCCATCAAACTGCGGCGTTAACCAGCCCCGTCTTGCAGACCTGTGCGATGCTTCCCGTGTTCATACATGGAAAAGTAGACAGCGGGGTGCCGGTGTGGCACCTTCCATCCCAAAAGCCCATGGGTAAGATGGGGACCAGGGAAGGCTGTTTGCCCTAGGTCCTGTTCCAGGGAGGAAGTGAAGTAGGAGGTGTTGAATGAAGTTTGTGGCTGTGGTACCTTTTCTCTGGTAGTGCAGGCAAACCACCTGGCACCCGTATGACTCTGAGCCAGCTGTGCTCGTGATATTAGGTCTAATGGACCGGATTTCTAATTGTCACGGCTCTACTGACACCAGCACAAGTGTGTCAGTATTGCACAGCAGCAGAATTGGCCTGTTTGTTCTCTTTTCAGGTGCATCTGGGCATTTGGACTACATGCCCAATCCCCACTTGCTCAAATAATTCGAAGCCTGAGATAATGAATATAGAGAATTAAGTGTTCTTTTTTAGGGACATTTTGGTTTTCTTTGTCTGAGATTAATATATTATCTGTGATTAATATAATATGTAAAGCTACAAAGTTAAAAAAGCCAGTTTTCTGAGTGATAGGAAATGCTTGAGGTAATGTTCTACCCAACACCAGGTGTGAAATCCAGAGGCAGGGCCAGAGTACTATTTACTGAGGGAGTATCTGAGGAAGTTGTTCTTATTGATACCAGCGGCTCCTGACTGCTAGTTAGTTAACCAAGTTAGTGTTTGTGCGTTGTTTTTTAGTGACAAATTCCATTGCCAGCAATGTCTTCAGGAAAAAAACCAGCAAATGGAATGAACAGGTGGTACACAACTTCTTTAAAAGGAAACAACATATTGTAGAACTGCAAGCGTCTGTTTCTACTTAATGCTCAATCTTAAAACACTCTGTGATGCAGTTCATTTATGTGGAATAAATTATTAGACCAGCCAGTAGGCCCGTACAATTTTTTTTATTTTATTTTTTTAATTTTACTCCTTATTTTAGTAATTCAGTGGAGTAAAAACATCTCTCTTGTTACCTCCTGCATGCCATACCAGGAGGCTGGAAGGCAGTAGAATAACAATTTTGATTAGCTCTTTCTCCACAGCAATGAGTGGGAGTTTTGCTCTTTGCTTCAATGGGAGTAGGAGCCAGGCCCTGTCTTTGTAATATAGTGGTGATGTCTTCTGAGACAGTATTAAAGAAGAGACGTTATGCCTTTTAATTCTAACCTGAAAGGTTTAAGCAAGACAAGTCTCTTTGGAAATAGAAAATGTCTTTTATGAGATCATCTGATACAGCAGGAAAAAGAGGCGAGTTTGTAGGTGAGTGGTGAAGACTTGGTTGAAGCTTCTGTTCCCGAAAGCTTTTCTTGTGTGGATTTTTTTTTTTTTTTCCCTCCCAGCTGTTGGAGATGTTATCTCTACAAGGTTTGCTTCACTTACAGCCTTTGAGCATAGTGGCTATCATGCATTTTTATTACTTGAGTATCTTTTGTTATTGGTGGGGAGAAAGCATTTCAGTATGTAGCACTCAGAAATAGAAGCTTTTCTGTTACTTACAGTCCCGACTCATATCCTGTTCCTAGATTTTTTTGTCTCAATTCCTTATGTACTCACACATTTCTGCAACCATTACCACTCAACAGATGCTATGTCAAGAGGCTTTTCTTTCTCCCATAGGGCCACTTTTTTTTTTTTTTTTTTTTACTGGTACTGGTGGCAACAGTTAGATGGGTTAAAGCTATTCAGTTTGATAGGACCGTATGAATGGTCTCACTGCAGCTCTGCCTAAAGGAAATGTCAGATTTTCCATGGGACCATGTGTTTAAGAGATAAGGGATGACATCCTGAGAGAAGAGAGATTACAGTCATAGAAAGAATCAGTTACTTTTTTCCCAACTTTTAAGTGCTGCAAGTGCAAACATGCCTCATTATCTAAAGGCAGTAATGTGTCTTTTTTAGTGTTGCTTCTCACCTTGGAAGCATATGGGATTAATGGGAACCATTCATCAAACTCTTGATTTTCAGACTTTGAAAGGTGAATTGCAGAATTCACTTAATTTGTCTGAGTACTGTATAAAGGCAGGAGTTATTTCACTTTAAAACTTTCATATGAAATGCCACTGCTTTGCCTTTTTACTATTATGATCATCTGGTTATTTTACGGTATGAATGAAACACGTAACACTTTAGGACACATGAATTATACATCTTCTGTTATCTCTCCTCTGGATATTTATGTGTAGCTGAGATAACTTTGTCAAGTCAATGGGTTTATAATTCCTAGTCTCCAAAGGAGTAGTGTCTCATCTCCTGATGAAATCAGCCCTATGCTTCTAAGGAGCACAGTCCGATTCAGTATGGGAAATGCTAGCCTAGGAGTTGAGAGAGTTGGGCATGAATGGGACCTCGTAACATTTTGATGCCGATTGAAAAAGAGGCACACACTTGTTTCAGAGGTCTATGTTACTGTCTGTGTTTAAGCACTTTTGGCACCGGGGGCTGTTTCCGCTTTGCTGTTTTTCCTCCATCAGGTAGGTTTATAACCCAAATGCTGTACAACACGGTGCTTTACATTGCTAGACATTGGTCTAAATGCCATAGCTCACACTTTGCTCCAGCAGAGGTTGCTTTCGCCTGAGACTTCTGATGGCCCCTCTTCTAAGGGGAATTATGTGGCTGAAAATGTGAAAACCTCAAGCCTCAGTTTTAAGTGTAGATCTAGGAGAGATCTGGCTGTGGTGCAGAATTGTAGGCAAAAATTCAACTGATCTATGTGCTTTTTAGCTGAGCTGTCACACTCAGACTGCTCTTTCCAACTATTTCAATCAAAAGCTGAGAGCTGGGGAAGATACAATGCATCACAGTGATGTTGCATTTGAAATCCAGAACTTTGTAAATTTTTGTTCGTTTGTTTGGGTTTTTTGTTGGGTTTTCTTTTTGAGATACTTGCTGATCTAGTGATCTTGCTATAGAAATAGCCAAGGGAATATGTGCA
This sequence comes from Baryphthengus martii, assembly GCA_013396935.1. NCBI lineage: Eukaryota > Metazoa > Chordata > Aves > Coraciiformes > Momotidae > Baryphthengus > Baryphthengus martii. Next base: position 247,943 of record VWZK01017431.1, on the reverse strand, counting down.
ATGGTGGTAGGAGGCAAGGCTCTGTATGGTTGGATGTTTGCATTGGAGAAAGGCTTTTGGACCTGGGCCTGGTTTGGAAAAACACCAGTCAAGGAATAGCAACTGCCCCAGAATCCTTGCTCTGGAAGTGAGATGGGAAGTGAATAGAAGGGTACAGAGGTTGACTGTTTCCAAAAGCAAACCTGCTCTCAGTCACAAATGAGTCTGAACTTTGTGTACAAGAGCACAGGTGGAGGGAAGCTCAAGTTCCTCAGCAGTGTACAGCCCCGTGTCTTTGCCTGCCCTGTGACTAGGGGGCTGAGTTTAGGAGCTGGAAAAATGCCCCATTACTCTCTTTTGTGAAGGTGTTTTTAGTTCCGGAGCTGAGGCAAATGGAGGGTGAAGGAGTAGCCTCCTTGGAGATCCATTCCTGAAGTACAAAGAGAGCAGTAGTATCTTCACTTTGCATGAAGGAAACCAGGCACGTTTCAAGACGTTAATATTATCTGCAGACAGTAGGCGAGTCTGCAGCCCAGCTGGGATCAGACTCCGATGTCCTGAGCCCCATGCAGTGCTTTGTTGTCTCTTCCATCTAAGTGCCTGTTTTCACTGTAGATCTTAATTAACAGCTTATCTTTATCTAACAACTGAGAGATAGCTTCACAGTGCAAACAGTAACAGCATGGACAGATCCATGTAAAGACTTGCATTTTGTTTCTAATTAGAACAGGGGTACGTGCATCTGAGGCACATTGTAATGTACTCAGAAGGAGAAAATACGGACTCCAGCCCATCAAGTAGGAAACTATTGCTTTGAATTAAAAGCTGTTGCTTTTGTCAAGTAAATACAACGGCAGGTTTCATATGTGAGCTGTGGGAGTTGACCTAGAAAGCTTGAACTTTTAAATACAATTCTGACAGTATTTTTATACTAAAAATTACACTTTTTCATAATGAACAAGAGCTGAAACTACAGATTTCTGTGCTTAAACTCTTTATCTCGGAATGCAATTGCATGTGTTGCGTTTGTGCTACAAAGCTTGACGCATCGGAGCCAGGTGCTTATTTATTTCTGACATTGCTATAGCTCCGTTGATTTTAACAGCCTTGCACCCACATGCATTTATAACAGCCAGCAAACAGACTCTTGAGTCTCAGAAATGCACCATGAAGATAGTGAGCAACATCTGTAACATAGCAACAGGAAAGCCTTTATGCTGTTCTCATTACTGCTGGCCTTGGAGATCGGCGGTAAGAGTGAGCGTATGGTGGAGGGTTTGCTTTCTTTTTGGTCAGGCTGGTCAGATTGTACAATGCCTACCAAACTTAAAGCAATAGCAATAGCTCTGAGGAACCTCAGCTTTGGTTTGGTGAGGAGCGTTGGGAAGACTTCACACAGCAGCATGTCTCCATGGTTTCTTCTTGCTTTCCATAGGATTAACTCTTCCCCTGTATGAAGTTTAGCCTTCCTGAATCCATCAAAAGCTTTGCCAGCAGTGTCCGGCGTCTCTGTTTTCGTCTTCCAGGCCCTCTGGAGCGCTGTTGAAGGTGGTGTGGGCAGTAGAAGCCCCAGGCTGCCATCCCATGGCAGGCCCTTTGGTTTTGTTGAGCTGTCTGTGTGGCAGATAAAGAGGTACTGAGCCTGGGGAAACAGTTGTGGGCCATGAGTGGCAATTTGATGTTCCTCAGGATCAGCATCTCCGCTGATCAGCAGCGGAGGCCTGAGATCAGCACAGCAGCTGCTGCTGTGGCTGCTTTTTGCCTGCCTTCAGGTGTTTCACAGTCTTATGCAAATAAACTGTTTAAGAAAATGAATTGCTTGGACCAAGTCATTCTGGAAAGCATGACACTAGATGCGGTACAAGCCAGAGACATATCTGTAAGATGTCTTATATTTAAACAAACCATAGCAATTAGTTTTCCCCCTAGTATCTTTTGTGTTTTTCACCTTGTTTTCTTATTACTTCTGCAAGGGCAGAGGGAGAATGTAGTAACTACTGCCTGTAATTATGCAGCCGAAAGAAACAGAAAATAGCCTTCTAGGTGTTTTCTACATCTTGGGATTTATTAGGTGTTTCATGTGCTGACAGAACAAGATGTAAAAATTGCTTTCAGTGTTCGTCTGTCACTATGTGAGATGGAAGAAGCAAGTCTCATGAAACCACTGTAGTGCAGGAACTCGGCTTGCTTGTTTCTGCCCATCATGGGCAGTTACCTCTCTTCTTAAAATGGTTTTCTGGTCTCTCAAAGAATGGACCAAAGCGATGCTGGTTTTACAAGTGCAGTACAGGGGAGAGCACCTTTCAGGTAAAGGGTATTTGAAAACAAAATCTAGAGCAGAATTTGAAGTGTTTGGTCTGTTTTTACAGCACTGCTAATCATTAACAAATAATAAAATAATTTGCAGTTTGGAGAAATCCTGTAGCCTGTTTGTCCTTGTGGAGAAATGTTACTTTTTTTCACTGAGTTCTTTGGGGTAACTGCAATCATTTGAAAGAAAAAAAATATAAAGAAAGAAGATAGTGTTTTCTGTTGCACCTCAGCTGAGGCAGCTCTGCATTTTCTTGCCTACTGTAATGAAACAAAAACCTCCACTCAGGAAGATGATAACAAATGTGCAAATAGAAGCTCCTTATCAGTTGTGCTCCCCTGCTCCCCTCTAGAACATGATGGATGAACTCACGCTACCTGAGTGCATGGTCCCTTCTGGCTGAAAAGGCCAGAGGATAATCGAAAAGAAATGGGAAAGTCCTGAAGACCGTGCTCCTGCTGGTGGGACGGCGTCACTGTTGGGACCCCTGGCATCAAACTCTCTTCTGTATCATATGATTGCGATGAAAGCAGCAAGTTTAAAACTGAGTGGGCCTTGCAGGTTGTTCACTGACTCAAGAAGTTTCAAATTCAGCCGACCAGTATGTGTGGGGACTGCCTGCTTGGAGACCCATAGGTTTCATGAGGGATGTGCCATTTAGACCCTGCAGGCTGAGAAGTTTATTTGAGGTAGGGAGAATCACAGAATGTTAGGAGTTGGAAGGGACCTCAAAAAATCGAGTCCAACCCCCCAGCCAGGACAGGATCACCTAGATTAGGTCACATAGGAACGCATCCAGGTGGGTTTTGAATGTCTCCAGAGAAGGAGACTCCACAACCTCTCTGGGCAGCCTGTTCCAGGGCTTCGGTACTCTAACCGTAAAGAAGTTTTCCCTTATGTTTACCTGGAACCTTCTGTGTTCCAGCTTGCACCCTTTTCCCCTTGTCCTATTCTTGGATGTCACTGAGAGGAGACTGGCTCCATCCTCCTGACACTTGCCTTTTACAGATTTATAAACATTAATGAGATCACCCCGCAGTATCCGTGTCTCCAAGCGTCTCCTCCACCTTTCCTCATAAGGGAGATGTTCCACTTCCTTAATCATCTTTGTGGCTCTGCGCTGGACTCTTTCAAGCAGTTCCCTGTCCTCCTTCAACTGAGGGGCCCAGAACTGGACACAGTATTCCAGATGCGGCCTCACCGGGGCTGAGTAGAGGGGGAGAAGAACCTCTCCTGACCTACTAACCACACCCCTTCTAATGCACCCCAGGATGCCATTGGCCTTCTTGGCCACAAGCGCACATTGCTGGCTCATGGTCACCCTGCTGGCCACCAGGGCCCTTTCCCCTACACTGCTCTCCAACAGGCCAGTCCCCAACCTATACTGGTACCTGGGGCTGTTCTTTCCCAGATCAAGACTCTGCACTTGCCCTTGTTAGATTTCATTAAATTCCTCCCTGCCCAACTCTTCAGCCTGTCCAAGTCTCACTGGATGGCAGCACAGCCTTCTGGTGTGTCAACCACTCCTCCCAGCTTTCTGTTGTCAGCAGACTTACTGACAGTGCACTCTGTTCCCTCAGCCAGGTCACTGATGAATATATTGAATAGTGTTGGTCCCTGTACTGACCCTTGAGGGACTCCACTAGATACAGGCCTCCAGCTTGGCTCTGTCCCATTGACCACAGCTCTCTGACTTCTGTCCTTCAACCAGTTCACAATCCACCTCTCTACCTCATCATCCAGACCACACTTCCTCAGTTTAGCTGCAAGGATGCTGTGGGAGACAGTGTGAAATGCTTTACTGAAATCAAGATAAACCACATCCACTGTTCTACCATCATCTGTCCACCTGGTTATGTCCTCATAAAAGGCTATCAGGTTGGTAAAACATGAAAAAAGAAAAGGGGGGACATTTAGGTAGAGCAGAGTGACTGAACTGGTTCAGAAGTTTTCCAAAAGCAGTGGGGTATTTTTCTGTTTTAAATGTCAGGTTAGAGTGTTCGAGCAGGAAAAACCAAGCTTAGCCCTTCAGGCCTGGCAATACTGCTGGCCTGTGTGCAAATCCTATGGTTCTCCCTTGACCAGAGCCCTGTGGTGCCTGTGGAGGCTGTTATCTACCCTAGGACTCTGAAAACAGACCTCTTTGAGCAGAGTATGAGCAAAGGTGATGCTGGCTGGGGCCTGGTCTGGGACCACTCAGATTGTTCCTGGCCTGTTCTCCAGGCAGATTGAACAAAATATTTTTAACTGTGAAATAAACCCATGTTTCTGAGAAGCAGCCTGTAAAATGTCAGTGCTTGCATTTCTCGAATGGCTACTTTCTTCAGCTCCAATTCATTTCCTCTGCAAACACACTACCTAGTTTTGTAGAGTTACGTGAACTTCGTGTGTCTCAACACATGTGCTGGTAGGTGCTATGCGTGGGAGCTGTCGGATTTACAACTTTGATTTAAAACTATCTTTGATTCTTCTGTTTAAATCTCGCCTTCCTCTAGAGATGTTTCCTGACCTCCTCTCGATGCAAAAGCCTGCTGTAGATACTCTTCACCATTGACCAGTGGCCAGGCGGATTGCTGAGTGGGTTGGACGTAGGTGCTGTGCGTGCCTCTGTGCACATGCCCTGTTGTAGAGGCCAGTCGGTGTTTTATGGGGTGCTCTGTCTCTCCACAGAGCCCCTGTGATTTAGTCTCTCGTCTCGGTCTTGCGTAATGCAGTTGTGCTGCGTTGTGCTTGGTCGTGCTTTTAAAATCTGCAGGACTTTTGAGTGCTGATTGCGAATCAAACCGGAAAGATTGCTTGGATTATCAGCAGGAAAACAGTAGAAGACATGACCTTTCTTCTGCTCCTCGGGGCAGAGCAGAGATTTTTGTAGGATTCTGCTTTGAAGCAAAGTGGTAAATAGCACAGATGTTCTTATTTGTAACAGGTTAGCTGCTGAGGTGCCTATGGGCTTCATAGGTGCTGAAGCAGATGGGCTGGAAAAAACATTAAATAGAGGTAAGAACTTAAAAAAAAAAAGTCACGCAGAGATGTGGAAATAGCTTATTCAGGCAGGAATAACAAAATCTCGGAAAATTATACTAAATCAAGCAGTGCAGATGAAAATTTTGCCTGAGCGCAGAGCACAGGCTGTGACTGTTTACCCCCAAAAGGTTAGGTTGGGGATAGCATGAGCTGTAGGGAGTGCAGCAGCTAGGAAATAAAAATGACCATAAAGTCAGCGCTCAGCCAGATAAATGAGCTGTGCTGTAGGACAGGACAGAGGCACTTCCAGAGCTCCCTGTAGGTGTGGTCCAGAGGCGCGATATCCTGGTGTTGTCCTTGACGAGGAGAATGGGGCTGACAGTAACTGACTGTTCCTTACGTGCTTGTTTGAATTCGTGGGGAATTTGCTGTGCTAAAGTTCACGCAGTATGGCCTGAGTGTAAAGAACCAGTGAAAAACTTCAGGACTCTATCGTGACCTTTATTTTTAACGCTTTTTGTGCTTCAGAGTACCTTGTAGTGTCTCTCTAGCCACGTACTGTAGAGTAGTGAAAACAGCTTGTCCCCCAGAGTAAGGGCGAGTCTACTAAAAATGAGCTTCCCGGGGTCTGGGAAGACCCTCTGTCCAGGGTGCAAACTTATTTTAAAGACTCTTCAGCAGAGAGGGACACTATGTTCATCCCCACCTTTTGTAAAAGTGTGTCTTCATATCTGTGGAAACAATGTTGGTTTCGGGTGTTAAATGTTGGTGGAGAAAAAAGGGAGAGGTGATGTCTTAAACATCTAGAACTTTAAAGTGCTTTTGAGTGAAAGTAACATTCCAATTCCCTTTTCTGTTTGCTAGATGCTGGAGGGTAGACTTCTGTTATTGAACATGATTATGACCTGAGTATTTCTCCTGAGCTTTCAATATCAGTTTCGTGGCAAGTACAGAGGAAAAATATAGTTCTACATAGTATGGGATACTTCTTTGAAATGTTTGCATTTTTAAAATACAAATCAATAGAGATATTTTTTAGAGAAATATGGGAGCAGTTGGTGCATCATTGTATTAGGATCTAAAATAGGCATTAACAGAGGCCTTTAAATCTAATTTTTTAACAATTGTAATTTTTGACCATTGTGTAATTATGAAAGTGAGTACTAGCGAGGTGACAATAATGACATATCTGGCCTGTACATTCAGATAGGGAATCTGACAACTTATCTAGGCTTTGTAGACCGGATGTTCTATGTGTCACATGTTTAAATTTTGCAGTTTCACGTAACTTCTTCCCTAGACTGATCCTTTCTTGCTATCTAAATTTTGGCCTTCATATTTATGGCTCTAGCACAGCTGGCTTCTGTAATTTAGCACCGTTGCTGGTCCTTCCACAGTTCTGCTGGCTGCACAAGAGCCAAACTCTGCTGCAGTCCTGCGTTTGTGGGGCGACAATGGGAGCGTTCGACGAAGAAGGTGCTAGTTAGTGTGCGTATGGGGGCAGAATGTGGTCCTTGAGTACTACAAAAAAACATGCTGAGGGTGGGAGAGTTAACCTAGTCCAAGATGGTGAATGTTTTTTCTGTGGATTATAATTTGGAACCACATAATGTAAATAATAGACTGGTCTGGAAAAAATGAGCCTGTGAGGTGATGAAAGCTCAGCAAGCACTGGAAAACAGTCCTAGCTCTTCTTGCTCTTTACTAGCGTGATATCAGGATGGATCCAAGGTTTACTGTGTGTGTAGAAGGACTCCCTTTGCGGCCACGACTGTCTGTGACAGTATCATATCTCCATGTGTGTCGATCCCCTGGCCAACGGAGAGTGGTGTTCAGGTGGGCTGCACTCAAATCCCATCTCTGCTGGTGACTGCCTGGGTGACCTCTAGCAGTATAAAAAAAGGACTACTTGCTGTGCTGCAGAACCATGGAGCCCGTGTGCTGTTGTTACGTGTGTTTTAGTAGCGTTGCTGTTAGGAGAACTGGTTTCATAAGCAAAAACACATTGTCAGTGAACAGTTCGGCAGTTTTTTTGAGAGAATCCTGCAGTTCACAGCTTGCAGGAGTAACTAGGAAAAGCTGCTTGAAGTCCTAGCCAGACAACAGAGCCAAATTGTGATTATGATTGCACTTCACAAAAAGTGACTGTTTGGGAGGGGATTTAGCTATTTGTCCAGTCATGACTTAGACCCCGTCATGCAATAGCAGCCACATTTGTGCAAACGTTTGCTCATTCTGTGACAGAACCACTCATCAGGTGAGCAGTTTTGTATTAAAAGACAGTAGGTAAGCGTTGCCTGTAGCTGTAGACGTGGCTACAGTATGCTATTAAGCTCAATTTTAGAGCGGCACGGTGAATATAGGTGCAATGAAACAGCATGTGAAAACTTGAACAAACCAGACATCGTTACTTTGAATAATGTTCCCTCATATGAGTAGAACCACCGAAGTCAGGGGCCTTGCACTTCTGTTTTGTGGTACTTTTTGTTACTGTTTTGCCGACTTTATTTTGATGCTTTGCCTTGACTGAAGCATTTTGGTGTTTTTACTTCAAAACTCAGTAACTGAACTTGCTAATGCCGTGGACAAAGCATCTTCTGGGATCCCTTTGTGCTTTGCTGGTATGCACCAAAAAGGAACAGCCTTTCCGTCCTCTTTCTCCCCAACTGTATAAGACTGCAAGCTAGGTTGTCCTGTGATAATAGGCTTTTTTGAGTATGTGTGAAACCCTCCTGTCTCTGCATGATCCATGTAATACATGGGGAAAAAAATTCCCATCTAGTAACTGATGAGAGCAATTTCCTGTAAGCCAGCTCTTCTAGTGGTCTCTGGTTTCCAGCCAGTTCTATTTTTACTGCCTTTTTCTTCTTTTTTTAGTCCCTCCCCCTTGTTGCTTTTTTATTAAAGAAGAAAAAAAAAAAAAAGCATGTTTCTGTTTGGCAATCTGTTACTGTAATGGTTCTTACACCCAGACAGACTATTGTTTTAAAAGGCAGTGACCAAAGCCACAAAGGTAATGTGTATCCTGATGATGTTTAATTAAAGCTTTTGAGCCACATTATAAAGTCGACATCAGCTGCTGGGAGCGGATGAGAGCAAAGCCTTGGCCGTGCTGCTTGTTGTTGCTGAGCTAAAGCCAGCTCCAAGTAGTTCTGTGTTACTGTAGGCTGAATTGTTTTGTTCCTCACACTGCAAACACTTAGACTGGTGTACCTACCGTGTTACTCGTGAATAAGAATCGATGGGCATGTAAGTAGTTGCAGTAGCAGGCCTGATAATTTACCTGCCTCTAGTGAATAAAGCTGGGGAGACTTAGACGGAGGGCGCAAGAGGAAACCAGCAGTCTAAAGCCTGGGGCACTAAAGTAGATTCTGAGTGTAGGGACAGAGCGAGGAAATGAAAGTTGATCCAAGGGGGAGTGCAAGAGGGTAGAGATGTGAGAGGAGAGGCATTTAGAAGAGTTACTTACCATTAAAGTAGATGGAAATCTTGTCTGCAGTTACAAAAATGTCATGCTGCAAGACATACGTGTATTTAAAACCAATCTCGGTCTGTTTGAACTTTTTTCCCAAGACTTTAGGAATCCGGGAACCTTTCAAAACGCAGTTAACATCATGCAGGAGACTGGGTTGGAGATGTGACTATATGGTGATAGAAACGGTGCTTGAAAGGCGTTCTGATAGCCAGATTCCTAGAAATATAAAATGAGGAAAGCAAGGTCATGCCGTGACAGTTACTGTTTCACAGATGCTACTCCCAGGCCACAGCGCTCCAAAGCTTACTTGGAGGCGGTTCAGGCACGCTTTTTTCCCCTCCTCTCAACTTTGCAAATCACATCTTTGGCCTGGATCAAGAAAGCTGCACGTTGTGCAAAGCAGAATGCCAGATTACTGCATACGCACGGGTCAAAGAAAGTGTTTCCTGACTAAGGAACAGCGGATGCGTATTTTGGTGCTTGCAAACAGTTGCCTGGTTTGTGCCCACAGAAGGGTAGTCAGATATTTAATTAGGAAGATGAACGTACCAGTTTTCTTGTAGAAAGTAACACCTTACAAAAGATGCTGAGAACTTGGCTCCAGGAGTCATTTGGCGTCTTCGGTACAAGTCAGATCTAGCAACAGTAGCATTTTCCTCCTGTTATATTCATGTCCTGAATGGTTGTTGATCATGTTTTAAATGTTTATTAACCTGGCTTCTCTAGGATGAGCACATCTGGTCGCCTGATCTTGGAAAGGGAAAGCATTTGTCAAGATTGCCTTCAGGTGTTTCCCGTGGTTTCTGGGTACTGATCCTTCAAGCCACTAAGACACCTGTTAGCTTTCAGTGAATAAATGCTGCCATGTGTGTTGAAATAAATTCTATTCAGAAAAGTGTGTGCTGAAATGGCCCTTTTTCAGCATGAAATGTTGGCAAATATGTTGTGATGCTACAGCAAATCATCAGAGTGGCAGATTTGAGAAGAAGTGTGACTTCTCTCGTCTTGACAAGGTGCCACTATTGCTTTAAAATGTCACTAGGGACAGGGGGAGCGTTTCTGGTCTTCCTTAGGCACAGCTGCAGCCTCCACAGCAATAGCATTGCTAACATTTCATTGCATGAAACCTGTGGTTATTGCATGTTATTCCTCAGAGCTGCAACTTCATTTCCACTTCATACTGCTAGGGGTAGGCTCCGAGTGGTATTTGCTGTGAATCATCCTCACCGATGGAAACTATTCGATAGAGAAACAATAGGAATTAGAAAGATGACATTTCTGTTATGAATCTCTCTTCCTTTTTTTTTTCTCTTTTTTTTTTTTGTGTTTTTTGTTTGTTTGGTTTTGGTTTGTTGTTTTTTCCTTCATGATCTATTTTGTAAATTACCTTTGGGCTGGAGAGCCTCCTTCTCTTTCATTCTAGGAACAAATTCTTGGAGTGGAAAAGACCTGAACAGGAGGGGCTTTTTGTTATTTCTGAAATCCAAATGCGTTTGCTTCTGTTGTGTTTTTATTCTGATTTCATTTTGCACTAAGCATTTTCCAGTCATCCACGGTTGTTTGAATCAATCATATAACTAGTGCTGCAGGTGGGCTGTTTCAAGGCATTTATTTTTGAAGTGCTAAACTGAGGAATGTGAACATTAAATAATAAAGTAAATAAAATCGCCTTAGAATGCTGTTTCCCATCACTTTAGGAAATCATAGGCTTCCTCCCTCCTTAAAAATAATCAAGTGCAATCTTAATTTTCAAGCCCATAAATAGACTAGGGAATTACATTCTTGATTACATTTATACTCTTACCTAAGAAATTTTTTTCTAGGCTGTAGCCATAACTCATAGATGTGAATGTTGCTTGCGCCGTCTGTCTGCTTAAACATCCTTCTTCTGCTCTGGCTTTCTGGTTGTGCATTTCGGGGATGTTCCTGAACTTTGCTCCTGTCCTGAGAATGTAAACCTTATGGTCAGTGAACCTGCAGGGTGAATGGAACAAAGTGTGCAGAAATAGGAAAAAAAATTTCTGTTTAATTTTTTATCTGCTACAGTATCTGCAGTTTGCTAGGGCTGAGGATGGGATGCAAACGTGGAGGAAACACTGGTCCATTCCAGTCTAGCTATGTCTGCATTCTGGATATCGTCCGCATAAGAGCATAGGAAGGACACTGCTGCTCTCTTTTTTTTTTTTTTTTTGTCCCTCTCATGTAAGGCAGATTACATCTCTGAAGAAGCAGCGTGTTTATACTACCAGAGGAGTGGTGACTCCACAACTGTTTAACAATGTGCTGGATGAAACAGAATTCCTTCCCAATCGCAGCTCAACACGTGAAGCTTCAGATGGGTGCAATCTTGGGGTGTATGCAGGTTCATTTGTACAATTTTTCTCTGACAAAACTAAACTGCTCACTATTATCCCCATCTTTCAAAACATAGAGATTTCTTGTTTGTCTTTAGACTGGTTTGAGCTGTAGAATTCTGCTCCCCTCCTTGCTCTGATTTTGAATGGTCTCTACGAGGCAGGAGGCAGGAGAATGAGCACTCTAAGTGAAGCATATGGGATCCATCTAGGAGATGTCTATGGACACAAGTGTAGACCAGACAGCTGAGGCATATTCTTAAGGAGCTTGAGAATTATCACGGGGGGAAAGAGGTTTTGTGCTTCTGTGGGTGGAAGCCAGTTTGTGCCAATACTTTCAGGGCTGTCCTAGTGTTGATTCAGCTAATTGAGAAACATCAAAGGACTGGGGTGGTTGCGTTTCCTGAAGGTCCTGGTGCCTTTCAAAAGTAGAAAGCCATTATCAAAGTAATGCCTCAAGGACTCACCCAAATGGGTAGTTTTATCTGCTTGGTTTCAGGCCTTTAGGCAGCTGCCCTTTCAGTATAATAATACCAAGTCCTGCTTTTCATTTCTATGCTTCAAGTTACCAAGGCATAGTCCTCTCCTCATGCCAAGCAAGAAAGGATTCAAGACGGTGTCCAGTCAGGAGAGCGTCAGCTCACCGAATGTCAGCAAGGGGCTACTCCAGCCTGATTCACAGAATCACAGAATGTTAGGGGCTGGAAGGGACTTTGAAAGATTATCAAGTCCAACTCCCTGCCAGAGCAGAATCACCTAGAATAGGTCACACAGCAAGGAACACAGTGATGAATCCTGTGTGAGACGCCAAGGTTCTCAACAAGGATGCAAGCCATAGCCTTGCTTTCCTAGCATGCGTGGGACAGTGGGCAGAGGGGTACCTTTGTTGACAAGTTCTTTGATGGAGGCTTTTCTGCTAAAGCAGGTGCTCTGTGCCCCCATGGTACTGCCCAGGCATGAAGCTGGGGTGGAGAACTGATCCCAGGATTCTGAAAATCTCAATTCTGGATGTATGCTTTTTATTTCCTTACCTGCTATGCATCTCAGATTTCTGTCTTGCTTCCTTTTCCATTTCTTTTTTCCCCCCTTTTTTTTTTTTTATCCTTTCAGTTTCTTTTTCTCCTGACTTCTTTAATGGGAACAACGTGTGTTAGTATAAGCTTTAGCAGGACTTTAGAGAGCAGGTGTGTTTGCATTTGTGTGGAGGACTTTTATCGCCTTTTTGTGTTGCTCTTGTATGAGGACAGCAGACATGGTTTAATAAGTAGTACATAAACCACTCATGTTTTTGTGAGCCTATAATGATGTGCAGTGTTTTATGCAAGCTATTAAGCATGATTCCGTGTCTTCCATTTAGAAGGCTGTGTGCACTTTCTTTCGTTCTGTGATGTAATTCAGTTGACAGCAGTGGGCTTGTTTCTGACTTACACCTAGATAAATGAACAGGGAGTAAAGAGCACCACAAATTCACACCCCGTGTGTGCTGACTCATTTGCTCATACTCTTATGTGTAGCAGAAAATGCTTTTAGGGTACTCCCGAGGAATGCATCGAAGCAGTGTCTCAGATATCAAGTTCAAGGCGAGGTACAAGTTTAGCTAAGGGCTATGTAAAGCCAGGGGCTTGTGATTCATTCATAATGAAGGTGAAAATCAGTGTTTTCAAGTGAGAAAGGATGAACATCCACTAACATGTGGATTACATTTCTAATCACACTGGACCAAGGGTTATTTTAAATGAGCCGCTTCTGGACAAATAGCTGCCAATATAACAAATGCAATCCTGCTTGTGCAGAGAGGGTTGGCCTAGGCCATCTCAACAGGTCCCTGGAAACCTCAGGTAGTCTGTGATTCTGTTCTGGGAATGCACAGGACTGTTGTATTTTATGAAATAGTTTGCTTTCAGCTCTCCTTAGTTTGCTGACGGCGTATTTCATTTGGGCTGTTTCCCGACTGAGTTGTATCATCTCAAATTCCTCCTTGCCTTCTCCTTCCCTCCCGTGGGGCCCGATCTCAAATGTTGATGTTTCATCATAGCGGTCTAGGAAACCGCCTTTTTATGGTTGTTCTTACACCTCTCTTAGCTCTGAGTGTTCTTGCAGTGTGAAATAAGAAGCAGGCTGCAGCACATCAGGCCTTGTCGTGGCTGACCAGAGCCCGGCTTTCTATCTGGATCAAAGCATCTGAAGTGTGCTTAGGTGGAGCTATCTTCTCCAATCTGCCGGTGGGCTGTCAGTAGCTTGCTTTGCCTTTCCCATGCCAAAGCTGTCCAGATCACATTAATAGTCTGGGCCTGGGCTAAGATGCTGAATATGACTAATCTCTTTGTCCAGGGAGCTTGAGTTGACGCATCCTCTTAGCATGAGCCAGGGATTTACAATATGGATGGTGGGTGAGTCTGATCTGACAGAAGGCTCTTAACTGATGGTGTAGCCGTGTGCTTAGTGTCTTCTGTTCCTCTGGGGCTTTCCGAGGACAGCTTGGTCCTGTCTGCACAAAACCTGTGTGGCTCTGAAAGAGAAACATCTTGCTCTCCTGTCTAAAGCATTTCTAGGTTAATAAATACAGATTTTACTATTGCTCATCTAGGGGGAAGGAAAAATATTACAACTGGTGAAGGTAAGTTGTCATCATTTACAACTCTTGCAACTTCCAGACCTAGGTGATAAAGCATCGATACACCAAAGACTGATGTCTGAGAGTTCAGAGCCAATTTTTTTTTTTTTTTAAAATATATCAAGGATTATTTTGTTTACTGGTTAGATGACTGGGAACAGGAGTAACTAAATCAGCAGCAAGCCTGCCAATGACTCTGGTGGGCTTGTGATGAAAGCTGTTAAGTAGTTGACACGCAGCTCAAATTGTGTGCAGAAGTCTGTGCCAGAAGTAAATCATATAGATCATTGACCTTGGGACCTGGAGAGGGCAAAATACAGAGCCTTGCTGTTTGGTGCACCTGTAATAACTTAGCATTTGGAGTTAATATGTGTGCGGAGGAGGCATCTAAGTAAAAGCCACATAAACAACTCCAAATTTGTTCCAAGTTGTCTGAAGGAAGGGAAGGGAGAGGAGTAAGTATCTGGTAGTTTTAGCTGTGTTGCCATGGTGACAAGAGCCGATAAACTAGAGCAAACCTGGAACTAATCTATCATTGAAAAATACAGCAGACCCAAAGACTCAGTGCTGTTTGCAGAAATTCAGGTACAGAGTAGTGAACCTGCTCCATCGTGCTCAGTCCTGCCCTCATCCTGAAGAGTACTTTTATTTACTGCTGATTTCCAAAGGTTCCTTGTCACAGCACACGCATTTATTTCTTTTAAGAACAAGTTAATGACACCTGCCACCATCTGATCCCAATCAGAGCTTTTTATGGACTGCATTACGATACACATGCTCTGTTAACCATGCTGTCTCCAAAAAGCAAAGCCCGCTTTGGTCCGTACCTTCTGGAGATGTTGGCTCTGGATTTCAGTCATGCTACGAAAACTGGATAGTCCTGTAAAGACGTAACATTAAAGCTTGGAGTCAGCAAAGCCACCAAGCGCATGATTTACTGTAAGTGCTTAAGTGCTTTGCTAAGTGAGGTTGGATTGCCCAAGTGCCTAAAGTTATACAGGTGCTTAAAAGCTTTGTAAACTCTGTGTTTAAGGACTTTATCCCAAAGGACACCGTAGGAATTTCCACTGAAGTAAGTGTGGATGAAGCAGACTTGTAGTGCCCAGCAGCTACAAGAATTGTGTGAAAGGACAGACATTATTGCTATTTAGATTTTATTAGGAAAAATAATCACTAAAAGCCATGATTTCAGGGTTTGGGTTGGTTTGTTTGGTTGGTGTGAGTGTACAGTATAATAAGAGTTTGGATAATTTAGTCAGTATTAAAATCTACCTTAAGCATAAAACCAGTATAGGTGGGAAACAGGGCAAAATTCCCCAGGCAGTCCACCCTTTCAAGGTTATGAATAGTTCTTTTTATTTCCAGAGACTTTTAAAGAAAATTTCAAAATAGAAAGGAAATACTTTCATTCAAAATCACGTTTAAGATCCAACCCTCACAACAATTT
The DNA here is from genome assembly GCA_013396935.1 of Baryphthengus martii. Classification (NCBI taxonomy): domain Eukaryota; kingdom Metazoa; phylum Chordata; class Aves; order Coraciiformes; family Momotidae; genus Baryphthengus; species Baryphthengus martii. The sequence continues at coordinate 232,799 of VWZK01017431.1, read as the reverse complement.
TCAAACTGATGTTAAACACACCAGAGTACTTGCCTTTCAACGTTATTTACAAGCGTTAGTGAAATTGTGCACTTTGTTTTACTTGTGTTTAAAACGAGAGAGACTCTTTAAAAACATGTGAACAAAAAATCACAGTATAAAATGCTGACACTCTGCCACATCTAGGATTTTGCCCTCTTGCCCAAGTCATCTGAAATATTAAAATAGAAGTAGAGGCAGAAACTCTATTTACAGAATAGAAATGAAGTTGGGGTGTTTTTGTGGCTTGTTTTGGGTTTTTTCCCCTTGGTACTTAATGATGAGTGAGATAGCAGAGTCTTTGGGACAGACATCTCCTGTCTTTCAATAATATCAGAATTTTCAAAATCTGAAATCTTTTCTGCTGAACAAATTCCACCAAATGAAAATAGGTGCGTATAACGTGTTGCAAAGTAGCACTTCTACACCACCAAAGAAGAGGTCCTGAAGTTGCTAGAAAATTTGTTTGTGATATACTTGGCCTGCTCAGTTTCCACAGACGTTAATACTGTACAATGCCTTTGTATCTCTATAAATAATCTTACTGACTGTTCATACAGTACCTGGTATAATGCAGCCTCATTCTCAGCTGTTTCATAGAAACTGTTGCAATCGAAATAAGCGGTAATAATAAAGATTATTACTGCTTATGGCTTAAAGGTGTAACCCACCATAAACTTCCTCGTAAACGTGCTCAGGTGGAATACTGTTGTACTGAGGGAGCGACGCGAGTCTAGATGGAAAGGAGCGTTTCCTTGGTGGGAGAACAGAATAAATAGGAGGAGCTGTTCAAGTGTGGTGCCTGCTGGTTGAGCTTTAGGAGTCAAAGCACGTACAAAGCGCAGAGGCCGACCTGCAACATCGCCGCTGCCGCGGCCCTGCTTTGAGGCAGGATGGGACGGCAGGATGCGGGGCAGAGCTCTCCTGTCGTTTGGTTTCCACTTCTTAGGCTGAGTCGGTGCCGAGACATTGATCCCTTTTAGAAAGATGCCTGCTTTTCTTTGCTGTGGGGAAAGGAGCTGCTGAAGCAGAGCAGCTCCTGGGAAGCAGCCCTGTGATCCAGATGGTGCCCCAGCGACTGCACGGGGGTTAGCTTATTCCTGCAGTGTCCCATCGACAGGGCACCGCAGCATCCGGTCTGGCCTTGCAACAGGTGACCAAAACAGGGGGAGAGGACTGCACCTCTCCAGAGTGGTGCCGGTAAGAAGCCTGGTGCTGGCTGAACACAAGTAGGGGAGAAGCTATGGCTGTAAAGAGGCGATACAGGATGTGAAATTAGAGGAGCCTATCGCTTCTGCACAGCAAATGAGCGCTGTTATGAGCTTGGTGATAGTTTTAAGGTTGGATATTTTGGGTCCTGCTGATGAGGCATGTAAACTGCACTGGGTCTTGATGTGAAGGAAGCAAATCAAATCCTTCCCTGTTGAGCAAATCATTAACTTCGGTCCCTACGAGAACATTTTTCATGTCGGCCTGACTAGTTCAATGTGAAGCATTTCAGGAAAGAAAAACTTTGTGATTGGAAAGAAGTGTCAGTTTCATTGCCATTTCTCTTTGATTTGTGGGACAGAAGTGGCAAAACCCAAATAAATCCCCTGAAGGGATTTCCTGAAGGAAAAAAGCTGGAAGATTTTTATTCTTGGACTTTCTTTGCATACATTTCCAGTACAGATACCGTGTATCCCGTGAATTTAATATTTACCCCAGTACATCTAGGGCTCAGAGCTATCTGCAGGAGGAGGAAAAGGGCCATACATTCTCTTTCCCTCCTGCCATTCCTCCTTACTCTGCTCAATTATTTCTGTGTTCATCCAAACAAAAAACATAATTGTTTTCCTCCTAACCTTGCTTGAAAGCAGCCCTCATTAAACTCTTTGCTGGGAGCAGGGCTGGATGGGACACCAGCTTGTTAAAGAGCTCCTCTGTCCAGCTTGGGAAGCGCCTTATGTAAGGAGCGGTCCCACCACAGCAACGCTGAGGGCCTGGGGACAAGACGGCGCCTTTTAACATGATCCCTGACAGAGATCTTGCAGCTCCTGGGGTGGCCCTGGGAGAACAACGCAGTGGTTCTTCCCCACGAAGCCAAAGTGCCACTGTGCTCTGCCGGTCCGTGTTGGCATAGCCCTGCTGCTGCCTGCTGGGCTGAAATCAGCCCTTTTACTACAGACAGGCATTGCAAGGGAGACAAAACTTTCATCATGTGATAGCACCCTGCTGCTTGAAGAAATGATTCTTTTTATGGCCTATATAGCGATTGTCTTATGCTTTTCCTAGCTGCTTTTTCTCACCAAATGACCCACCTAGTGCCTAGAAGGTGTTCACGGGATTGCTTCTGAATTAAAACTTTCTGCAGTGCAGCGATACTCACCCCATGGTGCATTGCACAGCACAGAAAATGAAAGGTTAAAATTTATCAGAAAGGCTCTTTGCTGCCCCTAGCAGCAGGATATTTGCTCAGAGGGAATGTAGCAGGAGAACCTGATGGTGTATTAAATTGAAAATCACAATAACGTAGGGGAGAAGCAGCTGTGTTGGGAGCTGCCAAAACTGCAAATAAAAGTATTTGGGTGGGCGAAGGAAGTTAGTTAGTCGGAAGTTAGAGCTCATTCCCCAGTTTCCTCACTGTAGTTTAGGAGTGCAGTGTGTACACTGATGCTAGGGCTGCTTTACTTTTGATTTACTTTTCTGACTGATAGAAAATGTCTTCCAGTACGTAGATTTTTGGTGCTTTGATTGACCCATTTTTCATATCCGCTGCATGCATTCTCAGTAATCCTACGAATGTTTGGATGTGATGCTTTCATTGTATCTCTTTTTGGTATTGTCTGAGCTAAACTCCTCTTAATTTAGTCTCCCTATACAGGTCTTGCTTTGTTGAAGTAGAGCTACTTTTATTGCTGCCGCAAACTGGATAGCCAAAGGGAACCAACTCCAAATAACCCTCATAGAGAAATGACTGTCACTCTGGGCTGGTTACAGAGGGGCTGTGCTGGCTTTGACAGCTCTGCCGCCCTGAGCCGCAGCTCGCACAGGTGAGGAGAGGAATGCTGCTGGTGCACAAATGAAACCAAAACGTGTCTTGTAATGTTCTGAAGTTCTATCCGGTGTTGTATTCTGTTCCGCAGCTCAGCAACCGATTGCTTAAGTATGAGCTTTTTTTTTTTCTGCCCTGTCAGCTTTATCCTTGGCCACATCAAGTACTTGGAGACAGTTGCCGTGGAGAATTCAGCCTTTGGATGCTTCTGATTCAGAAGACAGATTTTTCTGGGTTGTGAATAGGATGTTTGCATCTTTGCATTTCCCTGCAGTTCTGTCAAACTGGTGGTTTTATCTATCGGCATAAAGGAATGATGAGATGTAGAAAGGGAATAGTTGAAAAAGGGCAGAACTGCACTTGATTCAGAAAGAAATGTGGTACTTTGCACCATCATAGAATCATATCACAGAATGGCTTGAGTCGGAAGGGATCTTAAAGATCATCTAGTTCCAACCCCCACCCCTGCCATGGCAGGGACACCTCCCACTAGACCAGGTTGCTCAGAGCCTCATCCAGCCTGGGCTTAAATACTTCCAGGGATGAGGCATTCACAACTTCTCTGAGCAACCTGGTCCAGTGTCTCACCACCCTCAGAGTAAAGAACTTCTTCCTAATGTCTAATCCGAATCTACCCCACTGTAGCTTAACACCATTGCCCCTTGTTCTATCACCTCCTGTCCTTATAAAAAGTCCCTCCCCAGCTTTCCTGTTGGCCCCTTTCAGGTACTGGAGGCCGCTATAAGGTCTCCCTGGATCCTCCAGGCTGAACAGACCCAACTCCCTCAGCCTGTCCTCACAGGAGAGGTNCCAGGAAGATGACGTCTGTTGCTCTTCCCTTATCCACCGATGCCGTGACCCCCGTCGTAAAAAGCCACCAAGTTTGTTAGGCAGGATTTGCCCTTGGTGAAGCCATGCTGGTTGCTACCAACCCCCTCTTCATTTTCCATGTGCCCTAGCAGAGTCTTCAGGAGGATCTGCTCCATCTTGCCAGGCACTGAGGTGAGACTGACTGGCATATGGTTTCTCAGGTCTTCCTTATCCCCCTTTTTGAAAATGGGGGTTGTGTTTCCTCTTTTTGAGTCAACAGGAAGTTCACCAGACCTCCATGACTTTTCAAGTATGATGGAAAATGGCTTTGCAACTTCGTCCGCCATTTCCCTCAGGACCCACGGATGGATCTCAACCGGCCCCATGGACTTGTGCACCTTTGGGTTCATTAGACGGTCTCAGACCTGGTCTTCTCTTACAGTGGGTGGATCTTCCTTCTCCCAGTCCCTGCCTTTGGCTTCAGGAACTTGGGCAGTGCAGCTGGAGCCCTTGCCAGTGAAGACTGAGGCAAAGAAGCCATTCAGTACCTCAGCCTTCTCCATATCTCTTGTGACCAGGTGTTCTCTAGCCTTCCTTTTATCTCTGATACATCTATAGAACTTTTTCTTGTTGCCCTTGACATCCCTGACCAGATTTAATTCTACCTGTGCGTTAGCTTTCCTAATGTCATCCCTGGCTGCTCAGACAACTTCTTTGTAGTCCTCCCAGTCTACCCAGTTCTTGCTTCCACTCTCTGTAGATTCCCTTTTTGCCTTTAAGTGTGTCCAGGAGTTCCTTGTTCATCCATGCAGGCCCCCTGGCCTTCTTGCCTGCCTCCCTCTTTTGTGGGATACATCTCTCCTGTGCTTGGAGGAAGTGATTCTTGAATTCTGACCAGCTTTCTTGGGCCCCTCTGCGCTTCATGGCTTCATGCCGTGACCTGCTATGTGCAGTGGCTGTCCTGCTGCTTGTCAGGCAGCCTGGCAGCAGCGCTGGTGGGCGTGTAAATGCGCACTCAGTTGCCATTGAGAGACTTGCCCTTCTCTAACACAAGTACGGTAGTTCTGCCATATGGCATCAGGAGTTTTGCACCAGGCCACATCCTGTAGATACTTAGGGTTTGTTTATGCATGTAGACATACTCCACTCTATTCTAGAAGTACAAGAATGGCGATTTAACAGTAAGTAGGCTCTGCGACAATGTAATGACTACTTAAGCAAGTTGCGCTCCTTGTTAGTTTACTGTTTGTATGTGAACTTCTTGCAGACCTCTAAAGGTCCTGTGCAGGGCTCTGGGGCCATAGCAGAGGGAATGGCAGGGCCACTGCAGCGTGTTGCTGCTGGTCACCTCTCTTCTGGGCTGAGGGCTCCGTTGGTGTGTGTGTATGTGGCGGCAGCGGCGCGTGTGCTTTTTGGGGCTGGGCTTCAAAGGCAAACCTGATACCCTGTGAGTGAGAGAAGCATCTGTGTTGTGGGGCAAGCAAGGGGAGCTGTCTCGTGCTGGTGCAGTTGCAAAACTGTCATACCTAAGTGTGACACAGGCTGCTACAACAAAATGATTGTGTTAGATGTTTATTTAGCGAGTGCTCCTGAGTAATTTGGTGAGCTTGACACCAGTTTGTGACAATACGCTTTGAGGGGTTATTGGTATCATCAACCAGCTTGTGCTTAGCTCCTGCTTTTTTACAGCTTCTCTTGCCCTATTTCTTCTTGAAGAACTGGATGGGTGGTGTGATTTAAATTTTATCTTTCTCCTAACCACAGGAGATACTCACAGCATCATAGATATTACGATGCATCGAGTGCCCTCGGTCTGTTCACCGGTTTCTCATTTGGTTTAGTAATGCCTATAAATCTAACGATCTCTGCTTCAGTGTAGAGCCTACACCTGTGGTTTCTCTCAGCCGTGGCTCTAAGAAAATGTGTAGATGATGCTAAGATGTGAAATGGCAATCTATAAATGGCAGGTCACTAGAGCTGTGTTTCTGTCAGGAATTTATGGTGGTATAACATCGAACAACAGTGAATTTTGTGCAGATTGTAAAATATTAGAACAGAACCAATTGGGACATGTGGCCTCGTAAAGCCCATGCTACTATCTGGCTTCTTCACACACAGTAACAATAACAGCAGCTTCTTAAACACACGTCCGTAAGAGTTGCTTCTCAAGCAGCGTCTCCGTTTAAGGCTCAGGGCAAGCCCCATGGAGCAGGATTCCTGTCAGCCCTCTCTCCTCTTCCCTCCCAGGGGAGGATAAAAAGGGGAATAAGGAAGAAAGTGCCTCATCCAAAATTGGAAATTAAGACTGTAACAAATTTAATGAGTAACAGGAGATAAACAGGGAAAAGAAATATTGAAGGCACTATACAACACTCACTCCTGGCTGGCGATGGATTGGGTGGAGCACAAGGAGTCCGGCCCGGCCGAGATGAGGTCACAGCAGCAGGAGAAGAGCTCGGGAAAGGAGAGTCAGTCTCCCCAGACCTTCCTGTCCCTTTTATGGAGAGTGGCAGGGAAAGGGTGGGAATAACAGCTGCCCTCTGACCCATCAGGGTTCTCGAGTTATCACCTGTCCCTGTACACCCCCCCACCCCCCAGTCTGTTAACCCTTAAACCACAACAAGCAGCTATGTATACAGCATGTTTAAGAAACTGCTTCAGGTATCTTCCTCAAGAAGTACATTTCATGTTTCTTACCCCCAGGTTTTATTGCTTGCATGTGCTAGTTTTAGTTCCATAAGGACGATTTGCAGTGAGATTACTTTTGCATTTAAAGGCATGAGTATTATCCTGATGCTTTTCTTGAGGGTGTTTGTTCCTTCAGTAGTCCAATATGTCATGAAATAGTATTCTACACAGTGAATATGAATATGAATATAAATATGAATATCCCTCAGCCACTTACATGTAAGTAGTTTGAAAGGAGTGGAAACACACATCGTTACAAATTAGGACAGGTACAGATGAATGAGTTCCATTGAATGTTGGCTTATTGAAAGCGTTGAGTGCAGGGTTCTGGGTGGAGAGTGCTGGTGTGCCATTCGGACTGGGTAGACGCTAGCCAGGACAAGCAGCTACAGAGGCCCTCCATCATTTGAGGTGGCAGAAGCAAAGGACTTGGAGTCCTGGTATTCCAAAAGCATGCGAGTGAAACATTCCCAGCAGTTCTATGTGTCTGCATACTTGTAATGCTGATTCACAGCACTGGTATCAGGCTGTTGGAGTAAAGGTTGCTTGACCCTAGAAACTGTGCTCATGAGAGTACAAAATGGCATTTCGTAGGGGATTGTGCAAACAGGACCCTGTTGCGACTGAGCGAAACATAAACGTAGAGCTTACTTCTACCAGCAGCCTGGCTTCTGAAAAAAAGCTCAACTTGCAGAAATGGAGAAATCTAGTTCTGGGGTCCACCCAGGAGAAGCATCCAACTGTGTTTAGATAACATGATGAAGATACAGCATTTGGCAGAACAGCCTGGTGTGAGGAAGCGCTGCAGCATGGAGTGTGGTGAGTCTCTCAGCAGTGGCACAGGACTCTTCCAGTCTACAAACTCTGGGGAGGAGGAAGAAAGCCAACCAGAGTCACATGTCAGTGTTTTGAGGGTCCCTTTAGGTAAAGTTGATTTAGCTTTCTAGGAAGCTGCAGTATTTAATCTGACCTGAAGCAGCAGACAGATGGAGGGATATGTTTTCTCAGAGAAGAGAGCTGCATTTTTGGCTTTCACTTCAAGCAAGAGGTTTGTAGGTTGCTTGCTTAATGTTCTATGAATTTCATGCCCTATATATTGCTAAACCAGGCCTTTTTTTTTTTTTTTTTTTTTTTTTTTTTTTTTGTTGTAACATACATAATTTTTCAACCTCCTTAAGCTTAAACTTCTTCTTTGCCCAGAAGTTAAAAACAGATTCCTTCAAAATGTGATGCCCTGTTCTGCTGCTGCTGGGAGCAAGTCATTTTATGTTGGCTTGACTGGTAGTTACTTCTATTTTTCAGTGCAACTGTGTATTTCACTTTTCAGGTGAACCCGTAAATTCTGGTTTTGTGTTTACATATCTGAATGACAGAATTCTTTTCTTTATAAGGCTTTTAAGTGATCAGAGGCTTTTTCCTATTAGATTGAGCTCAACTTTCATCAGTGCATTTGTTTGGAAACTTCCCCCTCTCACTGAGACCATGTCCAGTTAACAGAGGCGGAGAAAAGTGAACATTCTTGGGAAGGTTTGTTCTCATTGTGTAATAACTTCTTATAAAAGAAAACAAACCCAAAATTGTTGCAGTGTTGTCTAAATGAATGGCAGTAGAAGTTGAGGGCTCGGAAATAGCATGGTTCTCCCTTTTTCAGGGTAAACCATTCGGCGTTCCAAACTGGCTCGTGCTGGGAGAAGCAGACATCACCAGCAAGGTATTTCCTGGATCTTTTTGCCAAATGCTAATAATAATATCAATAATAATAAAAATAAAGACTTAAATCTGAACTAAGCCACTTGTGACTTCATTTGGCAGCGCGAGCCTGCTTCATGTAGCTTCTGCCTTTGTTACTTGTATGCCTGCCAAGAGCTTCTGAATTAATCTGCCCCCTTCTCCCTCCCTCTCTTCCCCCTGCTGAAGGCATAGCATGTCACACTTTGTGAGCCAGAGGAGCATATGGGCTGGGGGAGCTTCAGCTGCCCAGACTGAGGGCTGGGCTGCGATGCGAGGCGCTGCTCTGAGCGAGGGCAGTGCCTTGGCCATGGAGGCCAGGGTCTGTTTCTTCTAGGGCTCTGTCTCAGGCATGCTGCCTCTCCCAAGCCCTACTCTTTCTGGAGGGTGTAATTTCTTGCTGAGTTTTCCTGGTGGTTGTCTCTCAAGCTTGGGTCTCCTTCCCAGTTGAGTTTGACCTCATTGACCTTAAGAGATGGGTGCCTACCTTTTCTTCCTTAACTGCTCTGGAAAAGGAGTAGAAGCCTGCTTTTTTTTTTTATATGTACCAGTCCAATGAGAAGGCAGTTTTTGTGGGAGCACAAGGTCCCCTATTCCTTTACGTGGCTGCCTAATCCATGTCAAATCGTAGTCCTGCTTTAAATTATTTCTCATCCCTTGTTCATGGTTCTGTCAGGAAAAGTGAAATAAAATGTCAATAGTATCAAATGGTGGAGAGGAAAGACAGTAAAGGGTGAAAGCCTGCTCTGCTGCAGGTACACAACAAGAAGGCACAGCCTTTCCTACAAATTTCAGTGTTACAGAGAAAGATGTCAGTGTGTTTCTGAAGTTTCAAGAGTCCTGCAGAGAGTAACCAGTAAGGAATGAGTGGGAATTTCTTTTTCATTGTGAGAAAAGGAAGCATGTGACAACACTTTAAGTGTTAGGCTCTAAACTGCCTCTGCGTATGAAACGGTGGTACCTTGAGGAGGCAGGCTTAGGTATGTGGTACATTAAAATGAAGTAACAGTTTCATGGTAATTGATAGTGGTTTATGACACATCAGTTCCAGTTTCTGCTTTGTTAAACGCTTTTAAAGCTGCTTCAGTGCACCCAGCTTCCTTTCCCTAACTTCTGGGAACTCCGTGAAGCACTGGCTTGTTCATCGCCAGCCAGAGCTGGAAATGCTGGATTGGTCCCAGCCTCCTGTTTTGCCTGGGCAGCACCTGCATTTCCTCAGGTAAAGTCTAGTATGCAAAAGTAAGTGTCACTTCTGAAATCACTTAAACTGTGCATCCACATGGTCCTCTGCGTATGTGTTTGCATGAGTTGCTTTTGTTTGAATTGGTTAAATTTGTTGTAGAAGAAAATGTGAGGGAAAATGGAGAAATCAATGGAGCCTGATTCTGATGAGCCTAAGTGGAAAGGAAAGAAGGAGTTACTGTCCGGAAATGACTTTCTTTTGGCACGCGTTCCCTCTAATACTCTGTAACCTCACCTGAAGCCTTTTATCTGACATTGGTTTTGGATTGAGTCTGCATTGCTGATGGTGCATTTGGCTGTAAAGATGAGGCTGGTAATGGTTTAATTGATTTTCAAGGGTAGGAAAAAATGCAGTTCTCGATAACCATTGCAATTTCAGGTACTTTATGTTAACACTGATGTATGGGCTTCTCAAAGCTAATAATAGCCTGGTCGACCTGACCTGCCGTGTCTTTAAAAAGCCTAGTAGAGCTTGCTGTGTCTTTGTAAAGAGATTTTGTATTTTTGTGTCTGTGAACTGATGGATCTCTGCTGTGAGTCTCCTTAGCTTTGCATCAGGATTTAATTATCAGGGAGTAAACAAACCAGGTTGGTCCAATTATTTCTCCTGCCAAGACTTTGACTGTGGAGTTGTGTCTCCTTAGGGTGGAGGGGCTTTCAATGAGAGGATGAATAAGCTGTACCTTCCTAGTTTGTACCAGAGGACAAAAACACATACAGACTCTTCTCTAGCTGCTTCTTGGGGTAGCACACATTTAGGTGTGCCTTGATAGCATTTCATGAAAGCTCAGGTTAACAGCTTAAGAAGTAACTTGGTAGCTTCAACACTGAAACTGAACATCCAAGTTAGGCATCTTGTGGCTACTTTAGAAGGGCAGCAGCAGGCTGGAAAAAATGCAGTGTACTAACTCTTGCCTCACCTGCAATTCCTGCAAAGTTCCAACCGAGGAACTCAGAAGGAAACTGAGTTTTATTTCAGAGCACCAAGGAATGTAAGAGTTTGGAGATTGGTTGTCAGTGTTCGAAGTGGGGCTTGCCAGAAGTAGTGACAGACCAAGCTTGTAAGGCAAACAATGCTACACCACGGACTGACAATATCCCCCAGTAATCTGTAGTAAAAATAGATTTTACAGGCTCCAGTTTTAGCATGATCCATTCAGTAATTCATATGGCATTCCATATGTTAGGGTGAGAGGAAGGTGGAAATAGTGGGAGTCAAGGGGAAAGACACTGACTGATCCAGATCCTTATGCCATTTCAGTTCAGTTAATTACATGCGTGTGAAGTGTTGTAACGTGAGCAGATGGGGTGTTTCACAGTTATGTGATGTGTGTGTGTGTGTGTATATATATATACACACACACATATATATTCACCAAGTTCTCTAGCACTTGATTCCACAGGGCTGCACTGAGGCTTTACCAATCACTCAGGGTGGGTGTGTACCAAGGGGAGAGGACGGCAGTAATCAGCGGAGGGATGGGATGAATGACTGATCTAATACTGGGATCTCTGTTGTAGGATGTGCACAGAATCAGTGAGCTGTCCTATAGCTTGCAGCTTTGTTGCAGTTGGTGGCAAGTTCAAGGCACCCTTTCTGTGGTGGTTGCATCTCTTTGTTTGAAGCCACCCAGTTCTGAAATCAGTAAACAAATTTCTACATGGACCTGGGCTTCAGTCTTAACGTTTTGACACTAGGATGGTTTCCCTCAGTTTGGAGAATGACCCTTCTAGAAGGAGGAGAACCGGCCCTGGAAGCAGCGACTTTTGTGTGCTGTGATGTTGAAGGACTGTGGGTTCCCTCCTCTCATGAAGGCTGTGGGAGCAGCCAGGTTGCTGAGGGCTACCTGCCAGTAAGCACCGGTTATGGCCAGGATAACAGGTGGTGTTCTGAGTACAGGTGAAATCCCACTTCCCTCCCAACTCTGCAGTCTCCCCGCTCCCCCTCTCTGGCAGTGCATGGGCTCAGCCTGTGATGGGCCCCAAGTCACTCAGCCACATGAGATGAGAGTGCTCTGTTTCTCAGCTGTTTTCTGGTCTCATGTTTGGGAAGTCGTGTTTGACTAATCAGATAGCCTTCTGTGATGGTATGACTGAATGGGTATGCAGGAAAAGCAGGGGACATTGTCTACCTTGACTTTGGCAAGGCTTTTGACACTGTCTCCCATAACATCCTTGCGAGTAAGCTCAGGAAGTGTGGGTTAGAAGAGGGGACAGTGACTTGAGTTGAGCACTGACTAAACAATAGAGCTCAGAGGGTCAGGATCAATGGCAGAGTCTAGTTGGAGACCTGTAGCTAATGATGTTCCCCAGGGGTCAGTACTGAGTCCAGTCTTATTCAGCATCCCCATCAATGACCTGGATGAAGGATGGAGTGTGCCCTCAGCAAGTTCGCTGATGATATGAAGCTGGGAGGATTGGCTGATACCCCAGAAGGCTNCTGGGAGGATTGGCTGATACCCCAGAAGGCTGTGCTGCCGTTCAGCAAGACCTGGACAGACTGGAGAGCTGGGCAAAGGGGAACCTGATGAAGTTCAACAAGGGCAAGTGTAGAGTCCTACACCTGGGGAGGAATAACCCCCTGCACCAGCGCTAGTTAGGGGCTGACATGTTGTAAAGCAACTCTGCGGAGAAGGACCTGGGAGTGCTGGTTAATAAGTTATCTATGAGCCATCAATGTGGCCAAGAAGGCCAATGGTATCCTGGGGTGCATTAAGAAGAGTGTGTCCAGCAGGTCAAGGGAGGTTCTCCTCCCCCTCTACTCTGCCCTGGTGAGACCACAGCTGGAGTATTGTGTCCAGTTCTGGACTGCCCAGTTCAAGAGGGACAGGGAAATGCTGGAGAGGGTCCTACAGAGGACTATGAAGATGATTAAGGAACTGGAACATCTCTCCTATGAGGAAAGTCTGAGAGACCTGGGGCTGTTTAGTCTGGAGAAGACACAAATATCTGAAGGGTCACATCAAGCAAAAGGGGCCAGTCTCTTTTCAGTAGTGCCCTGGGATAGAACAACAGGCAATGGTCACAAACTGGAACACAGGAAGTTCCACCTCAACATGAGGAGAAACTTACTGTGAGGGTGACAGAGCCCTGGAACAGGCTGCCCGGAGAGGTTGTGGAATCTCCCCTAGAGATGTTCAAAACCCACCTGGATATGTTCCTGCATGGCCTGCCCTGGGTGATCCTGCTCTGGCAGGGGGGGTTGGACTTGATGATCTGCAGAGGTCCATTCTATGATTCCTTGCCCCAGCTCTATCCTTCCCTGCCTGCCCTGCACCCTGGCCCCTTCAGTGTGGGTACTTGCAGGGAAGGGGCAACCACTTCCCCTCCTCACCGAGCAGCCTGCCTCCCAGCGCTCCGCAGCAGGAGGGTGGCAAGCAGGCTGTCTTCCTCGTTGCCTTCCTCCTCACTGCTACAGCCTTTTGAAGGATGTAGTAAAGCAGATGGTGCTGTGCTTATACATAATAAACAGCAAGTGAATGAATAAGCCTGTTTGTCAGCTTGGGCTCTGCTCTGCACCATCTATCCCTTTTTGGCAAAGGCTGGGCCTTTCAGTTGAAGCCTCTGTTCCTGCTGGGAGCTCACTGAGGAGAGGTTTTCCTGGAGGGGCCTCTCCCCCTTTCTTCCCAAATGCTGGCCCCTAAGGTCAGGCTTTGCTCAGATCAGCTCTTTCCTGAGAGCAGCCAGGCTTTCAGCACGACAGTGATGCGGGTTTGGGCTTCTTTTAGTGTAGTGTCATTTCTCTAGATCTTCAGGTAAGACAGAATTGATATTTTTAAAATCAAATTTTCTTTTCTATTTTATCATATTAAAGAATTCTGTGGACTGATTTTTGGTTTTCAAGAGCTTGAAGGCACCTGGCTACATCAGGGCTGTGGCTATTTTTCACTTAGAGAGACTGGTAGAGGCATTAGATTTGTTTGGCCAAGGTCAGCATGAACTGTAAGTGGTTTGGACCCAACCGCTCTTCGCTTACAGGGATTTCGAGTGGGTGGGTTTCTGTGTGTGTGTGTGTGTGTTTGTGTTAGGCCTATTGTCAGTCCGCACAGCGCTTGCTGCCAATTTTCAATCTGCATCCTCTTTACCTTCTTTCCTGCTTTTCCTCCACATGGATTGAGAGGTGCAAGGAAACAGTTTGTGGCAGCTAAACCACCGTGATGTCCTCAGAGGATTGCCACCAGCTGAAAGTGCATCAAGCAGGTCCCAGCTGAGACACCACCTTATCCTGCAGCTGACAGGTGTTGGCCATCTGCATCTACATTGTTGGTTGTCTGAACTCTGGGCAAACGGATGTAGTACCTTGAACTCTGGGGCTGGTTTGGGACTGTGGCCTCAAGCTCCTGCAACGTAGATAAAATGTAAACACTACAATAATCTCTTGCCTTACTACTGGGTAAGGAAGGCCAAAAGTGGGAGAAAAGCAGGGTTGAAGGAAATGTTTTCTCACCCAGTTTCTGGAAGTTGGCAGAGATGCAGGAGCTAGACTGGACTCTTGCTTCTGGTTCCAGTGAGTTACTTAGCCCTTACAGTCTCTCCTCCTCCCGCCCGTTATCTTGTCTCATGGATTCATTTATTAGCAGATGTTTGCACAGTGTCCTCACACTGAGAGAGCTTTCACTCCTGAAGAGTCTTTGTGGCCTTCAGAAGGAAAATAGTAATAACTGACTGGGCAGTGCAGGCAAGGATCAGTCACTACCCTTGGTGTACCCAGGGGAAAATGAGGAGATTCAGTCCAGTGCTTTTCAGTAATGAAAGATTAACTCAGGATGAGAGAGTATTTTGGTCTTTTGAAGGGGCAGAACCCTGAGCCACAGAAATTAAATAGCAATATGTGGAATGGTAGTTGAATAAAACTAAGCTAAGATAGCAAAAAAAAGCCTTAAGCTTTTTAGTTTACCTTGTTCCCTGAGTTCTCTATGGGATGGCAAGCACCTCCTCAGTGCATGGGCATTAGGGGCTTGCTGTCAGACTGTTACCTTCAAGTGATACTTGCCTTTTGCACTCTGCCTCCTGCTCATCAGATAGCACGTTGCAGGATAGAAGGCATTTGCTGGTCACAGTGACTTGTTTTTCTAGTTGCTGAAGTGGAAAATCATTTTACCAAGGCATAACAAAATAGAGGTAACTGAACACTATTTTATCTTGGCTATACATTGAAGTCAATCTGAATCAATGCGTGTATGTAAACTTAAAAAATAGCTTTAATAAAGTTTTTATAAAGTTCTATTTTTTATAAAGCTTTATAAAAAGTACAGCTTTATATAGAGAAGACAGGAGCCTTTTTTAAATAAAAATATTTGACTTCTCACTTGTTCAAGGGAATGGAAAGAGGCAAGGAAAAGGGCATTAAGGTTACATGGGGAAGATGAGGAGGAAATACTGCTCTGTTGTGCTTACCCCAATGCCATGCTCACCAAATTTTTGCAAGCAGTTTGACAACAGGGTCCAGCCCATGTACTAAATGTCTTTCACTTGAAGATTTGGGCCTTCTGTAGTTATTTGGGCCTTCTGACACCACTGGGAGATGGTCAAATAGCTCTTACTTGTGCTTAGGATGAAGTGGGTCAGGGAGTGAGGGGGACTGGAGAGCCCAAGGATGGAGGAGCGTGGTGAAGGACACCAAGAATACTGCATAGGTTTGGGACATAGTGGAAAGTGAGCATTTCTATCACATGCAGGATCACGTGGCTTGGAACATGTGTTAAGCAGGCACCCAAGGATCTGCAGCATGCAGGGGGAGCGTAATGTGGCAGTGGAAGCCTTGTTCTTAGGAGAACTGAGAGATTGTAGGCCTTTGATGGGAGCCTGGCTGGAGGGCATGTGCAGGCCACAGCAGCAAAAGTGAGCAAGGTGCCCTGGCAGAGCTGATGCAGGCCTTGAGGATGTGGGCAATGGAGGAAGCTGGGAAGTTGAGTGGAGGAGAATATAGCAATGCAAAGAAGCATCAGGAAGGGAAAGGCAATGGACAGAAATCAAAAGAATTCTTATATATTACACCGACCAGGTTGAAGAATGAGAGAAAAAAGACTTGCCTCTATGATGTTGAACCCTGCCCTCAGGAGCAATTGAAAAACAGAACAGAGAAGCGATCTGTGAATGTGAGTGTGGAGAACAGCAGCAGGAAGAAAATCTGTTTTGAGAAAGCTGGTTTCATTAGGGCCCCCCCTACCGAGGGACTAACAGAGATCAGCAACTGGAAGTGGTCTAAATCCGGCAAGAAGGATCAGCAAATACAATCTGCTGCGGGAACAAAAAAGGACTGGCAGAAAAGTGTGGTTTCCATCATTGCAGTGGTTAAACTCAGATGATTTCCAGTGTATGCTCTTTGAGAAACACTTAGTGCGAATTTTTCTAGAACTCCCAGTCCCTTGATGGCTTAATGGGCAACATCTTTTAGCAAAGAATTAAAATATCCTGGAGAAATATCACCGGTTAGCAAAGCCTCAGGCAGCCTTGCCAGATGTGAATTTTCTGACTCTTGACCTGCAACTCTCTGCAGCAGGTGTACGTTTCTTGTGTTTTGTTTACATGCTGGTTTTTTTATGTGAAAGCTGGTTACTTTGGCATGATCCTGGTTTTTTAATAAGTAAAGCTGTTCTTGATTTATTAATGACTTTTCATGGTTTCATTTTATTAATCAGTGCAATAAATATTTACTTCTCTTCTTTATAATTTAGTCTCTGAATAGGAAAGAAGAAGAAATTGAGTTGAAGAGAGGATTGGTAGTTTCCAAATGAACACACAGGCTGATTTTTGTCCTTTGAAAACCTCTCATAGGCAATGAATAGAGGATAAATCCTATAATGAAAATCCATTCCTTTTCCTCTAATCTCTTGTCCTGTGAAAGCCTTGTCAGGCAGAAGATTTGTATCTGAGGGTAAGCAATGAAACATTGAAAGATGGTATCACCAGTTGTCCAAGTTCTGAGATTTTTGGTTTGCATTAACTGGAAAGCAAAATGATCAAAGAAGACAAGGCAAAATATTGGGCAATTTGCAAGCCCTATGAATCAGGGCTGCTGTTAGTGAGGTGAATCCGAAGTTTAACATACTTGGGTTGCCTTGGGGTTCAGCTTCTAGTCTGAGCTAGTCAAGGCTCAATTGTGGGACATAAGTGTGCATCTTTAGGGGAGACTTGTACTGAGCTGGGTGGAGTGAATGACCCCTGGAGCTCGCTCTCTCCTCACTGAAATGCTGCTAAGCTACAGCACAGCAGGCTGAGTGTTTCCAAGCTTTCAGCAACGTCTTCAAAGAGAAGTGATCCCAGGGAGACTCAAGTGCCCCAACTCCAGGAGTTACAGAGGTGAGTCTGTACAGAGAGATCCCCAGCAGCTAGATGATACTGTGAAAAAAACCAAACCCCACTGTCCTCATAAACTGGATTCTGTCCTTTCCACTTCTGTGACTCTGTGCTTGTACCTACAGGCTCTGTAAGGTCTGTCCTGCCACGCTTACCTGGGTTGAATGACTGTTACAGCTTCAGTTGTCCTGCTCATTGCAGTAGGGATATTCAGAGGACAGGAGAAGGTGACATAAGCGAAGCTAGTACACCAGAAAATGCAATCTTCTTGTGGTGTTTCAAAGAAGTTCTCTGGATACGAACAGTTGCAGGAGGGCCACTCTGCTCCTGTTTATGGCTTTTGTTCAGGTGGAGCTGCAGACAGATTATGCTGTGTTCTGGTGCTCTGGTGCATTTTTTTGTCTTAACCAACTCATTACCCTGAAAGACGTTGTTTCTCATTGGCTTAGCTGCGGTGAGTGATGGTGTTCTAGTGCAATTCTGAAAATGCCTCTCTGGTTTTCATTACGATGTTCCTGGGGCTTGGAAAGGTTTGCAAGAATAGGGTTTTTTCTGGTGAATCTATCAATAGTTAATTTGAAGTTGGTTACCCTGACGGTGTGAGCTTTTGGTTTGTGGCGGGTTGCTAACAGTCCTTTCTGCAGATGATACAGAATTGTGGGTTGTTTTTTGTTTAGTGGGTGTCCGTTGTGTGTCTCCTCACGCCCCCAGCCCCCCGCTGAAATTTATTTGTTTAATCTGCTCTATTCTGTACTGTTTTTGAAGTTGTAGCTTTTTATTCTTTGTGATGAAACAATACATTTCAGTCTTACTGAGTTTTCATGGATGTCTTTCCTCCAAAATGTGGCAGCAAGCCACTAAAGTTAACATACCCTTTGTCTTGTTGCTCAGAAACTGTCTTGGTCAAAACTCAAGGCTTTGACCCAGAGTCAGACGTGAGTGTGCCTGACTCCCTGGTGGCCTTTAAAAGTTATCAGTGGAAACTCTTCTGCCCAAAATGCAGCTCCAAAGAAGAAATACCCAGCGTGTTTTGCTAGTAGTGTTGGACCTGACCTGATCTGCAGGGCCAGTTTCCAAAAGCAATGAAAGCTCAAGCTCTCGTCAACTATGTGCAGAGAATCATCAGAATTAAGAAAAGCTCAGAAAGCTGGATGCTTGTTAATATTCATCCTTTAATGATTTCTGAGGCTAAAAAAATTAAACAAGTGACACTTTATATTTTGTTACAGCAGTCTCTTATCCTTGTTTAATATTGTTAGTGGAGAGTTTGTGTCCAAAAGGGTGTTCGGTGACACCATCAGCTGAATAAGGTCTTTCAGATGCGTCTGTCTGCATTAGTAATGAGAATGCTTGCTCTCATTTTACAAAGGAATCATTTCTTTTAAATATAACCCCCTCCTTCCCAGCCCTCTCCCAAATGATACCATCATCAGAATTCTCATTACAGCCCTCTTTCATCCCTTTATCTAATGTTGGCTGAAAATGTCTTTGTCTTCAAGTTCCTTCAATTATTAATAATTCAGTTGTATTCTTTTTGCCAATTGGTGCAGAGAGAACCTTGGAGCAAATACGTATTAGTTATTCCATTTATTCTCTCCTCTTCATTCCTTCTGCGTTCTTTTTTTATAGTGTTGCTCTTCTGGTTTTTCACTTGCAGGTTCCACATCATTGCATGGGTTTTTTGCTCAAATATAAGAGCCATCATGCCCCAAAGGCTGACTTTGGTTCTGAAAACGAGGTAGCGGGCCTTCTTCGAAATGCCAGGAGCATCTGTGTTCTTCTGTCTCTACTTTGGTGTTAAGAAGTGGACAGACACCTTCATCTGAACCAGTCCCACTCTGTGGACCAGCTGGAAGTCTGGAGGATGACAGGCCACAGATCGAGTGAAACTGTTTGCTCCCAGACCCTAACGTACAATCTTAATGGCACTGTGGAGAGGCAAGGGCCTCGGTGCCCTCCCCACCCAACTGAGGTGTTCCACCAGCAAAGAGGGGAGCAGTGGATGGGATTCACGTGGCAGAGCTGCAGGGCTCGTCACGCTTGCCTTGTCCTCTGAGAGGCCGTGTTCATGTAGTGGGAGTAACATTCTTGCGGTGCTGTGCGCTTCTTGACATGCCTTCCCCAGTCCCGGTGTCCCTGGATCTATAGGCTTTGTGGCTTTCTAATCCCCAAAGGCAGGTTAGGGATGAGACTGAGGTCCCCAAGAAACATGTCTGGCCCAGTTTTAAAAGGTGTGGAAGGAGAAATATTGGTGCAGTGCTGTGTTCTGATCCTGATTTGCCTTCTCAGGAAGCCTGCTGAAGAATGGAGAGAAGGAAATACAAGTCAGTCCTGTGGCTCAAGTGAGTTTTGCTGAGAGCTGTACGAGTTGCCCAACCCATATGCACTGTTGCACAGTTATAGAAACCAGGTGCCTGTTGGGAGAGGACAAGAGGATCCTCATTCACTTTGAGGAGGAGGCCAGCATGTCTAGGTACTGCCCTCAGTGATCTTATAGAAATAAATACATAAATATATTGTTTGACCTTCCTCAGTAGCAGACATTTTTAAAAATACCACACCGAAAAATCATCTTTGCTTTTAATTAGCCCAGTGAACTCTTTTATCCCCCTCTTCCTCGTTGTGGTTTAGAATGCAGTTGCTTCCTTGTTTTATCTTCACAAGTTATATGCTCTGGAAAGTTTTCATTACTATTTGGTTTTCTGTACTTTAGAGAAACTGATCTGAAAGCATGCACTTTTACAAGGAAAGATTAGAAGAGTGTTTTTTCCAAACTCTCCCTTTTGCTTATATCTTAACATGCCTCAGTTCGCCAATATCTGTTTTACTGTGCAAACCCCAAATTTTGGCACTTCTCCAGCTGAGGCATCACTACCACCAAAGAAAATGGAATAATTATCCCAGCATTTTAGGGACAGCATCCCCATTACGATAAATAAAACTGTGATTTGTCTTTTTTTTTTTTTTTTTTTTTTCCCCTGCATTAAGCCTTTTCCTGCCAAGCTACTGCCTAGCGACTTACTCCTGGTTTATGCAGTTGTGTGTTTGAGGCCTCTTCTCTCAATATGCTGTTTGGTCCTTTTCTCTCCTGATTTCCTGCTTTGAGATTTGGGAGGTGCTCTGCAGTGTGCTGCAATGATCTTAGTTTTTGAAGATGCTTTCCTAAGTGTGACAAGCTCATCCCAACTTGAGGTCAAACCCAGAATTTTTCTGTCTGAAACCAGGAGGCAATGAGATTAAGCTGTTGGGATTTGTTATTGACAAACTCATATTGCTAGCAGTATTTTTTTCAGTTATGTTCTTAAGGTGCTTGTGAACTATTTGCTGTTTTTTTCCAAAATCTTTGCAAGGGTGAGGTTTAACTGGCAGGTTTGTAATGTCTTGTGGCTTCCTTTCAAGAGAGAATGTGATGTTTGATCTTCCCTGGGATCTCATCTGAAACCTTAAATGCTCTTCTTGAGTCAGGGAGGATTCACAAAATTTTCTGAGCTGAATCTGTCTTGTTTTGAAGGTTTCTAACTCTTCTGACCTGAGATTCTGCCTCTTTTTAAAATTAATTGCATGCAGTATTTGCTCGCTGTTGATCTTGTGAAAATTGAGGCAAATGTTGAATATGTGCATCATCTTTGCTGTGCCTCTCTGCTGAACCGTGACTTGCCCTGTGTGCTTTTCAGATTGTATTGAATCTTTTCTAGTTGTCTTTTGTGTTCCTTGCTGATGGTAATTTATTTTGTTCCTTTGCTCTTCTGGTTATATTCCTTGTGCTTTTGCTGCCCCTTAGTTGGATGTTGTTTGTCTCCTGGTTTTTGTATGATTTTATTTGAATATTCAAGCTTTTAAATAGCATATTCTTTCTCTGTACTGGTAGAGTTTGTTATTAAAGCTGCTAAACTCTCGTAGTTCTTTCCTTTCTGGTTCTGTGTATCTTGGGAGTGTTGCACAGAGCACAAACCTTTATCTTTTGAGCTTTCCATGCTTTGTTCCGTTACCTTCCAATCTGAATGAAAGTCTTCCAAATAAACCCAGGTGGGATGATAGAGAAACCAAGATTGGCAATTTCCTCACCTCAGCCTTCTCACCTTTTAATTCTAGATCCTATTTTCATTGTTGTCCAAGTGCTGCTGTGGGATCACTCCTCTGCTAAACAGAACCATCCTTTGAGTACAGTGTAAACCAGTGTCCAGGTGGCTTACAGTAGCAAGAATACCCATGGCAGCTGTTGAAACAGCAAGAGAAGTTTCCCTGACTTACTGGCATTGCTGCTGTTTGGGCCTGTCATCTAAAATGCCATCGATCAAAGTACTACTTCATCTAAAAGAAGGTCGTGTCCCTTGAGGTATATCAGATAAGTTCCAAGGTCCTTCATTTATCCAAAATTCCATTTTACCTTATGACTTTCTTGTTTTCCATCCCATTCTGATAAAGCAGATTTGACTGTAATCACGTTACACCTCCCAAAAGTCTTCATGGTGATGGTGATTGGATGTGACACTCTTCACTTCATACCCTGAGCTCATGGGCAGTGTAACTGAGCACTGTTAAACAGCTGCTGCTTTTCACCCTTGAGGCAACTACCTGGTAGAGATGAGAAAAGTAATTCTCATGTACAAAGAGCTTAGAAATCATTTTGGATAGCACTGTGAAACCTGGGTGAATGAAACCTAGGTGTAGGTTACACAATCCAAGTCTGTAATCATGAAAACAGTTTTAGTCTTGATATAGCAACTGCTGTGGGCTCAGTGGAGCTGTGGCTGACTTAAATGAGTGCCAGCAAAGAGGGAATCTGGATCATTATGTTAACCGCAGGAAATCTGTTTTTATGGTGATGAAAACAAGAATCAAGCACAAGTAGCTAATGAGTTAGCCTGCAGTATCTGCTATGTTCATTTCACAGTAAATGCAACAGTCAAAATCCATTAAGAAGCCCTTTCCAAGAGGGTCCTCTGCGAAAAGATTCTCTGTAACGTGCAGCGTGCACCCACGGCCAGCCCTCCTCGCCTGTAGCTGAAGCACTTCAAGAGAGCACGTGA
Source organism: Baryphthengus martii (assembly GCA_013396935.1). Taxonomy (NCBI): domain Eukaryota; kingdom Metazoa; phylum Chordata; class Aves; order Coraciiformes; family Momotidae; genus Baryphthengus; species Baryphthengus martii. The sequence goes on along the minus strand of VWZK01017431.1, from coordinate 210,950 downwards.
AATGCATGTTCTGATGTGCTCTGAAGTCAAGGAAGGGCTTCTGCTGGTTTTAACTGGGCTTCGTTTTAGAGGTCAAAGTGGCTATTGATTATGGTTGGTTTTACTGGAAGTCTGCACTCTGTGAGGGACAGCTTGCAGACAGGCTCAAGTCCATGTGAAAACCTGGCTGCCCATGTGAAGGGCGAATAAGCCGTTGCCTCACGCTGGCGCAGCGCCACGGCTGTGCCCGTGTGGGTCCGACTGGCCAGGCGGCAGCGCTTTCATAAGGCAGCTTTTGTTGCCTCTCCTTTGTAGCGAGGACAGAGCTGCTTCCCCTCTGCCACGGCTCAGCTGCTGGTACCTCTTCCATGGGTTTCTGCCTGACTGACCTCGTTACATAAAGTGCTGTTAAGTGAGAAGCTGTTCAAACTGATTCTGCTACATGTTACTACAAGTTACTGCAATTTCCATTGCCCCTCTGGTTGGTTTTGCTGTCGAGGAAAAGCAGTGAGTTAATAGGACTAACCAATTTTTTTTTTTTTTAAACAATTTCTTGAAGGAAGGTGTGGACATGGGAGAAAATAGCTAGCTGACAGCTTTTAGGAAGGCAGTAATTAGCTGTTAGGGAAAATATCTCTGAAAAAAAAGACTGATCTTTAAACTCATTTAGGAAAATTAAGGAACCAAATACCTTTTCTTTAAAAGGATCATAGATACCGACCCATTTCAGGAAAACCTCTATCTTCTATACTGCATTTCACTGTGTGCCAACGTCCCACTGACTGAAATAGAAATTGAACATTTGCTTACACACTGTCCTAAATATAAACGGGATCTAAATTGAAATGCTGCCTAAAGCCTATGATTAGGCAAAACAGATAAATGTGTGCATTTTACATCACAGTTATTGCTTTATATATGTTTAAGGCCATGTTAGCTTAGAATTTATATTTTAATCGCAAATTAAAATATAAATTCTAAGGCAAAATCTGATTCAACAAATGATTAATGAATTTAAAATGTTTTATTTGTAAATTTAATATGGAGTAGTAGCTAAAGCTTCTGAGTTATGACATGACAGTTAATTGAAAAACATTAGGTGACATGATTATGTGAAGTACCAACTGATACTGGAATAAATTCTGTCACAGTATGCGTGACAAAGTTTTTATCCAGAGGTCAGGAGAAAGAAAAGATGAGAAGTGGTAGGATTTGTATCTGCAGTATTTTCTTACTTATGAGTCAGGTGGTAGGATGGAGAACCGCTCGTTGTGCCTGTCAGATGCACATGGGTGCGCCAGCGCTGGTCTGGGAAGGGCAAATACCGTTGCCTGAAAACTTGTCCTTAGGTTGTTGTGGCTGTAACAATACAGCTTCTGCTTCATGTGGTAATGCAAAACTGTATGGTTTAGTTCCCTGCAGGAAGTGGAATTAAAGATGAAATTAAAAATGAAAAAGAATAAGCCCGCCTTTAACCTACGTGTTTAAAACCATAATGGATCTACTGCAGAGAGTTCCATGGCTCAGGGCTGTGAGAGAGGAGCTTTGTGTTAGTTTGTTTATCTTTGAGCCTCCTAATATTGCAGTGTTGACTCCACAGGTCTGTTTTGTAGCCTCCAAAGACACTGCACTTGTGGCTGTGTGGAGTTCAGCGAGCTGGTTTTGTGGAAAGTCGTGACGCTTACATGTTCTTGGCTTCTACAGGAGTGTTGGTGCAGTCAGTTATTTCTGATAGTGCAGGCTCAAGGAACCACCTGAATACTGAAACTGTCTCCAGAGGCAGCAGGGAGATCACTGGGCCCAGTGTGTTGGTGACACGGCACTTGCAAGCGGTGCCAATGGGAACGCAAGAAATGAATTTAGTGGTGTTTCAGCACTGCTCTGAGACGAAGATTTGCTTCTGCCGTGTCAAGATTTGGGGTGCGATTGCTCGCTCGTCTCCACTTTTTACTTTTCCTCTGTGCGTTTGTTTTGAGCTTGGGGTCTTTTGCCCGTCTGTCACTGACACTGGCACCCCAGCAACAGTGGGCTGAGTGAGGGCTGAGACTGGGCTGTTTACCTCCACATGCATTACCCAGGGCAGAGGTGGTGCTTTATTAGGGGATTATTATACAAAAGGTTACATTGCAGCTGTTTCTAGTCACTATGCCCTGCACATCTTTCACGAGTTTTGCTTTCTTGTGCTTTTATTGTCACTAGTCTCTAAGCTAGAAATTAAGGGTTTCCAAAGAAAACCCAAGAATACATTTGTCTGGTTGCTTCAAAGGGTTCTGTGCAGGATTGTTTGTTCTGAAAGCAGGCCTGGGAGGATTTGAATATCCTACATCTTCCAACTTGATTTCAGTGACATAGTGGCACAGAGTTAAATGGAAGTAGGAGATCCCTTCCTAGGCATTCCTCATATCTATTATTTAGATGCAGAGAGTCAGTTTAGATTCTCAAAAGAGATCGTGCCATGATCAGACAGATCATCTGTCTGACAGGTTTAAAACAAATAAGCTGAGATAGGGGAAAGACAGGACATAATTGACCTGGATTTTGAAGGCTCCTTTATATACCAGTACCCCAGAGAAGCCCATGTTGTGTCAGCTGGTGGATTAGTGGGTGTAAGAGAGCTGGCTGTGATACTCGTCATGAAGGGAGTGCCTTTGCTTGGATAGCGCGTCCTATTCCCATTGCCCTGGGAAAGGGCAGTGGCACCAGTGCAGGCCTCTCTTATTGATAGCCTGGGAGGAAGGACGCACAAGTCCCATAAAGATGTTGAAATCTGCTGTAGATGCAAAGCTGGGGGACACCACTGGTGTAAGAAAACAGCACAATTGAGAAGATTCTGGAGGGGCTGGCTGCATGAAGTGGGTAAAACAGCTCCTGCACACTCTTCCTTTGGGGAGGTGGGGTGGAGATGGCACTAAAACCAAAGCCAGGGCCACTCTGCATCCTGACACTTTCTAACCTGCCTTGCTATCCTTTGCACCTTGTTACCCACAGAAGCTGCTAACTCGGCCTGCAGCTTTTCCTAACTCCTCCCCCAGCCTTCACCCTCTCCATTATTAGTAACCATAGAGATACCGACGGTGACTCCAGCCTCAGCATTCCTCTTGGTGTAGCCCCAGTGAAGGAGCTAATGTACTATACTGCTTCCAGAATTAATTAATGTCCTTCTAGTCTACTTTTACCCCTCAAGGAGGGGGAAAAAAAAAAGCAAAATTGTCCCTCAAATGGCTGGTAAAATAGGATAGTCTGATGTTTATTACTACTGCAGAAGAACAGGCGATATTTACAAAGTCTGGTGAACCATCCCTCTTCTCTCAACCTCTCCAGCAGGCAGCCAGCCCCAGCACTGTTGGAAGTGGTAAGACAATAGCGAATAAAAAGAAAATTCCCTGTTCCAGGGCTATTTTTACCAGAGTGGTGCAGTTTCTGTTCAGTAGACTTACTCCTCTTAATCTACATCACCAATGATATTGGATGTTATTTTAGGCATTGCATGAAGTGTTCACCCAGTCTTTGCTAAAAAAGAAGCAACCAACACCCAAGTCCTTTGTTAAAGGTTGGTTGCAAAATTTCAGCAGTGGTTTGCGTCGAGAGATCTCAGGCTGATATTCTGGGAGAGTCTTCCAGCTTGACTTGGCAAGAGGATGTGTGTGACATTGGGCAAGCCCAAGCCCCTCAGTTGTTCTTTTTGTTTCATTATCCTTAAAATCAGGAGAATGCTACCACTACCCACTTGTGCTGATTTTGGCTGGGGTAGAGTTAGTTTTCTTCCTGGTGGCTGGTTTGGGGCTGTGTTTTGGATTGGTGGTGGAACCAGTGCTGATAATTCAGGGGTGTTTTCGTTACTGCTGAGTGGCACTTGCACCGAGTCCAGGTCTTTTCTGCTCCTCATCGCGCCAGCGAGCAGGCTGGGGGTGCACGAAGAGCTGGGAGGGGACGCAGCTGGGACAGCTGACCCCAGCTGACCAAAGGGATATTCCAAACCATATGACATCGTGCTCCGCGTATAAAGCTGAGGGAAGGAGGAATGGGGGAATATTTGGAGTGATGGCATTTGTAACCATAAGGCGTCATGGAACCCAGCTTTCCTGGAGATGGCTGAACACCTGTCTGCCATGGGAAGAGTGGAATGAATTCCTCGTGTAGCTTTGCTTGCGTGCGCAACTTTTGCTTTGCCTGTTATTAAACTGTCTTTGTCTGAACCCAAAGTTTTCTCACTTTCACCCTTCTGATTGTTTCTCCCATCCGACCCGGGGGAGGAGAGAGCGAGCAGCTGTGTGGGCCTTAGTTGCTGGCTGGGGTTAAACCACGATACCTCTGTTGTATTATGGCTCTTCTAAGTAATCTGTTGCAATAGAAGCTGTCTCCTGTTTTGCCCAGCACCTTGCACAGAGGGACTCAGTATACAGCTGGATTTTTTAAGCTCCCCGACAGTATGCTGAGAGCACTGCCTTGTATGAACATCAAAATTAAAGAGGGAAAACCCATGTGAACACGCAAGGTCTTTTAGAATTTAGACCAGGCTTCAGTCACAGCCTCACCACCTCCTTCACTGAGACTATAAATGTCTTTATTCCTCGTTGAGAGGTACGCTGCTGTGAATGCACGCTACATAGCACAAGTTCATAATTTAACCATTTGCAGGACCTTGACTTGCCAACTTACTAAGGTTTCCTTTTTGCTCACAAGTGTTCCTGTTTCACTATGTTGAGGTGCATTAACTTTAAGTGATGAGTTTGCTTTGTGGCTGATTCTGTTTTCCTGGCTAAGACAGGAAAAATGAGGTTAAATCTCAGACAGGGCTGAGTGTTCTCTGTGTTCCAGTATCTACCTGGATTAGGCCCTTCATCCTGGTTCCTCCGGTGCCTTTTGTTTTGTCAGAATTGCTTTCATAGGAATATGAAAAATATTGCGGGGTAGCTAGAACAAACTTGGTTTTTAAGATTATCTCTTATTTGTAGTATCTTATGATGAAACCATTTGCCAAGGGCTGTTTTGGCAGATTCAGTCCCTAGAAATGATTGCATGGGTAGAGTGCAGGTAATTTGGATGACTGGTTGAAGATTCAGCCTTGGGAATCCAGCATGGAGGACACAGCTGGGCAATATGTATCAGTCCCTTGTGAACCACATGAGGTCTGTCAGGAACATGTGGGAGAAATTACAGGATGATTTTCAGGACTTCTTGCTACCTCTTCACCAACCCACTCTGTGATGGTGCTTCTGGGACCTCCCAGAGCTCCTGGTTGCTTTGGAGGAAGAGTGGCTGGTGGAGGAGAGCTGTAGAAGTGAGGGAGGGATGGTAGCAATGCTGTGAACAAGCACCAACTGTTAAAAGGTGGAGCTGAGGAAGATGAGGGCAGGATGAGAGTTTCCTTGGTTTTCTGCAAAGGCTGAGCTCTGCAGTGGGAGGTTTGGCAGCAGCAGGCACCCCTTTCAGTGAGTCACAGGAGGCTTTCTCAGAGGAAAGCTCTAAGAACTGCGTTACTGCTGCTCTTGCTCGTTTTTTCTGTTCCTTCTGAAGGCCTTTTTGCCACCATGCGGTACTTGCTCCACCATCGTCTTTGTTCCATACAGGCTGTCTTTGGGGGCTACCTTCCTCCATTTCTTCATCCTCCTCACTGCTGTGGTGATTTAGAGAGTGGGGAAAAAACTGTCAGGTCAGGACAGATGCTTTTAAGGCACTAGGGGCTGTTTATAGCAATGAATGTGGAACTTCTGGTTGATGCAAAGTTTGATGGTTGTGTGAAAAGTCATCTTGTGGTTGTGGGGGAAGGCAGAAGGGAATCTTTGGAGCCCTCTACCCCTGAAGTTTTGGGACAGAAGCCCTGAAAATCCACAGGATCTTTGTTGCTCCTTCTTGCAAGCTTCTTGTCCCTCTCAAAGGTAGATGGGATTTGTTGGACCTCTCCCAAACTTTGTGGTAGGGAGATGTCACCTTCTCCTGTTGACGTCCTTCCCTCTCAAGGACTATGCCGTCACGGGTACTGAGAAACATCAGCTTGCCTTTGGGAAGTGGATCTAGTTGGCTTGTGTGTCCTGACTGCGGAGAAACGTAAGCTTGTCTTCAGCCCCTGAGAGAGTGGTTGGGCTCGCTGGTTTCTCTTGACTGCTCCGCTGCTGTTTATGCCATTTCAGTACAAACTTAAAATGCTCAAAAACAAACCAATTAATCTTTCAACTTTTTCTTGCTCTCTAAAAAAAATTCCTTCTCTGCTGCCCATCCCCAGTTGTGCTGTGTTTCCTCCGCAAACACTGGGTGGTTTCTGAATTCACAGATCCCTTTTCTTACTTGGATTAACATTGTTCTGGAGAAAGCCTTGGAATACGGAGGCAAAATCAAGTCAGACATTATGACCGAATAGCGGCAGTAAAACTGGACTCCTCACAACAACTTGTTAGCAAGCTGAGCTGCACGGTGAGCCCTGCTCCTCTGTTGTATTAGTCCTGAGGAGTCCCCGCTTGTCCCTACAGTCCCACAGTGCTTCTGCATTTTCCCTGGATTTATTCCGTCTTGGTGTGAATAGGCAAATGCAAGGCTCAAATCGCAGCATAGACGAGCTGTTCCAACACGTGAGCAGAAGCGCTGGATAGAGAAATAAAGGGGGAACGCGAGTCGCCCTCCTAATCCGTAATGCAGAAAACGCTAAATCCCTCAAGACCTCCTTTTCGGCGCGTACCGTCCGTAAAACCTGTTTAGGATTTGGATCGGCAGCACAGCGCAAAGTGGGTGCGCCGCTGCCTGTGCGCGGTGCGCGCCTCTGTGGTTTTGGCAGTAGCACAAAAGAAACCAGTTGATGATATTCATAGGATTAAAGGCCCGATTCCTGAGGACACACTCGGTTGGATGCAATTAAAATGCCTGTCAGGCACTTGATACCAGCAACCCCTTGACAAACTGCTTCAGCAGCCGCGAGGTGCGGCATCCTATTGTAAGTGGATGATGGCGGAGCCGGCTGGTTTGTCATCTTTCTCGAAATTTCTGTGGCCAGTGAACTCCCTCTTCCTCTCCCACTCACCCTCTTTTCCTTTCCACCACTGCGGGGACGACTTCTAATTTGCAGTTTTCCTTTTCCTGACGTACACATGGTAGATACAAGCTGGTGGCTTGCAGACTGCGTCTGTCTGGAGATAGGCAGCGAGCCGATGGATAACAACACGCCAGGAGAATGATTATGCAGCAGTTATTTAAGGATAGGCTTTTGTGGTATGGCAGCGTATGAGCTGGTAATGATTTTCTTTTTAAAATGTCAGCTTTGTTTGCTCGTTGAGGATTTGAAATAGTTCCACCTTTATGCTGTAGCTTTTTAGATTTAGTCTGCTGTAGGTTAAATTCCAGAGTGGTACGCACTTGATGAATTACAATTTATAGGTAATAAACTTCTGTGGTTTTGTTTACAAATATATTTGATGCATACTTAATGTATATTATCTGCACATACCTTCATACACGCATACTTGTATGGATATGTTTATGCATCTGTGTATCTGTATAGTAGGAAAAAACCCTTTTCTCGTAGCTGAAAACTGTTTCTCAGGGAAAAAAAAAAGTATGTTCAGGTCCCCCCCAGCCCCTGCTTTTGTTTTGTATTAACAGATTCTCCAGCATACAGTCTTGAACGTGACACACTGATTGGAATCTGCTTGTTCACGGATCAAAAAGGTAGGACGCCTCTGTATTTGAATGTGATTTTGAGAATGTAGGAATGCATGTGATACAGGGTGTGGGCTGCTCTTTGGGATTTGGAGATTTATTTCTTTTTTATTATTTTTATTTAAACAATAGTAGTTGTTCTTCAGTTTGCCAGACTGTTTTGTTGCAGCTTTGCGTAGATTTTCAAATTGTTTTGGCAGGCGCTATAAAGTTATTTTTTGCTAGGTATGCATATGCTCTGGCTATTTAATTAGTCCTTTCAGCTGCAGCTACCGAAGGGCAAGGTACAAACCTGAGTATTTGTCTGTTGTCTTGGGTTAGTACAGTGAGGGTGCAAAACTGTCTCCTGTCATATCAAATGTGGGGTTGTCTGAATATGGATTTTAGTATCAGCAAGAACAGGGTTAAACTCCCTGGCTTGCTCAGAGCAGGTACAATCTATCACAGCACACAGCAGAAAGCATAGTGGTGGCTTCATACTGTATCCCTTTCATGGAGGAGGGAAACTTCTTTTAACTCTTTCACTGCTGCCAGAAATCGCGTCTCAGCTGAGGGTTTTTAAGCGCAGCGTTTCAGTAGCCTGGCAGGGCGCGGCAGTGCTGGAAGAGCATCTGCCTGATGGCTTTTTAACATATCACCAGCACTTCAGAAATTATTTCTGTTTATCAAAATGGAGCAAACAGAGTGGGTTTTTTTTGACAATGTCATTGCTAGTTCCCAAAAGAAGTAGTTTATTATTCTTTTCCCCTAATAGTTGTTGGCTTTGATTGCTTTAACTCCTTGATGCTATAAAGGAAATGGTGAGATAAAACCCTTCAGAATAAAAAACATGATGTGACTTTGTGTTGAACTTTCAGATGTGTCTAGTGGCTAGGGAATGCAGATGTCATTGATTTGCAGTGGGGACTGTTCCTTTAAAAGAAAAATAAATTTAAAAATCTAGGCAGAATTGAAGATCTGCGCCTTCCACCTTGATGGAAAGAGAGAAATACGTATCTGTCTCACATCAGTTTCTCAGGTGCGGGTGTCTGCCCAATACCTTCCAAACCAGCCTTTATCATGTGTTATTCTTCCCAGGTGTCCTACGGGTGATCATACTATTTAGCTCTGTGTTTAGACCTGCAAGGAATATGTATGTTTGTTGAGCAGGAATCAAAATCTCTGTGTGTCTTTAGTCTGAAGTTTCACGGTGCCTTTTGGAAAAACAGAATAAAAAAGATGAGAAATTATTCAGGAAAAGCAGTTCTGTTTCTAGCTTGGGTAAACCAGGAGCAGTGATAACTCTGTGAGAAAGCCTGGTCTCCTGAAACGGTCAGTCTGGGTCCCCTGGCAGGCAGGAACCCCAAGCCAGAATGTCAGCGCTGGCTCCGATGTGGGTCCTTGTTAGCAGCACTGCATCCCTCTGAAATGTGATGAAGAAGCAATTTCCTCGCAAGAAGTTGCTAGAGCTGATTGATAATGCTTTCCCCAGGAAACAGCATCTTATCAGTTTTTCAGGATACTCTCTTTCCTGTACAATTTTATTCCTTGTTTTCCTCTTCACATCTTTCTATTCTCTTGCCTTTTGTATTTTTTCTCTCTTTGGCAGAAGGCTTCTTACCTAGTAGGTTTTCCTGGCTAAATAAAATTCTTCAAAGGAATACTTTACTTGTTAGTTTTTCTTAGTTGCTTTTAATACTGTTTCCTCCTGATATCACTTATCACTAGACTCATTGAAACAGAAAAAACTGAAGTAAATAGCATATAAAAAGCTTTAATTCTTGAAAAGTACGTTCAGCGATCTGTTTTCAGCTGTGAGCAAGTCCCTTCTCGTCCCTCTACTTTTAATTTCACTTCCATTATCCAAGGGCAACAAGCCAAACTGCAGTCTCATTCTGATTTCATTAATGTTTTGCAAACTGTCTCAAGGACTAACGCTGCTTGCTGGGCTCCATGTCAGAATCCAAGGTTTTGCTGCAGCGTTGGAGAAGGGGAGAGGAAGGATCTCTCACAAATAGAAGTGATGGCATTGTTAGCAAATGAGAACTGCCTCATTTTTACAGTATCAGTGGATAGTGAGTCAAATTTGTTGACAACGTGATCCCCTCAGATGAATGGTTTTCATCTCCTGTGAAAATGTCTCATCTCCTGTGCACAGCATCTTATCAGTCCTCTGTGGTCTTCTAAAAACAAAAGAAGGGTATCAGCTATTTGTTAATAAATCAGAGTTGGTGAGAAGACTGTTGTTTTCTTTTTTGTTTGTTAAATAAACATTACGTACATGTTTCTTATCCCTCTGATTTATCAGTCATTTTAACCTCCTTTGATCTGTGTTTTAAAGATTCATATTACAAATTGTTCCTTCTGGCTGCAAAAAAAAAATAAAATGAGATGTTATGCTAACAAAAATGGAAATTATTTTGAACAATATCATATTCTTGAAGTAGAGGTAAGGGGCACTTAAACCGTAAGAAGGCAATTAATTCTAGAATGACCGAACTTAAATATCCTGTGGCCTCAGGGCTAGCATGAGATGGCTTGGAATATCAAAAGAAAAACATTTTGTTAGCTGCTACAAAAAGAGAGCAGAAGCCAGAGCATACAGTGGCAATGAGGTGTGTTGGATGAGAGTTTGTGGACTCGAGGGCACGCGCCCAGAATGACGTGATGTTTGGCACTCGGCTTCCTTTAAACAAACGACAGGGGCACCGAGTGCGCCAAAGGCGTTTGGAAGCACCGCAGGGTGCCCGTTCATCCCCAGGGCTCTCGTGTGGGGAGCAGCAACGGGAGCGAGCTTGGGCCCGGCCCCTCTGTCTGCCTCTGTCCTGAGATCGTCATCTGTTTTTTAATCCCACTTGTTAGACGGCCCTCTCTTGGCACGTGCAGTGGAGGTAAGGAGGGGGTGCTGTTCTAGGCTGGGTCTCACCATTCTTAGTTCACTTGGGTTAGGGTAAGATCACCAGTGTTAACGTCGTCTTGTCTTATGTTTACATGAAACAAGTAATTTTTTTCCGGACATCAGAATTAGTGGACTTCTCTGTTATTTTATGTCTTGTGCTTGATGAAGAATTCTCAGTGAAGATTTTCCTGCCGTTTTATTAGTTAGAAAGACTGTCTCCTAGCCAATTTTTTTTCCCGTAGCAAATAAGGGTCTTCTGTTATGGCTTGCCTTTCAGCTGGGACATTGAGGGAGGTTGCTTACAGTGTCTGTCTCTTCCACTTGGATATCTACTTTTGTGTGATTTGTAGGAGGACAGTTATCTCTTCTCCTGCACCAAAGCATGCTGAAAGTGGTCAATGGACTCACAAATTAGTAGCTGGGGAGAACATAATCAACATAAAACTGATTTCCTGTGGGTGAGACTGGAATTGATGGCTTATGGTCCAGATGAAAGTTGTTTTTCTATGGGTTTACATCTTTTGTGCCCTTCCTCCCCTCCCACATGACCATTGTGCCAGAGTACCCGGTTTCTCTGTGTCCCTGTGCTGTCAGCTGGGCAGGAGCTGCACTAGAGCTGCCCTGGGGTGCCATGATGTGTATGTGCTGCCTGCCTGGGAGATCAGAGGAGCAAGTGGTTAGGTTCTATCAGTGCTTGCTTCATTTGGGCAAAGAGAGGACTTGTTTCAGCTTCGTTCTCCAGTTCTAAGAAGAAAATAAATGTCTCTCCTTCACTCTGTCAAGTGGTGTTTAACTTTTAAGAGTTAGGGACAGTACAAGTTTGGTTTAGTAACTTCAGGGAGGACCCTGTGTAACTTGTGAAGCAAATAACCATCAAAGCACAGAAATCCAATGGAGGATGAACGAGCTCAGCTGACATGGCCTCAGCTGATGGGAGAAGTATTTTATGTGCAGACCTGGTTTGCTGTGAAGAGCTGTAGGCTGCCAGGTTAACTTCTGGAAGCTTGTGTCCTCCTCCTCCTTCCTCATTTTCTTTGTTTGTAAAACAGACAAGAAAATGCCAATGTATTTCTCAGTAGGGGATTTGTCAGCTCCACAAAATGATTGAGATCCTTGCTTAGAGGAAGCTGTATATGTGCAAAATTTGATCCTGAGACTTAGTACGGTGGCTTTTGTCTTGGCTACAGTGACAAAAGTGGTTGTGGTATTATTGTAATAGCAGCACCAATACAAAAGTTACAATACATGTAGTAGAAGACTTGCTTTTTCCCACCTTGACCCGTCAACTTAACTGTTTCTTCCTGCGGAGCTCTTTACTGTATGGAATTATATTGTGATCGTACAGAGCTGATATGACTTTTAACTTGATAATGAGAAAATGGCAATTCACCTGCCCTGTTTTATACAAAAGGGGACTATTTCCTGATGGACTCTGAGGCTGGGAAAGACAGAAGAGACTCTGTTGCCAGTAGCACGCTAGGAAAAAGCCTCTATAGCAGCAGTGCTGCTGACTCATGCTTTACAAACCTGGAACATTCCCTGAAAGGCTGGAGATGCAGATTAACTTCCTTTCCCTGTCCCGGTCAGGGGACAGTTGATTGTATTTTCTGCCACAAAGTGAAACCTCTAGATAGTTATGCACTGTTGCATTTTTCACTTACGTTTTATGGGAGTGCATCAGCATGGAGCTTGCGAGAAATCATGGGCAATTTATTTTAATACATTGGGTGTCAGTCCATGCTAAATCACAGGAGCTATTTACATTTGTTTTCTGAGTCATCCTGGTTCTTGCGATAAGGTGATTTTTCAGTATGTGTGGTTAGTAAATTGGGTTCATCTTTTCCTTTGCTTACTTTGCGTGTATATTGGATCTTAAAAGTGCAAGTGTATGACTTAATTGGCTAAGAGAAAATGAGTCACGTTTAAGAGAGTGCCTTGCTTTGGCTTTTCTCATCCAGGGGAAAAGGTTTATGACTGGTAGAGACAGGAATAGAGAGCACTGAGGGGTAGATCAGAGCTGCATATTTACAGGTCAGTAGAAAACTTCCTGCATCATCCAGTTCCCTGTGTCTCTCTGGCTCCTAAGTCACTTCCGTCCACGTACCCAAAGGGACCTGAGCACTGTGCTGTTCAGCATCATAGCACTTAATACTGGAAGCTTTCATCTTATGGTGGAATCTATAGCACTGAGTTTGAATAGGGAGAGAAATGTATGTGTACCAGCTCTGGGGACTTGGGTGCACACATCCTCAAACACTCATCTCAGGTGTTTGAGTTACACACCCGAAAACAAATACACAACGCATCTCTGTGTAAAAGTTTCTTGCCAAATCCCCAAGTCTGTGTACAGGGCAGTACCGTCCCCTGCAGAGACAGTGCAGCAGAGAGGAAATCGTGCTCAACTGGCATCTCATTTTTGCCCGGGGGAGAGCACTTAGTTCTGCGCTGTAGCAAGGAGTACTGCTCACCTGCTCGGTGTATCCTTACGCTGCCGGGCAGTAGCTGCATTGCTCAGCGTGCTGTCAGGGCCTACTTGGACTTCTGGCAGCAGTGCAGGAACTAGTGGCTGCTACTCTTTCTCAGCTGTATTTTACATTCTTTGTGAGCATCGGGAAGAGTGTCGGGATTTATTGACATTTCTGTGCTGATAATTTCCAAGGTAAGATGTCAGCAGAATTGACTTGGGGATTCACAGGGTTAGAAGCCTCTCTTGCCAGCAGGGATTTCCTAAATTCTCCTGTTATTTTTTAAAATTATTTGAAACTGAGATATCATGAAGAAAGGGCAGCAGGAGTGGAAAACAGAGGGCTGTAAGGATATGTGGATTGATCAGATTCTGCTTCTGGACATTCTAGCCCTGGAAAACAGGCCACCGTGTCCAGGATTCAGCCCTGCCGCCCCTTTCTCCCCTCATATCCAGCCCTGAGCATACTGGGGAGAAATCTCACTGATAGTTCCAGGTTGCTTTTCTTTCTATCTGAAAGGCATAAAAACCCAATCTGCAGTCCCAGTCCACCTGAAATCATCTCTGACTGGGGTCAGAGAAGGGGCAAACTTAGTAGCATTTAATAATTAAGGACAGAACTTAACCTGCTTCAGGATTTCCACAGTCACAGCAGTTTAACTGAAATCTATTTAATGGTGGATTTACTTGCATCAGTCCAAAACCCTTCTCAGCACTTCTTAGCGTGATTGCAGTGGCCCAGCTGATGGATTGGCGTTAGGGTCCTCCATAGTGACTTAAAGCAGTATAAGCTAAGCTTAGAGTGATTCAAGATGGCTGATACCTGTATTGATAACCTGCTGTTAAATCAGGGCTTAGTTACTGCACTAAACCACAGTTTAAGTGTGTGCCAGCAAGTCTGCGTTGCCTGGCTCATCCTGGTGCCACAGTGGGGTGCAATCCTGACCAGCCCAGAGGTGCTCAGCTGCTCTCAGGATCATCTGCTCTGGGAGGACAGATCCCTGACCTGATGACATACTGCTTCAGTGACTTCCCCATGCTCCTGTCAAAGTCTAGTGTAGTCTGACTGTTGATCTTCTGTCTTTCTAAAGTTTATAGGAAATTGGAAACACACATGCTTCATTTTTGAGGGAAACAAAGTGCAGCTAAATGTGCTGTGCAGTGAGCACTTCACTCATGACACATGCTTTGCTAGAGCCAGCGTGCAGCTCCTGTACTCTATGCACTGAATATCTGGACAACAGTTGAGAAATCCTTTTTTTTTTTTTTTTTTTTTTGTTTTGGCAACATGATGATAAAACTAAAGGAACACTAGATGCCAAAGAATGACTCAAGATTTCACTGATAATATCTTTTTTCATAATCATGGTATGATAGAAGTTAAAGCAACAAATTGGGATGCTCAGTAATGTGCTGGATGCCCTCAGAGAAGTATCTGAGATAGAAAGTTCTGTGCTCCACCACTTATCCCAGAGTCCTGTTCATATACCAAAGGGGCCTTCACCTCTTTTCAGAGCCACTGGGATCTGCAGAGGTTTGTACTCTCAGTGCCTGGTGCTGTGGGCTCGTGGTACTCAGCGCTGCTGTTGATAACCCCCTGAGCAGGAGCTTGCTTTCTCCCTGGATGGATGTGCAGTGCCTAAGAGAATTGAATCCTTTTCTTTGGAAAATTGCCACGAAGTACTGCTATAATACAACTGAGTGTATTAATAATCATTAAAATAAGAATTGGTGCTATTATTTGTAGAGGTGATGTTATGTAATGAATGATAAGAGAAGCACTATTTGTAATGGCAGCCATGAGACACACCAGAGCCGCTTACTGCAGCAGTCTTCTTGCAAAATACACAAAATGCCCTTGAGTATTGAAATGAATGTGTTTGTTCTGGGTTTGTTGTGTTTAATGTCCATTAGTAAAAATGTCTTTCAATGAACACTTGTGGAAGTGATTATGAAAAGGTAAATTCAAGACTGATGTATACAACTACTAAAAGTAGTTTTACAATTGTTTAACTACCCAGCATGTGTGAGAACTTGAAAGACTGTTGTGTGCATTACTCAAAAGCACGAAACCTGAGCCTTTTACTCATTAATTATAGAACAGAAGGCATGGGAAACCATGCTCCATGGTACAAGTAACCCATCCATGCAGCTCACAAACAATATACAAATCGAGAATAACTCCCTGAAAGAATTCACCAAAGAATATTTGAATTTAAAAAAAACAAACAACAAAACTAAACAAGCCTGCCCCCCAAAACCAGAACAGAGAGAAGTTTTCTGTGGCTGTATTGCAGATAAAAGGAGACAGTGGTGTTGAACTGTTGCGCATCTCACCGATTCCTGCTCAGTCTGCGGTGTGCCCTCAGTGTTGTGTTTGCCAAGGGAGGGCGTAAGAGCAAAGCGGTCAGAGATATTGATCTTCACGGACCTTTTAATATGACGTGGCTGTACGGCCCTGAGCACAGTGGGTGTAGCGAGGAAGGATTCTTGAAGGGTTTTGAGCGAGCATATTGGTATTATGGTGCATTCCTCTTATTTTAAGTGTTCTTATCTGTAACTTTCACTCTGAGTGACAGCTACAGATTCACTAACCTTTGTTTCTGCCTTTTTGTGTGCTGTCCTTCTTCAGTGATGTCTTTTTGCAGGAAATACAATGTGTTTAATTTCATTTACCATATGGAATGCAGGGAACAAGGGCAGAAGACGGCATCAAATTTAATGACTGCTGTTCCTGGGAGTTGGCACTTGCAGCTGGGCAGGCCCGGTGCAGGGCAGGATACCCCGGCAGACGCCTCTGCACAGCTGTACGGCTGCAGTTTGACGGCTCAAGTTGCACATGCGGATGCTGTCTCCGCTCCGGTGACGTTGCTCCCCACCGTGTGTGAAGGCCATCGTCACTGCTGTCAGCTGAGTCACTCCAGGGCCAGGACAGCAGCCCTCCTGCGCTGGCAGAAATGAGGCAGTGGTGCTTTTTGCTAAAGATCATGCAGCGCTTCTCAGAGAGACCCGGGCCCGGGGAACTCTTCTGACACTGATTTGAGAGATGGAGCAAAGAGATTGTCTGTCTTACCCTTTTTACTTTCATTTATTTTTTCCTCTCCATATTCTAAGGTACTCTGTGCACAGAAAATCCCTCTACCTTCTGCTGATTAGGTTTAAAACAGGCCTCATGGAAACTCAGGGTTATTTTGATATCCTTTATAGGCGACTTGGCAGAGGATTGTGGTTCTACTCCAGAGACATCTTGAGCACTGGAGCCACCTCTGTTACCTTTTGGATTGTGATTTGATACCGTCAGAACTGTGCTACAAAATACTTCTTGGCTGTGCAACTCAAAACATGTTCTTTGTTCTTCATCTGTTAGAGGTCAATCTGTGCCCAGCAGGGCACATATTCAGCCATGGCGTCAGCTTTGCAAAATATTTGTGATCTTTTTTTTTTTTACCCCCCTAAAACACCAACGTGTAATTATAATGGAGAAAGTCAGTGAGACATAAGGAAGGGGATAGAGTCAAATCTTTGCATTTGTGTCCACACGTTCACTCACATTTTGTTAGTGTTTGCATTTACATTTTCCGGAGCTCTCTTTATTATGAGGGGCCCTTGTAATAACACTGTCTTGACCCATAAAATGCCTTTCTGTGGTATCCAAATGGGTGGGAGAAATACCAAAACAAACTCTTCTTTCTAATATCAGTGAAGGAGTGGTGGCGTTAGAAGGATTTTAATGAGGTCTGTTGGAATAAAGTACTGAGAACAAACGAATTCCTGGAGCAAATCAGCTTCTTTTTGTAACCAAATATGAATTTGACCTGTGTGTATAATCACATATAATACAGAAAAGTAGACTTTAGATCCGTAACATTAGGGGAAAAATAGTTGTGTACCTTCTTTCACTCACCCAAAATTTCACTTATTTTATAAAAATCCAGTGTCTGGGCCATATTTAATTTAGCTTTCTACATATGTCAAAGGGAAGACACTTTTTTCTATCTTGTCAGGTTAAAAGGTTTGTCCTGGTTTGATAGACAGAGATTCACAATCATGAACTTAATGAGCTTTTCTATAGAAAGGAATGATAATGTAATGACAAATATGATGCAAATGGTGTGGAATAAGAGGTGGAATGTCCTGGTTTGAGTTAGAACAGAACAATTCCGTTCAGTGATTTTACTTTTCAGCTCAGTTCCTTTAACTGACTGCACTTTCTGAAATTAGCAGCGTGTTTTCGCCCGCAGCGCCTGCTGCTAGCAGGGATAACGTTCGATGTTTAGAGTTAGTTACGAGGAACTGGTGTGCAGACCAAAGCCACTGCTAGATCCTGTGTATCATGTTGGGAGGTCCAGAAAGTTAAAGCTGCACCTGCAGGGAGGAGCGGACAGATCTTTAAACTGACCCCTGTGGTATTCCATCCCATAGGCGCCATAGTCGGCTGCTGGGGGCCCTTGCTCGGTTGCTCTTGTCTCAGGGGCTCTTGCTCTGGATCTTTGCTCAGATTCTTCCTCGTTCCTTCAACTGGTGGAGGACTCTGTTCTGCCTCTGATCCTGGTCAGAGTGTTTATGAATCCAGTACCAGAATCCAGCTCCTGAACACGGTTCCCATCTGCTGCTGGGCCCGGTCTGGGACTTTCCCGGTGCCTGCTCCACAACGTCGGTGGTGAAAGTGGCGTACTTGCCATCAGGGGGGGTTGGGTTCGATACTTGTGTATATTTGTATATATTCCATTTTATTCTTATTATTTTCATTAATTCATTATTTTATGCGGTTTTATTAATTTTATTATTATTATTTGCATTAATTCATTATTTTCCTTTTCGTTAAAGCTGTTCTAGTTTCCTTTTCTAATCAATAAGTCTCTCTCCCTTATTTCTTTTCTCTTCCCCTTTGGGGAGGGAGCGGGGGTTAATAGAGAGCATCTGTTATAGATTTGAGGGCTGCCCTGGCCCAAAACCATGACAAGGTTATTTAGGTGTTCTGAAATACTGTTATGGAAGTTAAATGGATAAAAAAAAAATAAAAATAATCTCTCTGGGTTTAACCCAGCATGTATGGAATTGACTGTTAACTTGAGCAGCCTTAGGCTAGGCTGGTAGTGTGAAGGGTAGTCCCATGTGTGAGCATCTCTTTCCCACCTGTAGTTCTGTTCGGACAGTTTGCTAAATGTAATGAGGGGCCCAATCTGCTCTTATGCGTTCTGCCAAAAAAATGTTAGCACCTTTGGATTCAATTCATGTTACGGTGGCAATACTCTTCCTTGCAATATTCTCCCTTTCTTCTTAAAACAAGGGACAGAAATAGTTGTATAATGAACTGTGTCGTGGGAAAGAAAGTCGTGTGTTATAACAGAGCTTAAAAAGGCTTTTGAGGATTTACAGCCGTGACTGTTTGAGAACTGAATCCAGAGCATTTTCATTTCCCAGCAGTGCTGCTTGTAGGGATCATCAGAGGCCGGACATATATAACGATGCCATGGGGCAGGATGTCAGTCAGGTAGGAGGCAGAGGCTCTCAGCCCCTGCAAGAGGCGGTGGCTGCCGGCCACACCTCGAATACTGGCTGGCCGGGCTGCGCCTGAGGGACTGGCTCACAGCAGAAAGACAGCTGGCATTCTGTCTCTGTGCAGGTTTGCTGTCGGAAGGTTAAGCCTATGGATTGAAGTAATCCTTGCAATATTAAAAGCCCCAGTCTTGCAGTGTCTGTGGGGGAAGGGCTCATCAGACTTCACAGAAACTTGCTGAGATGGTCTGTCTCACCAGCCCCCTGATACCTCCCCTCCAACTTTTCCACTTGTCTCTGACTGCTCATTTCTCAGACTCGCCACCTTTCGTTCTTGGTAAAAAGCTCCCTGTAGCAGAAATTTGCCTTGGATCCCAGGCCCTTGACTGCTTGGTGGAATTCAGTCTTTCACAGATCTATGTCATTCAAAACTCACTGCAGCCTGTCCGCTTCTACCACCTGAGCTGACACTGGTGGCTTTCTGTTCCTTTTCCCCTGTATCTGTTACTGCTTCTCTGTCTGTCCAGAGAGTCTGCATGGGGAGAAGGTCGAAGGAGGTTCCCCTCCCCTTCTATTCTGCCCTGGTGAGGCCACATCCGGAGTACTGCTTCCAGTTCTGGGCTCCCCAGTTCAGGAGAGACAAGGAACTGCTGGAGGGAGTCCAGGAGAGGCTGCAAAAGTGATGAGGGGACTGGAGCATCTCTGTGATGAGGGAAAGCTGAGAGCCTTGGGGCTAGCTAGCTGGAGAAGAGAAGACTGAGAGGGGATCTGATCACTAGCTAAAGGGTGGGGGTCAAGAGGATGAGGCCAGACTCTTGTCAGTGGTGCCCAATGACAGAACAAGGGGCAATGGGCAGAGACTGGAATGTTGGAAGTTCTACCTAAACATAAGGAAAAGATTCTTTCTTGTGCATCTGTCAGAGCCCTGGAACAGGCTGTCTAGAGACACTGTGGAGTCTCCTTCTCTGGAGATACTCAGATCCTGCCTGGATGCGATCCTGGGCAATCTGCTCTGGGTGACCCTGCTTTGGCAGGAAGGTTGGACAAGATGATCTCCTGAGGTCTCATCCAACCCCTGCCATGCTGGGATTCTGTGAGAATGGCCTGCATCTCTGAAGTGAAATGGGTATCACTTGTGCAGGCCTCTGCCATCCGTCGCAGCTTCTCTGCAGAGGCTCAGAAATCCAAGGAAATGCCAGGCTTGCTGGGTTGGCTCACTGTGTTTCCAAAGCAGTGCTCCTCTGCCTTTGCTAGAGCTGTGCCCCTTTGTCCCGGGGTCTGGAGCACATGTTTGCAAGGCACAGAGGCATAGCTCATCACTGCTGCGCAGGAGCAGCTGTCCTGGCCTCTGCTTGCTTTGTGCCTGACGGAGAGAATGGGCACGTTTGTAAATGAGAGCGTGGAAGAAAAACCCGTGACCTCTGCACCTGTTTCAGGTTAAGGGGCCCCTTGCAATGAGAGCTGGTCTTTGAATCGGCACATGTCGAGAGCTGGGGTGGGTATAGGAAGACTACTTATCTGTTTAAGTAGACTTGATAGCTATTGTGTGGCTGCCATCTGTCCTCTTTCACACGGGGTAACTGTTTTATTATTATCTTCGACCATATCTTACTAGGTCTCTGAACTGCTGGTCAGTCTGCATTGATTGCTGGATAAAGGAGCTGCCACTTTTCTTCACAGAAAATAATCTTCTTACAGTAGTGGTAAATGAGCCTTCCTCCTCCCCGCTTTGGCATGAGCGCCTTTATGCGCAAGAAATGTGATTGATAGCAGGGGCCTTACTGCAGCATTTATCATCGTGATTAATCACTGCACTTTAATAGGGTGCTTTGCTTTCAGCAGAAGACTGTAGCCATATAGGCAATAGCTGGAGCATTAAGCATCAAAAGGCAAAATCTGTTTTATGGTTTAATTATATTAAGAGGGAAATAAATGCAAGCTTTGGAGATGAACAAGTGTTGGACGTGGAAGATGCTTCAGGGAACTCCATAAAAATGTCGCTGGCAAGCATTGAGAGGTTTGAAGGGGTTTTAAAGTAGGCTAACAGCAATAAAAGTGTAATGGCAAATGTATAGCATATACATATAGTTCGTTGTGCTTGTTTGTATCCAAGTCAGTCTGCTCACCGGCCTTCAGGAGATGGTACTGATTCATAAGACAGTGTCCGGCTCCGCTGTCTGCGTGGCTGCGTTGAGCAGACTGAAGGTCTTTTCATCTCTGGATCAAGTCCAAAGCCAGTTCCGTGCAGCAGCTGCGGAAGGTCTGCAGCACTGCATGTGAGTGCATGTAGGGGATAAGGAGTCAGTCTGCAGTTCGTGTTTTATTGATCTGTTCTATCCAGGTGTTCTCAGCATCAGCAATGAAGACTTTTTAAAGGGCTGCAAACACTGAAGAGCCCAAGTGAAATTCTTCCCTTTGACAAGCTGTCCAAGTAATAAGAATTTTAGTAAGTGCAAGAAAGCAGGAATATTCTTGAAAAATTCTGAAGGTATTTCTCGTTCCCAGACAAAGGTTAAGCCCGTGTGAGATCACGGTCCCCCTGTTGCTGTTGAAGGCGTCCTCCTAATGTTGTGCTCCTCGGAGCTCCAGGGTAGCCCTGTGGTTTTGCAGAGACAGGAGACTGTTGAATTGTCCTCGGGTGCTTAACACAGCCTGTCGCTTGTCAGTGCACATCTGTGAATTAAAAATTGAACAGTGTCTTGACTCACTCCATAGCAAAATCCTGTACAGTTTTCTGTGCTGACAGGCTTATGGGAAGGAGTGAGTTGTCCTGCACGTGAAAATGTGGCAACATTCGCAGGACCTTGCTTCCTTCAATGTAGGTGAAAGCTGGGAGGTGGTTGGTGCATGAGTCGTTAATAAACAATTGAATTTTGAAGTCTTTGTTGTTATGTATTGTTTGGGTTTTGTTTTTTTCCAGTTTACAGTCTTTACTCCGTAGATATCCGTTGAGCTTCTACAAAAGGTTTGAAGTACCTCAGTAAGCACTGCATAAATCCATTCTTAATGTATCCTTAAGGAGATGCTGTTATGGAGAGCTGTGCCTGGGCTGTTTAGTCAGTCATGATGCTGATCAGCATATCAGCAAGCTGAATCCTGTGACCAAGAAAGCATTTCCTTTTGGTGCTCCTGGTCAGCACTCCTACAGCCTATCAGGGGTCCCTTGCAGGAAGGTGGCTGCTGGAGGGGCAGCATCTATCAGCAAAAATTAAGCAAGAGGGAGTGTCTTGAAATAAACAAACCAACCAGCCCAAAAGAAAGGTGGTGGAGAAGGGAGGGGAAGAAAAAGATCCTTTTCTGGTTTGAATTTTGATTGAGACTGGCCACTAATGTGGCTTGGGTATTGTTCTGCTGCGGTGAGGAACAATTTTTAGAAAATGAACTGTCATCCCTCCTGCCCTAACCACCCTGAGAGTCATTTGCACTTAGGATGGGAGGAGGAAGGACTGTGGGGCTGCAGCAGTCTCACTGAAGCAAAACTAGAGCAGCTTCAAAACAGTCTTCACACTTGACTACGTTACTCGACTTTCTTACCTAGAAAATGTATGGAAAACTCAAAAACCTTTATGTATCTGGAGGCTGTGAGGTAGATATCTAAAATACGTGTATTTATATAGTTATCTAAAGCTTGTACATGCCCTGTATTGGCTTGAAACCAGAGAGACGAGGTCAGCCACTTGCCAAGGCTGGACCTAGATCTTGCAAAAGGATTGCGGTCCTGCCAGGAGATTTGCAGATTGAGGGTATTGCTGTAAGAATGTGCCATTGATGGGTAAGTGAAAAGAGCTAAGTAACAGTGCTTTGGTTTTTGGAGCAAACACAACACTGCAGTCTGTAGCACGGTAGGGCACTAGCCTGGCAAGTGCTTGTATAAGAAGAAACGGTGAATGCTTTTACTATGATATTTGTAACACCAGAAATAAACATTTTAGCTGTCTAAAAATCACCGTATGTAAAAGTTAGTATTAGGGCCAAAGACGTATTGCACAGTGTGTGTCGTATGAAACTTTGGTCCCTTCCAACTCGTACCACTCTGTGAGTCTGTGAAACGCCTGTGGGCACCTCGGGGCTTGAAACTGCTGGATGAGCCACTGCAAGGGTGAATCCTATTTGATTCTGTCAAGGCAGAGCTATCAGAAGGCCTGGGTTTAGTTGTTTCCTGGCCTAATACAGACCCAGTTATTGATACTGAGGGCCAGAAGAAGAGAAATGCTCCTGAACTCAAGACAATGAACTTCATACTACTTTTTTTCTGCACTGCCTCAGAAAATTGAGAAGTAACGACTGAACTTAGCCCTTTAATATGCAACTTCACCTTCCTGCTGGTTGTGCTCTTTCTTTACTCATCTATCCTTGCCATGGAATGGGGTGAATTTGTGTGTGTTTGCAGTCAGTACTTGTAGGCTTGTCTGCATGCAAAAACTGGACTGTTTGACGCATAGATGCATTGACTATGGATAATTGAACAAATGTGCGTTTTCTTTTTCATATGGTCTAAGAAACTCTGAAGTTTCCTTTATTCTGGGACCATGCCCCTCTTTAGTCTTGCTGGCTCTTAGGCATGTAGAGATTTTGATGTTATATGTGTCCCCTTGTTTGGTATCGTATCACTTGAATGCAATGGTCTGTATGGTCTCATGCCAGCCTTGACACGTGAGTTCCCTTTTGGGAGAGAACTCTCTTCCTGGGAGAGGGATAGGGGCTGGAGGTGCTGTCTACAGTGGCAAATACTCAGCACCTATGAACGGCCTCTGTGCATGACAGCATCCAAGAGGGAAAGAGATTGGCTTCTTCTGAGGACATACTCTGTGTTGCCACTGGGTCTCCTCAGCTGGCAGCTGTCATTGCACTGCACACCACAGCTCTGAAATCAGCTTGTGAGGCATTCTTGAACTCATCTCTTGGGTCCTAGACACTTCTGATGGAACGGAATGATCCTTTTGACTACTCTTCCCTTAAGGTCTCTAACCCTCATCTTCTTGTGTGTCTTTTGGGAAATGTATGATGGTATCAAGAGAACTTGGTTCAAAGTCTACTGAAACCAAAGTAAAAACCTTTTTCAGCTTCAGTGGATTTTAGATTGCCCCATAGGAGCTGCTTTAATCAGTGAAGAGAGTGCACTTGGCTAATTCAGATACTGGCATGAGGAAGGCTGCTTTTGCTAGTGTGAGGGTGGTTTTTGCTGAGATCTGTAATTGAAGACCATGGCTCTTTGAGTTCCCTTGGTCTGCTAAGGGAGGGAGAGGCAGGCAGCCTGCGGAAGGGCGTGAAGCAGCCCAGCCCTGAAGCTGGGTAGGAAGGTCCATCAAACCCCAGCGTGTGCAAAGTGGAGCTGAGACGGGGTGACCTGCTTGACTTAGAAGAACACTTCACCTCCGCTGCAGTTGGTCTTGTTCTGAGAGAGGATGGAGTAAACATGCATTTATTTTTTTTTAACAGGTGAACTGTGAGATAAAGATGAGGAAAGTTAATTGGAATTGTCACCACAGAGCCTCTTGCCAGAGGCTGTCATTGTGCTGAAAAGTGATGTTAATGATGTTGACAGGATGGGACAATTTATTGTTCAATATTAAGTACTAAAATTCACCTTCTCTACCTTTGAGCTGATAGAGCTTTGACTTGCTTTGGTTCTCACACTGCCATTTTCTCTTGTGGCTGCTATGAATACGTCTGTAAAACAACCCTCACGTCTAAAAAACTCTACAAACATCTGCATTTTGGTGCTGGTGTCTTTTTCCTCGTTGAGCATCTTTAGTAGAGTAAATTGGTGTAACAACCAGTGTACATTGCTGGTTAAGGTATAGTTGTGAATGTGGAGGTGTTCAGATATGTGCTATGCTTATACAAATGGAGATGTTTTATTTCACGTATCTGTATAATTATAATGAATAGGCAGGCAGGAGTTGTGATGGACTTAGCTGAATGTTTGAAGGTAAGAAGAATGGTGGGGGGAAATACCAAAAAGGCTGTTTAAAATAAATTATATTTCTTCTGAGTGATTTAGTAGCAACGTGTATGCCTGTGGGGGCTCAACCTTAAAAATTAAACTCATGGTGAAATGCTTTCTTTTCCATATTCAAACAGATTTGTGTGGTTTTATTGACTGGTTGCAAACAGTACATTAAAGTGTATGCGGTCAACATGAGGGTATTGTTTCCTACAGCGTAGTTCCTTTCTGCATGTTATTTATTCTTTCCATCTACAGAAATCCCAATGGTAGAAATCCCAGTAGTGGAATTCCCTAAGTATGTTCTCCGTAGATCCTCCGGAGATGTGTGTGTTCTAAAGAATGGGCCTTGTTAACAATATGAAAATGGTGCAGACTTTTGAGATGGCTTTTAGCTTTCTCGTACATGTTTCAGGATTTCAGAACATGTTAGAAACCATTAGTTCCCATTTGGGCAGCTTCTCAGCTGTTGGAGAATGCTGGAAGTTGAATGCAAGCTTTGAACTCATGGCATTCGTAGGACAGGCCACAGTGAATATCCCTCTCCTCCTTTTGCTCCTTTGTGAGCTCCTTTAACTGTTGCCAGTTGATGCTGGTTTCCTGTTAAACTGCCTATCTCACTTTTGGAGATGATTTTCGATCGGTTTGTTCTATTCATAATCAGTAGTAAAAAGTAATGTTATGGAATCAACTTTTAACGGGGGGTCCTTTTGGCTCAGTTATGATCAACAAGCTCTTTTCTTTGCAACTGGTGTGACAGTATTGAATGGGTCAAAAGGTAATTGGCACTTCGTGCTTATTGAGACTGTCCCACGGTACCGAGTGGGTGGCTGCAAGCAGCTCGGGAGGTACATGGAGAGATGCATCTTTCTGCTTGCTGTGCTATCCTGTGGATAGCAGGAGGGAAGTTGGGACTTAGCTGTCCTCTGCTAGGCCAGTGTAGGGGTGCAAGCTCACTCTCAGGGGAGTCTGCGAGGCCATAGTCGCCCTCACTCTAAAGGCAGTTCCCCTTTCATGTGTACATGTACTGCAAGAGTCTAAAAGCCTTTTGTGCCCTTGTGGCTCTTTGTGTATTATCTCTGGAAGCCAAGGCACACCCTCGTTCTCACCGTCCAAGGCCTTGCCTCGTGTGCAGAGGAGTTCAGTTATTAGTTCCGATGGTAAAATGTCTTTTGCAATAAATTTTCTGTAGGCTGCGAGATTGCGGTGGATTGTTTGTTTCTTTTAACCAGTTGCCTTATTTTTCATAGGAATAGTAAAATTGGGACAAGTAATTCACAATATGCAGTTTATCCAAAAGAGTAAGTCCCCTCTTCCAACCTCTTGAGGCGTGTAAGCACCCATTAGTCTCTTAGCATTAAAACAGCCACACACAGTAGTGTTAGTGAGACTATTTCTTCATAGATTGGTAATCAACAACTGAAAATAGCTGAAGCAAATTTATTACAAATACACACATAAATAAAGGAAATTGTTTTGTAATAGTATTTTCTTGCTTTAAATAATTACTTCCGTATCAAGCGTATGCTCATTCTTTATTTCAGCATTTTTTTTATTTTTTTTTCTTTCCTTGGAGTTTGTGCTGGTCGCTTAAATCCTCTTCACCTGTTGAAGCTGTTACTTATGGAGCTGTGGCTAAGGTATGCCATCTGGATAGAAGGTACCTATCTGGGTAGAAAATACCTTGACTGACTTTGCAGAGTGAACCACTGAGATAGAGGAATATAGCAAAATTATCCAGTAATTACTGATCTGTAAGGGCTTGGTTTCACCTTGCTGTGCAGTTGCCACGTAGAGGTGGCGTGACAGCAGGAGGGTGTAGCTTAATTAAAGCAAATTGATTATTTATCTTGTGACACTGAGCACATGTCCTGGATTACAGGAGATTCATTCTGTCTTCAGTTTCCCAGACTTTATGGCCCCACTGTCACCTATGTTCAGGATGAGCTCTGTCCATATTTATTTCTCATGGAGTCTGCTAGTGGGACACTGTCTGTCTCTCCAGAATTCTGACATACGTGTTTGATAGTGTTATTTTGATGACAACTTCTCCCCTCTTTATGCCTTTGTTTTTCTTGAGTGAAGAGCACCATGTCGTAGTTCTTGTCTTTGGATGTCAGACTGGATTTAGCAGTTGTTGGTAGGAGGCCTTTGAACTTCACAGAATCACAGAATTGTTGAGGCTGGAATAGACCTCCAAGATCATCAAGTCCAGCCTATGACCCAACACGACAACACCTAGCTAGACCATGGCTTCTCTGTCTCAGCCTTAATCCGTGTCTCCCATTATCCCCACCATTAAGCTGGAGGGTGCCCTTCAGCACCTGAGAGGAGAAGAGTGAGACTTCCACCGATAAAAGGAAGGAGGGGCCAGACAAACTTCCCTGCTATTCCATTGCGCATTTGCTGTTTTCGTCCATTTATTTCCTCAATTCCTACAAAACCCAGAGAAATCTGTTTCTTGATGCCTGAGAATAAGCAGCGGTGGAACACTGGGATTTCTTAGTTTGCATTCAAAATACTGTCTTCTAATCATCTCAGAGCAGTAGACATGAAAGCTCCTTCCAGAGAGATGTCACAAAAGGTCACACATTTTCCTTTGAATGATGAGTGGTACTTTTAAAAGAGCTTAAGATAAACTTCAGGCCTATGGCCCACATGATCTGTTTACTGCATACAGGGACTGCAGCCCTTAGCTAAGCAGGAGCAGTAATTCTGTCAATAGAACTCAGATTGAAACAGAAAATCTTGCATGCACTTTCCTGATGTACTGAAGAGCCTGTGCACGTTTATCTTCTCTGGCCTCAATACATAATCTTTAAAAAATAAAAATGGGCACAACACAGTACTTAAAACTGTTTTCCCTGAAAATGAATCCACAGATAATCCTCAAAAATCAGAGGCAGAGAGCAAGCAATAGGGCAACAGCTGGGAGATAGGAGACAGGTTACGGAACAGCAAAGGCAAATAACTTCCCTGTTGTAGAATTTCTAGGTGAACATATTCTCCACCGATGCTGAATTACAAGTTGTTTGTTTATTACAGAGATCATCTGCGTCATAAATACAGGTACATGGTAATAACTGGGGTTCCCTTTTCTACCTTCTGTTTGTCTCTGTTGGGCTATAAACTCCTCAAGGACCAAGGCCGTTCCTCAGTATGCTCGCTGCCTGCTGTAATGGGGCCCACTCTCTGCCAAAGCCTGCACGGGTTAAGGATGTGCTTAGCACGTAGGTGTAAAACTAGAAATAAGTAGTAGCAGATCCTACAAAGTTGTTGGTGCTTTCTTCGATGGTTAGAGCGGAGGGAACTGTGGGATATAGAACTCAAAGGCAGTGTGCAGAAAAAATGAAGTCTTTCAGGTCTGGTGGTTGAAAAGAAAATCTCAGGGTTCATGCCCCTTAGTCCCCAGTCCTGAGCTACAAGACAACAGTTAGAAAAGCTTGAGCTGGTTTAGCTCTGTAACCTGCAGTTCAGGGCTGGCTCTGTAGGTGAGAAATGGGGCTTGTCCCGAGCTCCAGTTGCATAGGGCTGTAGGAACTGACTCCAGCAGATGATCTCCAACAGCGTGTAGCTCTGTACTCCCGACAAAAGGGAACCTGTGACTGTAACATCTGGCAGCACTGAGAAGTGTCTGGTTAATTTTGTTGCTGGCATCTGGGGGTATCTTCCACATGTAAAGGCGGCTGTAGTGAGGTGAGGGTCAGTCTCTTCTCTCAAGTAACAAGCAATAGGACAAGAGGAAACAGCCTAAAGTTGCTCCAGGAGAGATTTAGATTGGACATTAGGAAAAATTTCTTCACTGAAAGGGTTGTTAAACAGTGTAACAGGCTGCTAAGGGCAGTGATTGAGTCGTCATCCCTGGAGGGGTTAAAGGACATGTACATGCGTTGTTGAGGGACGTGGTTTAGTGGTGGGCTTGGCAGTGCTGGATTAATGGCTGGATTTGATGACCTTAGAAGTCTTCCAGACTAAATGATTCTATGTGCAGGGCTTTCTGCCTCTGCACAACAACCATGAAAGCTTACTGTTCCTCTTGGCTAAGGAGGTTTTGACATATCACTCACCTTGATTATGCTTTTCCAGCATGGAAGTTTGCCCTCAGCAGGCCTCCTTGCCTGACACGCGCTCGGCCTGGAACGATCCCTGAACTTTGGACCGAGGACTGTAAGTGTTGCCATGTCCTCCTGTGTGTGAAGTGATGGGCAGACCATGATCTAGAGTTGAAAATAAGGCCTTAAGTGGTACTGCTCCTCCTTAAGGAGATTTAGTATCTCTTTATGGTAATAGTTTTTGAGCTATAGGGTTTCTTAAATTGTAATATCCTCAAAATAGAAAGGATAAATGTTGTTAGCAAACGCATTGGTTCAGAAATGGAGATTCTCCTTATTGTATTTTTCATTGCTATACATGAGTGTTTTTAAATGGCTTTCTATTGCTCCATAGTGGTGTCTCCAGATCCATGAATCGATTTTCAAATGTGTGAGTTGAAAGTGGATCAGGAA
Organism: Baryphthengus martii; assembly: GCA_013396935.1. NCBI lineage: Eukaryota > Metazoa > Chordata > Aves > Coraciiformes > Momotidae > Baryphthengus > Baryphthengus martii. The sequence goes on along the minus strand of VWZK01017431.1, from coordinate 182,031 downwards.
TGTAAATAAAAGTATCTGCCAGGTAGGCAGAAGTGTTGGTCTCTAGATAACTGAAGTTTTCTTTAGGATTTACCATTCCACGTGTGACACTTTCAGCTGGAGGTCTAAATTGTGCTAAAGAACCTGGAATCGTGTTAGAGAAGGCTGCAGCCCTTGTGGTCAAATGGGTGAGGAACTTCAGGGTTTCAGTCACTTTCTTTAATCTTTATTTTATAACACAGCACAGTGTTTTAAGGAAGCTGTTCCACACTTCTGACTATTGAGTTTCTGTTTTGAAAATACCCCAAATTTCATATGTTAGCTCTAAAAAAGAGGCTATTTTGCTACGTAAATTGGCTAATAGATAAAAGACTTGTTTTTAAAATTGTTCCAAGGGGTGTTTGGTGTTAATGGCTTTGCTATGACCCATCAAGTCCCTAATCTTAAGGCCAAAACACTATTTTTGACTTGTTCTGTCCTCACAAATGTATTGCAATCAACATGGTCTTTTGTTGGAGAAAGCGTGGCACTGTGAATGACTGCTGCAGCCTGGTACTTAGGTAGTCTCCAGCAAGGGAAGTGCACCTTTCAGCACATAAATAATTTCCTGAGATTGGTCAGTCTAGGAAAAAGCATTGTTATTTTAATGCGTTTTGATACAATCAGAGGCGTATAGCACTGAGAGAGAGTAATAACTTTCTTTACGGGGATTTAGTTTCGAGAGGGTAGAAATCTGTATTTGCTGTGCTTTTCTTATTGGCTTGCCATTTGCTAAGTGTTTTCAGATACACCACACAATTCTTTTTGAGGGAGAAAATAAGGCATCTAATGCTTTCTACTGTGTTGCACCACAGTTTCTCATCTCCTTAGCACTGCCTGCTTGCTTAATCATAAGCCAATTAAAGTATAATAACGGAACACAATTTTGAACTGTTCATAAATACAGGGAATTATCAGAGAAAGGGTGATAGAAAATTGAGAGGAGGAACTGTCAGCCTTTTGGCCAGCGGTATAATCTGTGCCTCCTGCAGTGCTGACTATTGATGTTCTCGGTGAGTTTGTCTCATTTTGCCTGGTCACTGACATCGGGATTTTTCAGAGGAGGGAAGGGCATATGCGGTAGGGATTTGAGAGAGCACCAGGACCCTTTGAACTTACTCTGGTTTCTATTTCACTGTTTCATTTTATACTAGTCTAATGTCACAATGTTATTGGCTATTAGTTAGTTCTCTGTTGGGAAAAATCCGTATCAAGCAGGATCTGAGGCAGGTCTTGCTGAGTCCACGTGGCAGAGAATCCATGCCGGCCCTCGGGTGGCTGTGGGCGAAGTCTGTGATTTGGTGCAGGGCTTCATCCTGGAAGCAGTGAAGCCTCAACAGTTCAGTGCTCACCAGCCCATCTCAAACTTGTTGCTGGAACCAAAGCCTTTCATATTAACGTAATCTCGGCCGATGCTCAAAACCTCCATCATTTGCTAGAAGTTACCTTCGGATTTGCAGATTTGTGGTTTTAAAAGTCAAGTCCCATGTTGGGTGGTGGGCAGTTACAGGCAGTGATGATTACTGCTTGTCTGGGAGTTCCTCTGTGTTACCCACAGTGGCCAGGAAGCACAGACCTCAGCACCCAGTATTGACCACCTGAGCTTTGTGAAGCAGTAAATGATGACAAATCTTCTGCAGCTAGAGGTGGTCACTGTCACAGGTTCATCTTGGCTGAGCAGATGGCTGGAAATGGGGAGGTGGTACTGATTTCTGTACAATTTCTAGACCCTCGAGCCACGGGATGTTTTCCCGAAATGCAAAAGGAATCTCAACACAGCTTCTGGCTTCTAACAAAAGTAGTCATAGTTATTTTTTAATTCTGTGGAAAAAAAAGGTGCAAACAGTTCGTTTTGAAACCGTGATATGGTGATCTCCCACTTCTGGAAGCTTCTAGTTATGTTAAACTTTGTGAAAGATGTGGAGTATTTTTATTAAAGTAAGCAAAGTTATCTGAATGGAGTGATCTAAAAGGAAAACACTCCTGTTTTCACTAAACCCCTAAATTTAATAAGGACACACAAGTGTGTTATCCTTATGGGTATGCTGGCCTCAGCTTGACCTCAGCTAGCCATCTGGATCCCTATTTCTTAATAACAAATAGTCTGCTGAATTTGGCTTTTATGACTTATAGCTTAAGCTATTAAATACAGAACATTTGGTTTCACAGGAACTACATAATTTTCAAATAAACAAGTGGTTGGAATATATACATTACGGGGGAGTCCTCATGGCAAACTCGTCTCCCAAATGAAAGCAGGTCAATTTTTCCTGTTTCATATTTGGAGAAAGTGGTAAAGGATTTGTTTCCTAGAGTTAGGTTTGGAGTTGATGTTGAAGCTCGGTGGTTGAACTAAATGGAGTTTTTCTAATCAAACACTTTAAAAAAAAAAAAGACATAAAAAAGAAAAAAACTATTCATAAAATGAAAACTGTTCTTGGGAAAGGGTCAGTTTCCATTCCTGAAAAATTCTTTCTCCTTTTTCTGATTTTAAAATGCCTTTTTAAAGACATCTTAAAAATGAGAGAAAAAAGGTCATTCCATTTGGAATAGCTCGAATTTCTGAAGGAAAACTCAATGGAAAGAAAAAGCAAGTAAAACACATTTCAGTTGACCAAGTCTGAAGTATGCAGTGATGTGTTTTGGTGGGTTTTTTATAACTTGAGCTTGGATTAAGAAAACATTTCAGAAAGCTTGTGGGACCTGGCAAGGCGATCTCTGCCAGCTCTGGGCATCAGTGATCAGCCCTGTGCCAAGCAGTACTGGTCTGCCCCAGGGAGTTCCCACCTGTTCCGTGCAGCCCAGTAAGGAAATGCTAACTCAGGTTTCAAAGGCAGCGTGGCTGCTTTGTCTGGCACCTCAGCCCAGCTGAAAATCTTCATCTGTCAGCTCAGGGAGTGGGATACTGAATCAGCCAGAGCTTCTGCTGCTGCTGAAGCTGAGAGGGTCCCCACAGCGTGAGGGCATCTCTCCTACAGCTGCCTGTTCACCAGCATGTGGAGAAGGCCAGTCCACAGTTTCTTTAGAAGCAAAAGAATCAGCAAATAATAATAAAAATTAAAAAAAAAAAAGAAAAAGAGGAGGAAAAAAAGTTGTTGGTTAAGTGGGTAGCAGCAAGATTTCTGTCATTAGCTTTATTTATGGGCACATTGTTTCATTCCAGCCCTTCTGCCTGCATCCTGAGCAGAAAGAGCCCTGAAATTAAAGTCGGATTTCTCACAAGAGCAGACAGACAGAGTGGATTAATGACAGGATGCACTTGCAAGTGCCCATGAACCCCAAACACAGCTGGGAAGTGTGATGGCTGCTCCCAGCTGTGAGGCTGGTCCTTTGTCCCCGCTGGCTGCAGATATGGTAGTGTTGATGCTGGTTAGCACTGAGTCCGGCTGGGGACGTGCGTAATTGGCGGGAGACTGTGTGGGACTGCATCCCCCAGAGCCTGTGGAGGGTAAATGAGCTGGAGAATGGGTGTTCCTGGGCCCCAGGGAAATGGATGAGTTGGAGGTTGCTGCTGCAAGTTTGGCTTCAGACTTCTTATGAGTTGTGTAAATGGAGGGTGACAGATTTGCTGAGTATAATGGTCTAAATTCTGTGGCTGGAAACTGTTCACATGTCCATTTTAGAGTGAAGATTTGAGCCTGGCCTTGACAGCCTCTCAGGAAGCAGCCACAGTCTGTTTTGGAGCCCCAAGCCCTGCTTGAAATTCTGTTTTGTGACAGCCCTCTGCCCAATCCCAACACTATATTTACAGATTTGTTACCTGCAGACAGTGAGACTGCTGTGCCTGAATTCTTATCAGCTGAACCCACCTGTACTGTACTGCAAACAGGCGAGGGCTTTCGCGTAACTGGAAGAGCAGAAGAGATTTTGCCAGTATTTTCTTTATTTCTTTATTAGATACAAAAATAAGAACCTTTGTTTTTAGGGAATCCAGGGACTGAGGCCCTTAGGGACTGGAGAACTATCGTACTTCAGTCTTTTTGAACAATTTTCCTACTTTCGCATCTCTGAGGACGGTGTGACGGTGGCACTTGTGGGACACATGTCCCGTGAGCATCACTAATCATTTAATGAAACTGGCATTTATTACCGAATGCCTCATGTTAGACAAATGTCACTTGAGTTTGCTGCTCTTAAGAGTTTAGCAAGGATGAACGAAAAGACAGGTGGGCAGTGGAATGAGGGGAAAACAGGAGAAGGGGCGAGGCTGGCTGTGGGTGTGCTGGAGCCGAACACCCTGTGTTCTGGGGCTGAATATGTGGCTCCTGGCGAGTCCTGTTTCACAGTGGAAATAACTCTTCCTGCTTGCTTCAGGTATCATATTCTCTCTGGCATGGAGCATTATTCATTTACTTAAGTCATCAGTAGGTTACTGGTTTTTCCACAAAGCAGGGATCAGATGCATGCTAAGAGGAATTCTATGGCAAGTATGGTTGCTTCAACAGTTCCCAAGCTGGGAGAGACGGTCCACTTTATGAGCATTGACATTGGTCAAGCAGAAAATAAAGTGATGCTGTATTTCAGATTTGGGGATAGGTGTTGTTTGTGTGAAAAGGAGCTGAATTTTTCAAAGATTGTTGCTTCTGACCGAATTACAGGAAGGCATGCATATATGCAAGGCTTTATCTCTTTATACAGCAAGTGGTTTCATGGAGTGTGCAGTCCCAAGTGGTTGCCTCTGGCCATTTGTGCAGTGGTTCTCCCACACACGGCCTTCCAGGCTGACAGTCAGAACCTGGCAGCACTCGCTGTCATGGCTTTAGATGTTCCTCACACAATTATCTACTCCACTCATCTGTCTGTGGTGGTCTCCCCAGCTGGAGGGGCAGCCCCATGTCCTGGGGCTCTAGGTGACTCCTATCACAGCTCATCGTGTTAGGTTGACCTACTGACATAGCAAGTGTGAGCTGAGATTCAAGAGGAGTGGCAAAGTCAAACAGCCAAGACACATGCAGCTATTTTTCTCATCATTCTGGCTACCAGATAGGGCACCTCCTGAAGCGGAGTCAAGCAGTTGGTTTGGGACAGCTGTGTCTTACCCATGACAGCTGCCTTGGTTAGGCTCTGTCCAGGGCAGGGAGATGCTGGTGATTCTGTCCTCAAGGGCTGCTGTCATCCCCTGTCCTCTCCTAAGCCACCTCTCACTATGCATTCTTGCTGTGGGCCCCAGTGAGGTCTCGTTCATGGTCTCTGGTTCCTCCAGTGACCTCTACCCTGGCATGGAAGGGAAGCTGGCACTCACCAGAGTTGAAATCCAGTCTGTGGCTATCTTTTTGTGAAAGCGTCTGATGCCTCAGAGGGTTCTCCAGAACCTTTGAAGCTGAATGAGGGGATTGTTTGCTGGACTGCCCTCCTAATTAGGCTAATACTGGTTTGTAGATGCTGTCCCTGGGCTGCCTGGCTGGGATGTGCAGGGGCTGGTGGTGGACATTTCTTGGGATTCCTGGAGATGCAGACCTTCAGGCAGACTTGGAGAAAATGAAGGCAGGGGTTGTCTGGCAAATCCCCAGGAAAGCAAGAAAAAAACCTTCCAGTTGTTAACTACTGACTTTGCTTTAATTAATTTCCCTTCACCCTGTGACAGGTGACTGTGCATTCCAGATTGCTAGTGGAGATAAGCAGTTTAGAGGTGATTTAACAGATAAAAGGTTTAAAGCCTCTGGGAGCTTTGCTCTGCAGTTGTATTGTGCGTGGGACATGCGTGCATTACTGGAATGTGTGTGAAATGGGACCATCACTACAAAACATTTCCATGCTGCACTAGGGGATGAGCTCAGGACTGCCACACCACTGCTAGGCTGGGATGCTCTAAACTGAGGATAAGGAAGAAACAGAAATCCAAAGTATGGCGCTAAAACTTCTGGAAAACAAACAAACAAACAAAAGGCTGGTAACGCCTGCTGACCTGTACTGCATCCCCCACCGCATTTGCTCCTGGACGGACATCTTCAGGTGATGCTTTTATGCCTTTTGTATTTATATTGGGCATTTCTGGTGGCACATATGCCCCAACGTTGGAGCCATGCCTTCGAGGATGTGTTCTAGCCGGCATCTTCTGTGCCCCTTTCCTATTTAATCTGTTGCTTTGGACCTTATTATCACAAATATATCCATTTTAGTGTAAAAACACAACTTCAACTCAATTACCATGGGTACACACACAATTTACACAGCCTGCTCTCCACTCCTCCAAGTTAACTCTGGAGCATTTAAAATTAGAGATAGCAGAGAGCCAGCTGACTATGGAAGCCTGTGGACTACCTGTAGGCTAATGTGACTTCCCCAGACAGCACCAGAGCAGCCCAGAATCCTGAACTGCTGCTCATCTTCTGGCACCATGTAGCTTGTGTTAACAGGCATGCTGAGAAAAGGCTGCGCTTGGTTGCTATAGGATTATGGAGTTACACACAGGGTTACATCATGGGCAGTGCTGGGAATATGCGTTTAGCCTTATTATTAGAGGCAGGAGCTGGGAGCCCTTGCTCTCTTGGTTTGCTCCCTGTCTCAGGCAGTTGTCCACTCTAATCCACAGGAAGTCTCTGTCTACAAACCTGTAAAATGGATTTTTATTACTTTTTCATCAGAATAATTTCCTGAATTTTAGTGTCCTGAAGACACCCTTAAATTGTATAATATCGTACTGACAATAAAAGTAAACCCAAGCCAAAAAAAAAGGCCATATTTTTATTGTGCCTTACTTTTCATTTCTATTCCACCTCTGAAATACCAAGTGGACTCTTGGATATAGGAGGTACTGAGGAAATTTTCTGTCTGCCTAGTGTGTCACAGGAACATCTGCACAGAACTAATGTGTTAGAAAAGGATCCTCAAACAAGAGGACGGAGCCAAGCCAATGCAGCAGCTCTTGCTTTCTGGCCCTCTCTCTTATGTCCTTCTTGATTTCTCAGCTGCAGAAGGCCCCTTTCCTGCCCCTTAAGACCCCCAGTAATGGTGAAAGACTCCCGTGCTGGCTGTTGCAGCTGCCCTTTCGGTTCTCCTTCACACCTCACGTGGGCTATTACAGTCCTGAGCGCTGTAGGGAGAGGAAACCCACCTTTGACTTCGGACAAGAGAGCCTGGAAACCAGAGCAGCATAGGGCTTAGCTGTTTTACCTCGGCAATGACCCTTCTCCTGCTCCCATAGGACAGAACTCAGCACCAGTCACTGAGAAAATGTCGCTGTGGGGTCAAAGCATGTTCTTCTATGGCAGCACGGGCAGCGTGCTCCCACCAGGTTCCTCCAGATGTGCAGCGCCCTGCCTGCTCTGGGCAACACATCTTCAGCTTCCCTAAATCCACGTTCAGGAGCGCTGCGAGCGGGTCTGCCCAGCTGTCAGTCGCATTGCGAAGCTCTGTCCTCACACTTTGTCCCGACGCTTTGTACCAGCTCCTCAGGCCCCCTTCTTCCCTCCTCTTACCTCTCCCCTTCTGCTCCTTCCAGGTGACCGTGGTGTCTGAGGGGCAGACTTCTGTACTGTTGGTTTGTAACAGCCTGGCTGTCAAGGATTTTGTAAGGATATGAAAGGCAATGGCAGATTTTCTCTGTTGATGGTGTCTGTCACTCAGGACTGAGACAGAAAGCCCTCTGCTCTCTTGGCATAGCCTGGCTTTATTCACTGCAAGAGCCCTGCTTGGGAGCAGTCTCATTTCAACACACTTTTGATTTCGCATCCATGAGCTTACTAAAAGCGTGTTTTAGAAAGCGCTATTAGTCCTAAACCAGATTAAACGCAATGTTTAATAAGATGCGTGTGGCACAGTATTATTATTCTGAAGTAGATGGTGCTATTTTTTTGTACTGCTCATTTAAAAAAAAAACAAAAAAAAAACAAGAAGAAATCACAGTCAGTTCCTACAAACTTATTAGTACTGTTTGGCAAGGTTTTGGCCCCATGAGGTAGGGGAAATCTTATGTCCCAAATGGAAAGTCCTGCAGCTTCTGATGGGAGCTCTGTGTATGGGGTGCTAGACCAGAGTGTGGAAACCTGTCTTCTGGCGTGCCATATCGAGGTAAGGACAGTGTGTCTGTCATAGGTGGAAGATTTCTGGGCCAGTTCTTAAATAAGTACTTTCTTTTGGCTACCAACTTATTGGGTTGCTGGTTTGTATTTCACTAGATGACTGTAGCAGACAGTCCTTGTCCGGAAAGATGTCTCTAGTGAGCTTTTGCTCTTCAGCACGTCAAGATACAGCTTATGTCCTTAAAATGGTTTAATGGATGTTGGAAATAGCTGAGGCTTCCTAAAGCAAATGGCAAAAAATGTGGTATAATGCTATGCCAGCATCTTTCTGATAGCATGGAGGCCAGATTCTTCCACAGAGGAGGTCAGCCAGAGTTGTGGCCCAGGGGGGTGTCTGGAGGAACTCAAAGTGACCTGAGCTCTTTCTGCTTTGCTGATAACTGAGAAAAGATAGGCTTGCAATTCATTTTACGTGTCTCTTGAGCTATCGTAAGAATTTATAGGAACTCATTATACAATAAATTATAGATATAAAATAGCAGGTGGCGCATCTTTCAAGCAGCATGCATTTAAAATTCATCTTGACAAGACCAGGAAAACAGCCTCCAGACCTATGTTCACTGAGCAACTACAAAGGAAATAAGTTGTGGTTACGAGAAATGGAGTGTTAATGACAGGTCTGTGCCAGTAAACACGACAAAATGCCTTAAATGCCTCATCAGTAATTGTCATCAGAACAGTTTCTTTCCCTGCTAGTTATAAAATCAGATACACTATTTATAAAACTGAGACACTGTATATTTTCATCAAATGTGGCAATTGTCTCTGTGTCTAGGGTTCCTGAAACAAACCTCCTTGGGGTCCTAGCTGGGCTGGGCTGTGCAAGCTTTGAAAATATCGATGTGCCCGTTTTATCCTTTGCTTTCCTTATCCTTCACTGTTTCCTTTCTTTATTCCTTACTTACTGGCAGCCATTAGAGTAGCCAAGTTACTTCTGTGCCAAAAGGATGAGGAAACTGTTTCCTCCTAAGCCAACTATGCTGACACTGCCAACCTTGATTTCCATAATTGATTGAACAGTGTCTCCTGTCTGCAGCAGCTTCCAGGCTCCGGTTACCAAAGATTCTTGGATGCTGAGAGAGCTTTTCATCTTCCCCATCTTCTCCTCACAGTCAAAACCAAGCCTGACTCTGTGTCTTCTACCTTCACAGCCGTGAGCTGCTCAGACTAGCAGTAGCAGCCTCAAAATATTTTTTTCTTGAATACACATTTTTCAACTTGCAGGATTTATAGAATTTCCATTAACCTACTCAAAAAAATGATGTGGCTGTTATAGTGAAAAGGAGGCTTGTGTAGTCACTAGACAAGCAGTGGGAATTAAAAAGTGTTGAGGGTAATCCAGTCATTTTAACACAGAAGCGCTTAATAACTTTTAGAATAAATGCATTTGTGATAGCAAGATCAGCATTACTTGTTTTCTGCAGTATTAAAACTTGTTCTACATCAGCTGGGTTGAAAGGGAATTATTTCCTCCCAGTGCTGCTAAGCCAGCTTTCAGAGGCAGCCGTGGTCTGGAACTGAGAGGAGTCCTCGGTTGCATGCTGCTGAAATGCCTTTCAAACAGATGGTGAAGATTTTGGTATGGGTTTGTCTCAGTCCAGGTGGCGCTGGACTCTTGATTCACAAGTCAGGGCAACATCCTGTTGCAGTTCTTTCTGAATTTCTGGGCCATATCTGCATCCAGGGTAAGCTGCTGACTTCTGCTGATGGTGAGCAATTTGCACAGGCATAACCTCTGGATTGCCTCCTTTAGCTGCAGTGCTTCAGAGACATTCGCTGTCCGCGTCAACACCAGCAGTAATTCAGATGTATTTGGCCTTCATTCCCTAGTGCTTTGGAAACTGAGTAATAAATGTGTAGTGAATTCTGCCCTCCAGATAGCAGATTATTTTTCTTTTCATCCCTTTGAAAAATGTTTTTTATCTTACTTTAAGCCTCTGCTGCCGAGGGGAAAGCACTGGGGTGTGTGGGGGGAGGCAAGGATGTGTGGAAAGTAGGAAGGAGGAGGAGAATGCACTCCAAAATGAAAACGCTGTGTGGAAAGCTTTGGTGCTAATGTATCAAATCCATTTGCAACCCTAGTGTTTGCAGACTAATGTGTATAATGCACTGTTGGGCAAAACACGAAATGCGTAAAAGTAATTTGTGGCAATTGAGTTTTTTATCAGTGCTCGCATGCTACTCTAGGAGAATATGTCACAGAAAACAAGCTCCCAGACTGAAGAGTTTATAGTCTTAAATGTGCAATTCTATGGGCAGCTGGGTGAAGCTCATAGATCTCTGCAAGGCAGAGTCAGGACCTCGGGTGGATAAGCTATCCGCTTGGGATAACAGTACGGCTCCTTTCTGAGGGGAATAGGTGGGACAGCTTAAGAAAATTACGCACTTAGTCCTTAGGATTTTCGTCATCGATAACTGTGCAGAACAAGTGTGTTATTAGATAGGTCTTTGAAAAGATGAAAGAATGGGAAAAAGCTCCTGTAAAATGCAGGTTTTTATTTTTTTTTAATTTAATAAAATGTATAAATCTTGCAAGCCAGTTGTTTTTGAAAGTTTAGTAAGAGAAGCAGGAGTAGGTGCAGATTGATGAAGAAATACCCTGTACATAAAAGAGAAGAGTAGTCCTCTGGTGTGTGTGTCTATGCACGTTGTGGGGTTTCTCTCTGTTTTTTATAGGTAGATGTTAAAGTGTTTAACAGAAAGAAGGAAAAGCAATCCCTCATTATATACAAAGTGGGAAGCAGGATGCAGCTGGTGATAGGCTCTACCCACAGATGAATGACAGAGCCAGAATAAACTGGTATCCTTATCCATTTTATGGTAGGTGACAGTGCATCCAGCCTAGAGCTGTCTAGACCTGCCTTAGTCTGCATCAACACAAAATTAGTAGGGTGTACTCCAGTGAAAGTCAATGTAGGTGTGCTAAATACATCAATCTGTGTTGGTGAGCAAGACTTCAGCAAGGTGTCTTCATTGTGACAAGCTTGCATGATGTGGGAAAGGTTTCTGGTCCCGGATTGAAGGGTCCCCTAACAGCAGCTTCCCATTAAGTGTGAAAAATAGCTCATCTGTTTTGTGCCCTGTCCCTTGGGAAAGGTGATACTTAGAGCAGCGAAGGCACCATCCCCTGCCATCCTTTCTCCAGGATGTCGACAAGCTGGCATGTGCCTTCATCAAGAGATTCAGCTTTGTGCTCAGAGTTTTTCTAAAGACTGTGCTGATTTCAATGAATCCCTTATCGGGACAGATTCTTCCGGGATTTCTGTCTGAAGCAAGAGGGTTAGGGAGAAAAACAAACAAAAAGAACCCCTGCCTACCACATTGAGCACTGTGATTGTTAGAAGATGCTCATAAGAATTGGAAAACCCCATTCATATATGTGGTGCCGGGTTCTGACCATGTTAACTTCCTGCTTTCTAGATAATTGCTCCAAATGTGGAGCTGTTGGCTCCTCTAGGTGGGGGGAGATCCCTTATGTTTTCTAGAGGGAGAATCTTTGAAACATCTCACTTTCTTCCCTGTCAGCAAGTGGTGGCAATGCTGATTACAGCCTATCTTCAGCAAATTCCCAGGGCAGCAAACTACTTCCTGCTTCTGGCATCTGTATTTTTGATTGTCTAGTATTTTTGGTATTCTGCTGCTGGCTAAAATCACATTTATTGCAGTAGACCTCTAGCGCAGAGGTGATTGAGGTTTCAGTGCGGACTATTAGAGTGCATGTCTTGTGATGGTAAGAGTACAAAGTGTAAAAGTACAAAACCATTTTTTGGGGGGTAAAAATGTCAGCCGATCACCTGGCATACGTGTTGCCAGTGTGTCCCATCTATTAATGTCCCTGTTGAATGCCTCTGGCTCCTGCATTTGCCCCTCCCAAGAGACATGCATCCACCTCCTCTGGTCCTGACTACGTGGCGTTGTTTTGCATCGGTGACACATCAGAGGGCTGTTGGGACACCAAGTGCTGAACACTCAGCTGTCAAGAACATTGATCTTTCTGCTGAGCCAGAGCAAATTTAATTAGCTTTTTTTAACATTCCTCTTCATCCTGCGGGTGGGTAGAATTGATGCTGGCTGGAGCCTCATTTCCCCACAGCTCATTTAGTGTAACTAATTATTGTGTGTAAGTGAATGGTACGTTCTGCTGCCAGCTCTGCAGTAAGATGGAGCAGTCACTTTGCATTTATTTGCCATCAGAACCATCCGAAACCTTCCCACTTCAAAGCAGCAAAATCTTTCAGTTCGTGCTGGATTTTAACTGGGCAAAGTGGTGAAAAGCTGTAGTTAGCACAGCTGCTTGCCAGTGACATGGGGCAGGCAAGGAAACTAACTCAGTGTCAAACAATGAGTAGGAAAAGCTTGAACTGCTTTCCAGTTTAAGGTTAGTCTCCTTTGTGTGTATGCATTATGATTCTCTCTAATTGCACACTTAAATCCTGTTTTCTGTCATTACCTTAACACTATCCTTCTTTGGAACTTGGTTCTGGTCATGTATTTCTCACTGATCTAGTTCCTGGAAATGCCTGGCCCGTTCTTGCTGGAACTTTAAAACAACTCCCAAACAGAAGCATTATCTTGAGTCAGGTATCATAGATGGGGAATTAATTTCTGAACAATTAAAATCAGCGAAGTTACAAGCATCCAAGAGGTACGAAACTGTGCAGCCTTCAGTATAGGTGGTAGTACCAGCTGTCCCCATAATATTTAGGGAATACTCAGATGCCTGTGGCAAGGAGGCTTCTTTCTCCCTGATTGAGGCCACTTAAGTGTCTGCCGGCTACTGTAATGTAGGTGATCAAAGCCTTACAATAAGAAAAGGGGGTGTGTAGCTGGGCGTGTGGAGGAGTTTCGTTCCACAGGCTAACTACATTTGACATCCCAGCATTTCTCACTGAGTAAAGAGGGTCACAAAGTGGTAGTAACATCTGTGCTATCCTTCGCTATTTATCTCAGGTAAACTGGAGAAAATTTAGGACCCCCTGCTATACCTGTGAGGTGGGAAAAATAGTTTTGAGAAGAAACTGGAGTAGTTTCCTGCATTGCTGTCTTCAGCTGCTCTGAAGTGTCGTACTAGGAAGTCAGTGGGGGGCTCTTGCTCTTCTTCTGTTACTTTCTGGGCATCTTTTGCAAGCACTTTCCTTGTTCCTGCTTGCCATCCTCCCACAGCAGAGATTGTGCACTTAGCAGCTCTGCCGGGTCTCCCGCTGGAGGGAGTCTAGCTGGGAGGGTGCTGTGCTCCATTTGTCTCGCCTGATGGGTGGCTTTTTGGTGCCATTGCCAACTTTTCTTAGGACAGGCTTAAGGATTAAGCATCTCCCTGGCAGGCTGGACATAACAGGGGATCTGAATTATTGTTTCTTAAGTGAGCCTAGGGAAATAAAGCTGAGAGAAAAAGGCTTGGATGTAATTGTACACATACGCAGCATCTTAAGAGTCCTTGAATTGTTGAGTTTATGCTAAATTCACTGAACAGAGACTAAACAGCATGTGCATTTCTCTATTTCGTTATAGGAACAGAGAGTTTCCGTTGTTTAAGAACCAGGCGCAGCGTCCTATCATCTGCTTAAACAGGTATGGCCTTTTTACTTGGTAGCATAGTTTCACAAGGAGGCTGCTTCAACAAACTGAGGAGGCTTAAGGAAAGAGCTAAAAGAAGACACCTCTAGCGCCTGGAATACTCAGTTTTCTGGGATTAGTTCTCACTTCTGTAATCTTCTTTTGTTTTTATTTTAAAAGCATCCTGTATCTGATGGGAGCTCCTATACCCATTGTCAAAGCAGCTGTCTTCTTGCCTTTGGCTTAGCAAGAACCTGCTTACAGCTCTGGGTGGAAAAGGGCCTAAGCTACAAAGGCAGAGCATCTGAGAGAGGTGGCAGTGCTGCTGCATGCTGCTCTGATTTGTCATGGCCTGCCACTGCAGTGAGATGTACCGCAGAAAAGAGGAGGATGGTTTGGCAGACCAAGGACAAGCATAATGCTACCCCGTCACCAGAATCAAAAATGATTGGGTTAGAGCGAACAAATGGACTTATTTTCCTCTTTGGGAAGAGAAAACCTTTAAGAGAACCCTGTCTCAGAAAACTAAGAACAGGTGTTAGGGAGAACCTGTGCTGCCTCTTTCATGTAGATGGGCAGATACTTGTTTGGCCAGTATTTCTGTATGCCCATCAGTTCATTTCAGTTTGATTTCCAAGTGAAGATCATGCCTACTCTCACAGGAGTGAGTTTGAAATGCTGAAGACGGAATACTGGGTGAAGTGTCATGTTTTCTCTGGCCTTACACCACCAGCAGAATAAGAGGGTTTCATTGAGCTCAGGAGATGCTTGTAGAAGCTCATGGAGAGTGAAAAGTAAGACATAATGGGATGGTGGTCCCCTTCCCAGAATCTTGTTTCTGCTCAGCAAGCTAGAGGAGGCTAAGACTTTGCATCCTTGGAGGAGCAGCATGAACACACACATGCAAAATTTTTTATTCAGATGGTTACCCTCTCTGTGTGTTGTCATTAATAAAAAGATGCTGGATTGTACCAGTTAGGACATGTTCATTCTGTGAGATTACACTTCACAGTGAGCAAAATCAGTCTCCTCTATTCTCCTTCAGTAGTCTGTGCCGTGCTCCTGAGCCTGCCAAGATACCAACGCCAGTGATGAAAAACTGGAAAGATCAAGTACAGCTTTAAAGGGAGACAAACTGATACTACGGAATGAGAAAAATGTAATAGTGTGTGATCTGGGATCTGTGTGTGCATGCACATACATACTTGTATGTCTAAGTGTGTGCGTTCGGTACAGGGCTAGTGTGGACTTCTTGAGCTTTTATCAGACCATAAATCTGTCCATTTCCTGACCAGCCCCTAGTTTACTTCTGTATGCAGCCTCTCCTGGCTCTGTGAATTTGAAGGAAATGGAAATCAAGAATCAAATTTGGCCCTCTAGGTTTTTAGACTGTATAAAGCACATACATAAGTACCAGGGGCTTCACTTTTCATCCATGAGCTTTTCTCTTTTGCAAGCCATGGCAGCATAGACTTGCCATGGGCTGTGGGAGTCAGATAAAGGTTGTGTGTGCCAGCCTCTCCTGTCCCTGAGAGACACGCTGCTGGCCTCCCTCAGGTTTAGACTGTCTTCTGTTGTTGGACTAAATTTCAGTGCTGCTACTCCTCTTTGGAAGCGTGGCACAAGCAGCCCAGCACTTTGGGAAGGAGCCTTTGCCTTCTGGATGGTGAACCGTGGGAGGGCAGAAGCTGTGCCCCCAGCCCCGTTTTTTCGCTCCCATCATTCCCTGGGGATAGGCAGCACATAGAGCAAGCCAGCGTGCCTGCAGGCTGGCTCCTGGCCAGTGTCTGCCAGGGGGGAGGGCAGCATAAGGCTGCTTATAGCGATCCTGCACGCTTCAGGAATTTTCCCATGGCCCCAGAATACCCTTGCAGCGGCATGCAAGTACTAAATGAAGGATTAAATTAGCCTGTAAGACTTAAAGTAATGGCCAGTTTGATTGTATTCACCCCTTTCTCCGTTGATAATACTTCACTGCTGATAAAGTAAATTCTCAGATGTCTGTTATGCAAAACTTAAATTGTCTCTACAGGTTCCATCTTTAACTGACAGGCCTAAATTATTGCTCTTAATACAACAAGTATATCCGTGAAGTGTCCCGTAGACTCTTGGTGCTGCTGGGATGCAACAGACAGCTTAAGAAGTGGGCAAGTCTGAGATGAAAAGGGGGGGAAACAATTGTACGTCGGAACTAGCGTTTTCTACACAAGGTCACCGTATCAGTGGTTAGGAGAGAAAACCAGGATGTAATACCTTGTGAGCATCGCTGTCTGTCCTATGTCCCTTTGTCTCTGTAGTGAGCCAAAGTAACGGTGAAAACTGGCAATGGAAATAGAATGCTGCAGGTTGGTGACAGGGGAAAGTTGTGATTAAGGAGGAAAAGTAGACTGTGGTGTTGCCTCCAAGGGCTATTGGATGAGGAGGAGTAACGGAACCAGCGAGGTGACACAGAAAGCTACAGGAATGGGTGATAAAGCTCACATCCCTCTGAGCTGGGCTGTCAGTACAGTCCCTTGGCAGCATTTGAAGCTTTAGAACCGTTACGGCACTCTTGATAGAGTGATTTTTCTTCTGGGGCTGCAGCAGTGGCTCTTCATGCTGGGCACTGAGCCCCATGACTCCCTGTGTGCTGGGAGCGTCTCCTGACACCAACTTTTCACTGTGCCGTCTCTGCGTGTGGGCTGGTGCTGTGAGGGCCCTCCACAACAGGAAGGCACCAAGACAGTTTGCTCACCTGGACTCTGCCTGTGCCTGGTGTGGGGCTGTTTCTGAGCAGGAGAGGGAACTCTGATGTCCTCCAAAGGCTCCATCACATTGAGATTTGTAAGAATTTTGAGTAGCCTTTTAAGTGTAAGCATTATTTGCACTTCTTTTTCTACAGTGAATATACTAATACTCAGGAGAGGCGGGTAGATGGGGACGGTGCTTGGCAGCAACCATCCCAAGCAGAGGCCTGAGGATGGCATGGGCCCAAGGTGAACCTGCAGTGTACTCAAGGAGAACATTTGTGCGTCGATATTTTGTTCTATTAGATTCAAACCTCTTCAGGTAAAAGTGCACCTTATATGAATTCTGTAGAGAGCTAAGTGCACTTTAAATGACTGCATTTTAAATACACTGTAGCTTGTGGTTCAGGCTTAGAAATTTACCACTGGTTGGAAGTTAACATTATACAGAAAGATGTCAGTGAGCAATGATTAGAATGGTTTTGAGGAAAAAAAGATGTGGATTGATAGCCACTAGAATGATTTCTTGTAGTACCTAGAGATTGAAATGTTGTCTTGGTTTCTGGAGAGTCAAAAACTGTAGAGATGTTTTTATCCTTTTTCATTTTTCCTTTGTTTTCTTTGTTTTTCTTGTTGATCTTTGTAGCACTAGGGAAAGATTGTAAGTGGACAGAGCGCAAGATATAGCTTAGTGCTGTTGTTGTCATTGTCTTCTCTTTTCCCATGCAACCAGCTTGAGCGTCTCCTGTGTGGCATTGGAACGGTTGCGAGGAGACATCCCTGCCTGGGTGGTCCCGACACACGGCTAAGAGGCTTGGCATGCCTACTGCCACAGCCAGTGTGCCATCTAATCCTCCTTCATCAGCCTCCCTCTTAACAGTAGTCCCCTGCCAACCGGGAGGCTGTTCTGCAATCTCACTTGCGAGAAACCTCTAGCTTCCAGCTAAAACTTAGCAGTGGCCACAGGGTTCTTGTCCCAAACTAGCCGTTGATTTTTGCTTCTTTATGTTTATCCCTTATTATCAATCTCCCTCTTTCCTCCTTTGAAAGGAAAGCTGTCATCGATTTGATAATCACCCTCTCTCTTTCCTCCTTTCTTCTGATTTTCTTAAGAGCCATTATCTACACCACCTTTCATTTGAAAGCACCTGTTTTGAACATAAGCTGTAAAGGCAGAACAGTATGTTACTTGTGTTTATCAAAGGTAGCGTTTGCTACATTTTGAAAGGTTTCAAGCATGGCTGTTAAGCAATGGAAAGCAAGGAGAGTGTCCCCTGTCAGTAGTAAATCATCATGATGATGATGGTGGTGGTATTAGTAATAATCCTACCTAGCAGGCTGAGTCACTAGGAGATGCTTAAAACTTGTTTACAGCCAAGAAACGAGATTGTTCATGCAGGACTTGACAGGCAGAGGTTGCATCATATAATGCCGCTTTTTAATAAGCATCTTCCCAGCTTCTTGGATGCAAGACGTGGACCAGAGCAACCAGGAGGGGAGAGGAAGAAGAAGGAAATGTCATTCTTCCTTTCCCTGTGTAGTGATGAGCAAAAGAACGTAATTTTGAGGAAGAGATTGATAAGGGAAACCGAACCGTGCTTGTGTGTCGCAGCTTGTGCTTGCTGCTTTTGTCAGGATCGGCAGCCAACCCTAGCACTGAGCTTTTCCGTTCCTGTCAAGTTTTTAAGTGACTTCATAGAGGGGCAAAGTTAAGCAAGATGAAGGTGAGTTGGTGAGCTCATTTTTTGGTTTTGTGGAGACCTGCAGTTGAGAAGTATGTTTTATTCTGCATCTCCAACGTAATACCTCCTATATCTTAAGAACCAATCCCATGTGCTAATGCTGAATTCTCACAACTGTGAGTTTTGTGCCCTGAATTCTGTGGAGGAAAAGAAAATTCAACACCATGAAGTAGAAGCTCAACTCTCCTGAAGGCAGTTGAATTTTTGCCTTTTGAAAATACATTATCTTGCTAAGGATTATGGTTTTATTGCCATATGAAAAAGGAATTGCCCGCACTTCTAAAAATTATAGTTTCCATTTTGAAAGATATATGGTTCTTGTGGTGTATGAACCTGCCCTTCATTTGCGAGAACTGGAGGGCAACTCTGTGTCGTTCAGATGATGCCATCCCTTGTGGTATGACCGGGCTGGTGACCTGCTCAGGAAGACCTTGTGTTGCTTTCCTCCTCCAGTGGGCTGACCTACTGGATGTCCTCTGTTTATCTTCACAGCAGGCCCTGCTGCTGCTGTCTAAAACTACCTTGGTCCATAGCATCCCACTGCCGAGGGAAGATTAGACGGCACTGCCGCGTTCTCCTGAGCTTACCTGTGAAACGTCTGGTTCTGGCTGATGTCAGGGCTGGGCTACAGCAACTCCGGGATGTGCTCTCGCCTGTTAGCACTGAGAGGGGGCTGGAAGTCAGTGCTGCCTGTGAACCCGCTCGTGATAAAAATGATCCCGTTCTCACTTGATAACTGTAAATGGCTTTGTAGTGCGAGTCACGAATGCCTAAGCATTACAACCACGATACGTTCAGCGCTGGGAAACCTGATGCTCAGAGTTAAGCCTGAGTTACATGCATTTAGGCACTTGTGTTAGTAAACATGCTTTTGAAAGAGATAGTGGGTGTAACAGGAGCTCGGTGAGTGTTCTCTATAACAGGAGTTTGAGAAGCAAAAGTTCATTTGTGTTGAAGAGTGAAGCTTGAGAACAACAGATGTTTGAATCATAATGTTCTCTCCAGCATAGCTGATGAAAGAAAACTCTTCGTAATCGTGACCAAAAAATACTCTAGTTGTCATCCTTTAGATGAGTCATTTTTTCCCTCATTTTTAATCCCTCCAAGACTCTGGTCTCCTCTGAAGCAGGAAGTTCTAATTCAGTACCGTCTATGGCCGTGACACATTAGGCAGTTGAAATAATTATGTGGAGAGAAGGTTATAATGTGCTGTGTGGTTCATAGACAAGTGAAGTCTTCACGCGAAAAGGGAGATCCTGACATTACAGAAGTACCTTATTCTCTCCATTGTTTTCCTGATCTTCCTTGAATTCGAAATCAGAAGGCTTCAGGACGTTTTTGTAATGAAATTCTAAGTTTACCTGTTGTTCGGCCTTTTGCTGTGTCTATGTGGGATACCTGGGGTAGATTGCAGGGCCCTTTGCTCCAATAGTCCTTTCCCAGCAATTAATTCATAATGTTACCTGTACCTATTTCTGTCAGATTCTTCTGCAGCATACTCTTAATAATAACTTCCTAGTATCCTTATTTTACTTACGACTTCCTTTGTGCAAAAAGAAATCTTTTACTTGCTTATGCAATCATTCTCACATCCATCTTGGAATTAAAAAATCGTAAAACCACAGAAGAATTGTATTTCCATTTTATGAGTGTATAAAACCAGAATTAGACACAACAGGATCAAGTCTAGGGTTAATGGCGGCGTGCCTGGGAGCTAGATACTGTCTGCAACAGCTTTTGCTGTGATTCTTGTTAATGCTCCATGATTCATTGCTGTAGCTACCATAATATTAGTAACTAGGTGTCCAAGTTTGGGTTAGATCACTGTTGTGTTAGATGCTGTGTGCTCAAACAGCAGAGTTGTTCCAGACCCCAAAGAGCTTTCAGTCAGATCTACGAAGAGACGCGGAGGTGTTGAACAGCCAGACATCATGCTGGTGAGACCATACTTGTCAGTGTTAATTACTAGCTTAGAGACTCCATAGTTCACGCTGGCAATCTGTAGATGGAAAACTGTGCTCACGTGATGCAGTTCACCTGGGACGTATCAGCATGAGAGCCCATGCATTACGCAGCGAACAAGGGATCTAGTCCTATTTTATGTGTTGTTTTTTTATTTAAAATCCAGTGTATTATAAATTTTAAAATAAGGCCAGCTTCGTCTCTAGTCTACCTCCACTGAATTAGAATGTTTTCAATTGGGAATACTTTTCTCTCTAATACAACAAATGTCCAGTTTCTAATGGAGCTCCATATTTCTGCATTTGGCCAGCATAACAAGTAACAGAAATGGACAAAATGATTCAGATCTGTTAAAAAATAATTTAAATGGTGGCCTTAAATGGAATTGGATTCCTCCTGCCTCTTTCCACCCCCTGGTTCTGAATATTTAGGTACCTGGCTTCAGCTAGCAATAAAACCACCAAATTACGATTAGAAAACTATTCTTTCTGACCGGAGCGAGGGGAATCTGGAGAAATCGTGATTGTGCCTTCTCTCACAAGCTGAAATGCACCTGTACATTTCAGAGCAAATCTGTACTTTGAAATACTTGCTCGGGTCTTTCTCGTGGTTTGAGTTCAACTCTCTGCTGGAAATGACATTTCCATGTAACCTACTTTGTAAATTAAAATAATTGGTATTATTTGTCAGTGTGGGGTGGTAGCTATTGTTGGCTCTGTACTCACAGCTCATGACCTTTTTCCATCATGCTACCTACAGTCTACTCCTAACTCTTCAGCCACTGTATTTCCTTCCTATGGTACGTGGTACCACTAGTTTTTCATCCCCTTGGTTCCCTGTGAAAGATTCCTGCTCTCTCCTGTAATCCTGTAGACCCACAGCACTTGGTTCTTCCCAGCATCCTCAACTCTTTTCCTCTGTGTTTTTTTCTGATTCTTCACCAAATTATCTCTATTTATTCCTTGGACCTTGGATGTCCTGACTTAATTTGAGTTCCACATAGCATTTTTTCAGCAACTTTCTATACATCCTCTCTGCAGTGACTTCCCACTGTAGAGTAACCAGCACCGGTTTCATCCTCTACCTGTCTTTACTTAGTTAATTGGGCCAGAAAGAGCCTATGCTAGAGTTGCATGTGAACTCCACATCTACTGATGAGACCACCAGCACACTACCAAACAGAAGGAGTAAGAGCTGAGCTCTGCTTCCTCGTATTTCCCTTCATAGAGGCATTAATATCTTCTCTCTCCTCTACCCATCTGTGGATTTCCCAAGGTGGTAGGTAGGAACTTAGTATCTTCTGTCAAACATGATAGAAATTGGCCAGTGTGACTCACAATTATGGATGTGGATAGACACAGCACACAGGCAGAGACAGGAAACCAAAGCACAAACATACTGAGAGAATCAGGGAGCAAGTATTTTTGGATTGCTTGCACATTCACACATCTTCAGCTGAGTTAACAGGCAGAATTGAGCAGGGGGTTGACTACTGGTTTAATGTCAGGGAGAAATTTTAAGGCCCTGTTATGTAATTGTGGAGGCAGGTTGATATCAGGGACTTGGTACACACCTTGTGATTTATGTTTTCTCAAATGGAATCTGGCACTACATTGTGTCACATTTTTAATTGCTACCAAAGGCTGTTCTTCGTAAAAGTATTTTTAGAAACGAACGTCCATCAGAAGAAGAAATGCAGAAAGCTTTATATAGATCCCTGGAGGGAAGAGGAGGGAAGTGTGATGGAGATTCTGTGAAAGAATTAAGTAATTTAGAGGCAACCCGGTTGGTAAGGCCAGCAGCCCTACAAGTTGAAATAAGAATGTGCATCTTTGTTTTTATGCTAACATCAACAGCGGGGGCCCCTTACTGTAGTTTCTGGGATGCAGCCTTCATCAGAGACTTTACATACATCATTTAAACTGTGACTATTCTTTATAGTCCTGGCAGATCATCGAGAGCTTTAGGAGATCAGGGTCCCTTTCAGCAGTGCCAGGAGCCTCGGCTGAGCATCTAGGCTCCCAAGGGCTGGAGCTGTTAGACAGCCAAAGCTCAGGGCAACCTCTGTCCTCAAAGCTGTCAACCAGGCACTCAGTGTCCCTGATCCCCCTGCTTTCCCAACACGCTCAGGAAGCAGCTCTGGCTCTGGTGTCAGTGACCAGTGTTGCAGTCCTCTTCTTTTGGGTCTCCTTTTTCTGGCTGCACGTTTATATTGCTGCCTCCAGGCAGATGCTGTGTCTGATAAATGTCCTTCCTTGAACAAAACTTTCTGAAATCTGGATCTGAAGGCTTTGGTTGAGAGCCAGAGCATCCTTGCACATATGGGAAGAGACAGCCCTTGCCCTGAAGGGTTTGTAGAGAAAATAGGCAAGTTACAGACAGCGTGAACATTGTAATCCATGTTTTACAGCTGGGAGAACTGAGGCACAGGCTTATTTATTCATAAGTTCAAGGTCATGGAGCAGGTGAACAGCAGAGCCCTGGGCTGAACTCTAGTCTTGCATCTCGGTGCCTTAACCATGAAACTGTCCTGCCTTTCTAAAAATCCTTGTGATTATAGCAATATCTATACCATACTGCAGTATATAGGTAGGAAGGAAAAAGCCCTCTGAGTGAGATCATTCTGAAGACACTTAAATTGTGTATAGATTTATTTATCCTTTAGTCAATTTTAGCAAATTCTATGCGGCTAATGACTAACAGAAGAAGGTAAATTGCCAGCAGATAATTAATTAAGAATAATCCAGGGAAGAGGTGAGACAATCATACTCTCAGCAATCTGTAGATAATAAAAGGGAAATCTCGTTATTTAAAGTACCTTATAATTACTAATTTTATTAATCTCCTGGAAAATCCATGTCTCTGAAGAATAAACCAAGCCTTTTCTCAAACACCAAGGAGAGAAGTTTTGGTTTTTATCATTTGGAGGTTTGGACATTCATAACTTTCTTCTTCCTCTCTCTGCAACCCTGTGGG
Organism: Baryphthengus martii; assembly: GCA_013396935.1. Lineage (NCBI taxonomy): Eukaryota > Metazoa > Chordata > Aves > Coraciiformes > Momotidae > Baryphthengus > Baryphthengus martii. The sequence continues at coordinate 159,033 of VWZK01017431.1, read as the reverse complement.
AACATGATCCCAGATTCACTGTGATTAGTGGAAAGAGAGAGACGAGGAAAGGAGGAAAAAAAATAGACAAGGGATGCCATTAGGCCAAGGGGCAGTCCGAGCTGGTCCTGCTGGCCTAAATTGGCACAGCCGCAGCTTTGTGTCCTAAGCATTAAAGCAGGTTGTACAGAGCTCATTGGTGGCTACTGTAGTTCTGGTTGCTCCGTGTGTCCCACCTCGGCCTTCTTCTCACAGATCTCTTTGTGCTGTGTTCCATCCCCAAGTATGACATGCCCGGTGTCTTCTGTGTGTACAGGGTCAAGCTTTGCCAGTGTTTTGTCTGTGTGGTGTGTATCCCCTGAAAGTTGGTGGGAGTCAGTCCTGTACGTGTGTGGGAGCAGGGAAGGGTTGAGGTGGGAGCTCCAGACAGCCAGCGAGTGCCAGATTTGGAGCTGCGTTAAGTCACGGTAGTTTTCCTGACCTCACTGAAATCACTCATGATGGATGCCACATATAATTTTTCCCCAAAATATTTATTGACTGGGATTAAAAAAATTTCCTTTTGAATCTTCCTACTAGGGAGTATGGTACAATCCCCATCTGACCTTCTAAATTGAAGCAAGTACACTGGTATTTAACTGTGTGGCTGTTGACGCCAGCCTCTGGTGTCGCTGGAAGATGATTGTGCTATCCACTTCCTAGGTGGTACGCTCTTCCTATGCAGCCTGAGCAATTCAGATGGGACATCACCATCTTTTAGGGTGTCCTCTGCTGCCAGTTTGTGGATTTGTTACCTCCTCTGATAAGAACGCTTTATCATCTGTCATACTTAACTCATGACAGGTGCAGCTGCAAATACATTACGCTTAACATTCAAAATGGGTAGACCAACTACTAATGTTGTGTAAAGATGCGAGTGAAGAAATGGGAGACCTGCCTACTCAACTGAAGTTATATCAAAGGTCTATTTTTCCACCTTCTTTCAACTCACTTTACATTTCCATCTTAAGAAGATGGTAGCCAGGGTTTCTGGTGTAGTGCTTTGCCATTTCTCTCTGGCTGATAGATCTGGGTTTTTTATTCTGAGACCTGGTTTGCTTGAAGGCTAAAGGATGCCTAATGCTCTGGCATGGACAGTGTCCTGGAAAGGGTGATTGATCTTCCATGGAGAAATTCACTCTCTTCTCACCTTAGATGGATACAGTCTGGCCAGTCTCTTAATTGCAACAGCGATAGTTTCCCTCCTGTGCGTGGGAAGACCTTTTTTTGAGAGAGAACTGTGTGAGATGACTCCCTGAGTAAGTGGCTACTAAGTCGTTCTGATGAGCGGTGTGAAACTCTTCCCCCTTCCTAGCCCACCACTGGCTGTATGCCCTTCCTATAGTCTGCATCAGCTGTGGCATTTAACACACACACACACACACACACACTGCTGAACGAGCTGCTTTATGTGGTTTCTTACTGGCTCTTGATTCAGCCGAGCTGCTGATTATCTGCTTTGAGGTGACTGCGGGCTCAGGTTGCCTGTTCTACAAACTCTGGCTGCTAGACAAACTGCAGTAGTGCAGACTCCAGAGCCCCTGAGCCAAAGGTGATGAGACTGAAATTAAAAAGAAAAAAAATAAAAGGAGCCTAAATGATACAGTGCTATCATTTGAATTTCTGGAAATATGTATACGTAAAAATCAGCCTGAATTTATAAAGCTAACAAATAGGTAAGATGAAGGGGAAACCGGAGTGTTTCATAGCTTTGATTTATCTCAGATATCTCAAAAAATAAATTTTCGTCTTGGGTGGCTGTCAGAGTTGCTCCCACCTTGCACATACATGTAATTGTCTAGTTTTCAAATCAAGCCTTGTAAGATGGTGCAGAACATGCACGTGTGTGGCGCTTTATCTTCCTCTAATGGAATATTGCATAATAGTACTGGATGACAACTGTACTGTCAGCTAAATTTTTTCAAGAATAAAGTGTTCAGCACAATATATCTGTCTGGGCATCTCTGCTGCCTCTTACTGCAGAAGGTTGTAGAGCTCATGAAAATGCTGCAATGCAGCAAGTGTACTACCACTGATTAAAAGTAGATTTTTGTTGTTGTTTCCCCCCTTCTTCAAGCTTATGGGTGACATTTTAATCAAGTTCTCATGGTAACAAACATGATTTAAAAGCACTGTAGCCTACGAAATTAGGGTTTTTTTTCTGTATGTGCTTGAGGTGGGTGTTAAGTCTTTACAACTGCAGTGATGCTGGTTATTTCAGTGTTTCTGGTGCAGAGATGACAAGGGAAGTAAAATGGAAGGAGGTGTTGCTGATTGCAAAGGTTTTTGTCATCTTTTTACCAGATTCTATTGTTATCTTTTCTATAAAGAGGGTGCAATTAAAGTAATGTGTAAGGTACTCCTCATGTTGCTTTTTCATTCTTTTAGATGTATTCTGGCGTCACAACTATGTCATGTTTGTAATTCCTGAGAGAGGCAGTTTTATTGTCAGAGGTTTTGATTTACTATCAGGAACAGGAGCCTCTATCAAAACACCCGTGAAAACTGCATTATGCTGTATGGAGTTGCCATTTATTTCCATATGTGCAAATAGATGCAGAGAAAAGCAGCCAAAAGGGGTTAAAATGAAATCGAGGAGGATCTGAATTGAATGCTTCACTTTCTGTTAATGAATTGATCTTGAAAGCCCCACATGGCTAAGACATGCTAACTCATGGCAATCAGACAGTCGTGTCTGATCACTAGATGCTCTGCTGCTTTGCCATCTTTAATTGCATTTGATGCTTTCTGTTATGAATTTATACTGCAATATATTTGCAGTCCTGCATATACGCAGTGAACAAGGGAATGCAAGTCAGTAATCCTCTGGGGGGGTCAGAAAATGTAAGATAAAACTCACTCTTAGCTACTGAGAAAGAAGTTGATTTAGTGTGTAGAAGTGTTGGCTATTTCCTGCTCTTAAATATGTGTGGAAGTAAAGTTCCATTGTTGTTTTTTTTTTTCTAATAATTATTATTATTTTGTTTTTACTGTAGCCTGCCCGCAGGAGATTAACACTGTAGGATTTGATGCTGTAACACCCCAAAATGTCCTTATCTAGCTTACCTGCAGAAAAAACTACGACCTTATCTCAGGAGCTGTATGTCAGGGATGGTTAATGCACATTGATAATCTCCCAACATAGACCTGTCTGACATTGTCAGTACGACCAAGCCTACACCTTCAGAAAAGTGTTGAAAGTAGGATTTGCTGAAATACCGGAGTTGCCAGTAGAGCAGAATGCTGCAGGTTAGGGGTTGGGAAAAGACAGAAGAATCTCAGCTCTGGCGAAAAAAATCTCTCCTTGTGTCCCTGGTCTTCCACACAGGTACTGATCTGCTTTGCAGCAAGGCTGGACTGCTCTGCTCTTTCTCCTTCTCCAGAGCATATTGGATGCTTAGACTTTGTGCTACAAAGGGACTGGCTATTTGGTTTAGCGTGTAAAAGTCCAGTTGTGCTCTTTCCTGTCTAATCTGGCCTTGCATAAACACTTCACAATGATTTGCAGAGAAGAGACAGTCCAGGGACCTTGATATATTTTTTAGCTTGGTTATAGCACTGGACTTTGCTGCTGCCCCCATTTTCATAACCTTGTAACTTCCTTGCTCAGCAACTGCTGAAATGGAAAAACGAGTGTTAGGAATTAAGTTGTGATTTTTTAATTTATTTTTTTTCTCACCTGGATTTTGAAGAAATGCTGGAGTGAGAAGTGTTGTAATGTCATGTCTTCAGAGTATCTTCCCTGACCATTTTCCATACCACGGACTGAAAACAGGTCTGGGAATTTGATCAGAAGACTGTGAATGCTGTACTGATCCTCCCTAACGTGAACTCCTCCTACACCTTTTTTTTGTGGCAGAAGATTGTTCTGGCCTGATAAGGAGAACGTTGGACAGTGTTCAGAAATCCCTCTGTTGATTTTGGGAATCTTTCATGTTAAGACTTCCTGGGACTCTGAACAGGTAAACAAACCAGTAGAGAAAGCAACAAAAAGTCAAGAGCCAAAGAAAACAGAGCCTTTATACTAGGAAATAGAGAGAGCAATGAAATATTAGTTATATGGGCAGAAGTGATTATACAGTAATTTTCTACTACCTTTGTGTTTGTTTAGTATTGATAGAAATAAGTCTTCTGTTTAAAAGCATGTTGTCTCAATAGTCATTTCTTGCTGAGGAAAAAAGGAAGAATACCACCCTCGTTTCAGAAGCTGCAAATGGTTATGAGCAATGCTCTTTGGATGCAGTACAACAAAGCAAAGTACAATATATTCTTCAAAGCAACCTATCATTTGAATGGTTGATGTTTGAATTATCAACTGTATCTTTTAAATGGTAATTTTTTTTGCACCTGATCATGGGCTGTATGTCAAATATGATGATGATGTGTCTTTATTATCCTGATGTTAACAATTCCCGCTTCACCAAGTAAAACCCCTCTAAAACGTTTAGAAATTCAAAGAAAATTTAAATGTGTTGAGGATTGCAGTTTTGGAGTGTCCTCCCACATCAAATCCTTCTGTATCAAATAAGGTGCCTCTTTGAAGGACAAGTAAAAATTTGCTTCAAGAACATTCTTCTGACTTTTGTAATATTCCCAGAGAACACCAACAAAGCACCAGAGTAAATCCTCACTGAAAATCTCTGCCGATCGGTGTGTGGAGGGTTTAATCCTAGCAGTGCTTCAGGAAAAGGAGCTTTAGGGTTTTATTCTTCTAGTTTGTGCTGCAACCTCACTCATCTAAAGTGTTTCAAGCTGGTAACAGCTAAAAGGACAGCAGTCCTTTTAATAATATGTAAGTATTGTGTTTCAAAAAAAAAAAAAAGATTTTCGTAATTTCTTTTTTCTTAACAGGGCATATGTAGGATACCCAGTGATGCTGGAAAATACCTTGATATTGTACCCTAGCAAAATGCCCCCAAATGCCAGCTCAGCCTCATACAGAGCAGAAATCAGGTATGGGGTGGGAAGAGGAGGATAAAACTTCCAAAGTTTGCCATGGTGAAAGCTACAGTCTGAACAGGAAACATGGGCAGGCCCTGGGTGAGGGAGCGGAGTCCACACAGGCAATACCTTGGCAGATCTGGGAAGCTGATGCAGTGGAGACTGGGATAGTCTAAGCAGAGGAAAGGAGAAAAATAAAATATGTTTGTTGAACTAGGCGATAGCTTAGTAGATGTGCATAAGGGGACTCAGTTACGCTTCTGCAGTCATCTCTCATTTCTCTCACAGCCAAAGTCCCGAGGTGTAATCTTGCAACCTCGATGTCAGTTCAGATAGCTTTGTAGGTGGGATACATGTTGATGCACCCTAGACTATATCCAGTTCGTGACAGTTACTTCGTTTTCTCTTTTTCCATTTTTGGCCGTCGTTAATATCCTCTGTCAACAAAAGCAGAATGAAACTTTCCATTCCTAAACAAATAAAGTTCAGCACTATCCAGATGTGTATATTTAAGTGGCTGCCATGACTGGATTTTGTTGCTGCCTGATAGACAGTGATTTATTTTGTAAGTTCTGTGCCCTGAGCTTTCAGAAAGACACTTCTTTTCATCCTGAAGCCCAGCAGAAGTCTAGCAGTAATAATTAGCAAGCCATAAAAATCGACCTGATTTGTGGGAACCGCTGAAGGATGCAAAGAGACATTTCTGTTCAAGGAGCAAGGAACAAAAGCGCGTGGTTACTGACCCAGTCATGTCAGACCTAAATTTTAAGGGAATCCCAAGCGATAAGCATTCTGCGGTCTGAATACTGCCTATTCATTCAGCCCTTCTAGCAAAGTGAATGAATCATCTTTTCAACCAGACAGCCCCTCTGGGTCAGAGTTGAGGTCAGTGGTGGGGCACGTATTTCAGACTGCTTGCCCTAAATGAAAAACAAAACATGCAAGACTTTGCTTACGCTGTTGCAGCTTTGAGCATCTCATCTATAAAACATTTACATATAGTATCTCATGAGACCTCTTACAACTGTCGGCTCTGGATGCATAACCAGGTCCTTCTGGAAGGGCCATCTGTCTTCCTAGCTGCTCCTGTGCTTTTTCTCTTCAGCATCATCCCTACCCCAGCACACTTTTTCTCAGCTGATCTTCCTGTTGGTGGCCCCAACCTAATCATTAGCTCAGTGTCACCGTGTTCTGTCTGTAGATTTTAACATGAGGTGGTAAAGCTGATTCTGCAGAACAGATTGAAAATGAGCACCTCCTTTCTTCGGCTGCTCAACCAGCCCCACGCAAGTGGCAGGATGTAGCCTGCTGAGCCCGTTTCTGCTGCATCAGCAGAGAGATATGGAAGAACATGTGTCTGGGATGTAACTGATCTTTCAGTTAGAAACTTGTCAGACTAACAGAGCTGTTAGTTTGCTAGAGTCTGACTGGACAATAGGTGCTTTTCATTTACAGTGCAGTACAGACTGTGTCGTACGGTGTATTTTCATTTAGTTTGTTAGACGTTGTAATGCTCGTCGAGGGACTGTGACATTCCGTCACACTTGATAGGGAAATCAGTGACAGGAAACCACATAATTTTGTCAAGTCAGTATTAAAATAGCACATGCAGCCTCTAAGCCATGTTAGATCTGGGTGTTATTTACGTGATAAAAACCTTGTTTTCATAGAAAAGACTCTCAAATTGAGAAACCATGGGCAAATTAATGGACAAAAAAAATCAGCAGTTGGCTTTTGAACCTTTGTAAATCTTTATCATGCACCATCTCCTGCACAGGACAATTGCCTAAGTGGGAATAATCACCGTACATTTGCAGGGAGTCTGCCTCCAGCAAGTTCTGTTTGATGTACCATATCTTTTTGAGATAAGAGCAATTGCTTGTTTTCTCTTCACTGCTTGTCTTGTCTGTGCCGCACATATTTTTATGAACATCTGTCCCAGGATGAAGAGTCATAGCCTGGCTAGTTATTCCTTGCACAGAAGCTTCTCTAGATCTTTTATCACCCTTGTTGACCTCTCCATATCTTTTCTGTGTCTACTTTATTTTATTTGTGATTAGTACCTAATGCTTTCAGCCATCCTAAACTAACATCAGCATTAGTGCTGCTGAAAGGCTGTGCAAAAGAAAAAATACAGAGAAATTCAAGGCAAATCATGTGTTGCATTATGAGTACCTCTCAAAAAAGACATCAGAAGCACCTGCACACATAAATACATGCATGAATTTTCCTGTGTCCATGTCCCATATCGCATTTTGCTTTTTGTGTCCTGTTATCCTTTTAATGGCAGTCTCTGATGGCAGTCCATGGAAGGACACAGATAGGTAACTTTCCTCATCCAGAAAGTCACCTTGAGGTCATCTTCTTTCTGCACTGCTTGTATTGGAAAGAGCATGATCATCTGGATCCTCTTAGATGTGTAAGCACCTGGCTCTGATGGAGATCAGCAGGTCTATGTCACTGGGTGAAGACTTTGTGCACTGAGAACATGCTAATGTGAGACTGAAGCTCTGCGGAACTTCTTGCCTCTTCAAGTGGAGCAGCTCATGCTGGCCACTGCGTGTGGCAGGAGTCTAGACTGGGTGGTTTGATTGGAGATGGCAAGTCCTAGCTTCCCTCCTCCCTGCTGGCTGTCCCTTTATATTAAAATAACACACATTCAGCCCCATGGCTTGGGTTTTCCAGGCTTTTTCCTCAGCTACTGCATTTATTCATCGGTCACATCTTATCATTCTTGACACACACTTTCTTTATCCAGTTCAACTTTCTTACCCTTCCCTACTCCCCAGTCCTTGGCTTGTTCCTTACCTCCCACAAAATTCATTCATTCTTTGCCTTAATCCAGGAGAATGCCGCTGACTTTGTGTACTTAGGTCAGTGTCTGGGCACAGGGTGGGAAGAAAGGAGGTGGAAGCAGCAAAAGGTTAAACCCAACCTGTTACAAGAGCCAGGTAATTGCATCCACCCATGGGAGCTCAGGGAGGAAATGAATCTCTGAAATAGGTACTTTGCTGGATCAGCAAGTCCTGCAATTCAGATTTCAGAAAGGCTGAGTGACTCAATGAGTTGGTTTCTCCTCGCACTTGAGATACTTTAATTTTCTTAATTCGAAAAACCAAGGAATTAAAAATTAAACTTTAATCTAAATCACTGTAGTTAAAATACAAGCTGAGGCACCTAAATTCCTCTTTCTGTTTCAGTGCATATCCCAAGGTCTTGACTGAAACCCTTCTAAGGGAAAAAACATCCTCTGAAAGTGAGGGCTGCAAAATAACTCCTGTGGCTTCCCGTTCCTTCAGCAGTGGCTCGGTCCTCCCTGTTCTCCTGCTCCTGTGCCTGAACAAACTGGAGGAGTGGCTGCTCGCTTTCTTTCCTTTTGTAGGCAGTAGAGTTGGTTGAGTAAAGATTTGGCAGGGAAAAGCTATCACATGATAAAATTATATTCCAAATATTGTGATTTTACTGTCTAGAGCATTGAAGAGCACAAAAGATTTCTGGGTATTCTCATTTCCAGGTAGGGAGAAATTATTTTATTTGCCTGGATATACAGTCATGGGTCAGACAAGCGGGTGGTTCGTTGTGGGTGGACAGTGTATTTTGAAGTCATACAAGCGTAAGGATATATTTCAGTTAAAATAAGTCTTTTGTTTGTAACATGGCCAGTTAGAAAATAATACACAGGGATAAAATAATCGTAACACTTCTGTAGGACCAAGATCTTGCAGCACAACAGTCACTGCTCAGGCATTCCCTAGGGAAAAAAAAATAAAATCTAGCACTAGATAATCCTCGCCAGGTTTGCTGTCAATATGGAAGCAAACTGACTTTGCAGATAGCCTCTTTCCCAATCAGTTTTCCAACCCTTTGTCTCCTTATTTCTACTTACTTATTTACAGTTAGATGTTTTGTGCTGCAGTTCAAAGCATCGGCTTCTATTGGCTGTAATGGGTTCCTGAGCCCCAGCCTCTAAGGTTTTCTGACCATGAAACAGAGAGACAAAGACACATCAGCGAGTCTGGAGGGAGGGACCTCGGAAGAAGCTTTCCTTCTCTCTGATGCTCTTCTTCAGCGTGAATAAACAATGTCTCTGGTAGACTATAAGATGTTTCTGCTTCTACTGTGTGCCTGGCATGATTGCCTGGTGTGTCTAAATATTATGAGGGGGAGCTAAAAGCACTCTTAGCAAAGGAATAGTCTGCCACCCTTGACCTGGGGAGAAAACTTATTTTCATGTGAGCAAGAATTTTCTTCCCAGACAAACCGGAGCAGCATCTTTCCCACTATCACCTCCACACATCTTTGTGTTGTTTGTTCCGTTGTGGAATAATTGACTGTGTTCCTTCAGCATACAGAAGGATTGAATTAAGTTGGAATGGCAGCTGGATCAAAAAGTCTGTCCCTGGAGTTACTGAACTACCCCTTTTTCAGGAGTCCTTGGCCCTGGAGAGGACACAGAGAACTGGAGTGTGGGGCAAATGCTGCATTCCAGATTTCTGCTGTGGGCTGATTCTCCTGCGTGTATTTACAGGGAAGAAACTGCCAGAAATTAGCCCAGGACATGCTTTGTACCATTTGTAGTAGCTGACGTGATGAAGATAGCATTTTGGTATTTTCAAAGATTGTGCTGTAGCAAGGGTGGAATTAGTTTTAAAAGTAAGGTAAGACCTTTTAAAAATAAAAAAAAATGCAGACACATTTGTGGAGGCAGGTTTTTTTTTTCTTTCTAATTAAAAGCTCACTGAGTCAAGTTAAGATTGTGTGAAAATGTGTCACACTTGATGAGATCTCAGTGAAACTGGAAGAAATAAAGGATATGAAAGCAATTTATGCACACGGAGGAGGAGGGGACACACCAGTGTGGTTGCAGTGCTTATTCTGGATAAACGATACTCTGTTGTGTGAGTTTTTGCTTAGTGGTTAAGCTTGTAGCACCTCTGCTAAACGGTCCAGTTTGCCTCACCTGCATGCAGAGTAGCTCCACTGAAGATGGCAAGAGCGTAGACCTGTCCTACATGAAGGATGCGCAAGTAACATATTAGCATCATTAATTCATTCTTTGCTCCCTAATCTGAGCTGTCATCCATCGTGCAGTCTCTTGAGAGATGAAATGCAACATTAAATCAATGTGTCTAAGCAAGGGCAATGTGGAGGGAAATAAAATGTCCTGCAAAATTCCACTGCGGCCTTTTTGTGGACTACCTTTACCAGGCCCTGTCCGAATCCAAGTGTTGGTTGGTGGGATTTAAGAGAAGAGGAGGCACGTAGCTCTGTAGCCTCTTTGCAGTGGCCATGGCAAATCCCCGGTGTGGCTGGCACTCCTTTAGGCAACAGGCTTGAAAATAGGAGTCTGAGAATTAGAAGATTGTAAACTGTGTGTGCTGCCATCACCTTCTGTACCTGTGCAATAAGTAAGTAGAAGGTGACTTTGTTTCAGCCTTTTATAAGCACTGAAAATTTTAATGGAAGTGGCAGCGTGGAGGGGAACCAAGCACTCAGTGTTCATTTTATTAACCAGCCAGTGTTTGTTCCTGACGAGATTTCAGCTGGCCAAACTTGTGAAATGCTGCCAGCCACAGTGCTTTTAGCGTCATGTAGTTCTGAGTATTTCTAATAGTTCTACCTTATTATTTCCCCGTCCATAGCCTGTAATAACTGTATCAAGTTGTATACTACTTTTGCCCTTACTGATGAAGAATTTTCCCCCCTTAAGTAATATTTAGAGCACCCTTGACTTACAGAGCCTGTCCTCCAGCTCTGCTGTGGTGATGGTGGTGGTGGTGGTACGGATTTTCAGTTGCTGTCTTGCTGGCGTTTGAAGTGACCACTATGGTAAAAGGGAAATAGGAGAAAAAAAAAGTTTCTTCTATTTGAGACACGTTTCCTGGATGCTGTCTGAAATCTCCCTTTCCCTTCAAAATCATCTCCTGAAATGAAAGGTTTCCTCTGTTCTTCTTAGCTTTTTGAAAGTGTCTTTGTAATAAGTGGGGCAAACCTTTTACAATTACTTTGGTAGCAAAAAACAGACTGTAAAACTAAGAACTAACTTGTTGAGTGTTTGTTTCATTAAGTCTTAAATACAGAGTTGAAAATCCCCATTTATTCATCTTGTGGAAGCACCGACTGTACTATGTAAAAAGGTTTCATTTCCAATTAGATTACTGCAGTGCTTCAAAAAGCAGGGAAGTTTGGAGGGGGAAGCTGTGCAGAGGAGGATAAAGTATTTCAATAGGGAAAGACCAGTTCAGTGTGCCGACCCTGAGCAATCCTGCATAGCAAACTGAAAAGCCCTGAGAGGGCAGCCTTTTTGAACGTTGTCCTGTCTGATCGCACTGCGAATAACTAGGGCTGTTTGTTTGTGTTGGGTTTTTTTCTGTGCCTTGTGAATTGAGGGTGAAAAAGCCAATGTAACCACAAGTGTTGGTGAATCTTTTTCTCTGCCAGGACTGTAAGCCAGGGCCTTGGCACAGGTTGTTTAGAGGTTTGCTGGCTGAGGGCTGTGGAGCCTCGTGCTTCAGGCGGGCCTGCCAACTGCGACGCCTTCTCTAAAGTGCATAGAAAGGGCTCATGATGCCCATTTGAAATTGTACTTGGTGGACAAATCAATACAGTGTGTCTGATTCTGAGGTGCTCCCCTGAGAGCAATCCCATCCTTGTTCAGGGCTCGATTCAACGAGTCTGAAAACAAAAGACTCTACTGAGAAATTTGGGAGTCTTCTGGCTGCCAGGAAACATCCCGGCTTCCTGGCAGTACTTCTTCAATCCTTCAGCCCCCTCTGACTCCCCGAGGCAGCAGAGATCTCAGGTATGATTGAGCAAGGACTGCCTTCCATCTTTACTGATCAGGAGAAGACAAGGCTGTCACAGTGCCTCATCTTAAAATTTGCAGAAGGATTGTGTGCAATTTAATCCAGAGAGGCTTTGTGTGTTTCTTGGTGTTGGCACCTTTACTGACTGGTACTGCTGCTTTAGCACTTTTGCTACGCTTTTTGTGGACCAGATTTATTTGTAATAAGTTTTTGCCTTATTTCTTGTTTCAGAGATCGCTTAGAGTTGTCATGGTGCAGTTGTTATGGTTACCATCTCCTTCACCAGCTAAAATGCCTTTCCTCTCTCCCGCAGGAAGCAATTATGATTAGTGGTAGATGGACATGTGTGAGGGTGTTTGAAAAATGGTAAATGGTGTAAAAATGCATCACTGTGAATAGGAAAGGTTTGTTGAAAAGGGGGAGGTGTTGGAAGAGTTGTTCAGGGATTCTTCTGTCTTTTTAGCTAGAAGTGAGCTCTATGGTAGATACTTTTTTTTTTTTTTTTTTTGCAGGTAGAAGCTGCTAGTACCTTGATTTCACCATCACATGAGAAAAGAGCACTCTATTTGAGATTTCTGGAGTTTGAGCATGTTGATGCAGTCCTTGGGTGTGGGAGCGAGGGTAGCCCTGCATCCTGGGCAAACATGTGTCTTGGGAGAGGAGCATCCAAGGACGGGTTGGCTCAGGTGCACTCTACTTTCCAGTGGCCCAGAGGAAGGAGAGCTTTCCTCAGGGAAGGAGAGCTCTTTCGCTCAGGAGTGGCAGCTGAAAGACTCATTCTGATACATTTACCTGTTTGTATGCTCTGCAGAAGGATGGAGCTGCTTGGTGCCAACGGAAATGCAGCTGGTGCTGCATCTCAGCCCTCCTGCGCACCGCCTGGGTGTACCCCCTGGCCGGGCGGGGTTTGTTACTTGGTACAGATCAGGGGGCTTTGTCAGATTAACATTCCTTCAAGGGAAGGTGTTCCTCTTCATCAGGAGCTGTGAGGCCCCTGCAGCGGGGTGACCCACCCTTCCCACCTGCCTGCCTCTGCGAATCCCCAGCCCAACCTCAGGGAACTCCATCTAGGACGGAGCAGAGGAGTGTGGAGTGTGAGCAGCCACTCCCCTGGCTCTCTGCTCGCTCTGTGCCGTGCTGGTGCTGCAGGTCTGATCGACTGCTTTGGAGGCTGCATCCCTCATCCTCAGCTCTGGCAAGGTTACAGATGCAGTAAATTTTCATCTACCTTGAGCCTCTTTTGTTCAGCCTCTGATCCAAGCACCATCCGTTATTTTTCATGCGTTTTGTAATCCAAGGTACAATCAGAATCAAAGTACATCTTACTATTGACTAACCGCAGTGTGTGGAAATGGAAAAGCCTTTAAAAGCCGTCCAAAGCTATTCCAAGTGCAAGGAAATAAATACTGTCTGCATTTTTCATAGATGCAAGGTAGTATTAAAGAGGTGAATCTTACTTGTATTGTCTAGAAAGACGGATGTAGTTGCAAGCTAATAACTGGAACAGTGGACAAGGAGGAAATAAACCATATTTGTTACAAATTATCAGAGAAATGTGTTCATCCTTTATTAAACTAAAGAGGTAGAGTGGCTTTGATTGAGAGAATGTATAATTCTATCTGTTAATATACCATATTACTAGAATTACAGCACTTAGACAATTAGCCTTAAGTGCTAACTTTTATTAATCATTTTGTGGCTTCTGGACCGTGACCGAGCATTTTAAGTAGGAGAGAAGCTAACATGATCCTTTTCAGAGGCCATGAGACTTTTTTCACATCCATGCTGTTTGCTGTGATTCTTTTTAATTGATGTGAAGCACACTGCTTGTGTCTGAAAAGAATCAAATTGACTTGAGAGAAGATGCACGTCAGCTGAAATGGAGAGAAGTGTGGATCCAAAGCTCTCTCACATGTTCGTGGCATCCAAAATTGTCCCTCTTGTATTCCATGAAGGCAAGAGCACCAATAGGGTTTGGATACTACAGTCTATAGGCTTAGCTTTTTGATGGTGGCGGGAGGTTATTGGAATTTGTCCATCCAGATTTCCCACCTTCTGTCTCTTGCTTTTCTTTTGGCTACCTGCTTTCCTTGGCCCTGCTAGACATAGTTGTCTATAAGTAAAATTTACTGTCAAATTCCCTTGAGATCTCTTAATCCACGGTACCTGATATTTAATATTCTGACACATCATCCTAACTGCCAGTTGGTATGTGGACAGGAATTAAAGGTTTTCTCAGTTGTGTTATTTACCAGTGGGAGTCGGATTTCGCCATATTGTGTGTGGTTTGGACTGTTTATGTTAAGGAAAGATTTTTGTTGTTTTTTTAGTGTAAATCATTTTGAAGACAATTCCATTTTTCTCTACTTCTTGATGCCCTATTTCCTCTAAAAAATCATGAACATCTCATAGATGTCTTTTCGCTGAAAGAAATTATCTGGATTTCTTAATTTTCATTTAAAAATTCTCTTTTAGGCAGCCTCATTGAGGAGTTTTGGAAGCCCTGGGTGCCTGAGGTCACGCTAGCCACACCTCTGCATCCCACCCAGCCTCCAGAGAGCAATCTCCAGCTTCTCCTGGCTCTGGCGGAGTAGCTGAGTCAGTGCTACGGTGCACGTGTGCTAAACAGCCCTCTGGGAAGCAGGATTGGGCCCTGGAGCCACACAGGAGGCACTTCCACCCTCCCTCTCACTGAGCTCAGGGTCTGGCCATGCTCCCTGGCAGGGTTTGTTTTTCTCTTTGGAGGAGTCTGTTGTTCCTCCTTTCAGGAACTGGCAATTGTAGTTCTTCTCCCATGTATCCAGGTGGCTGTTTCTTAGTTAAGGAATTAGCTTCCCTGAAATCAAATAGCTTCATTTCACTGTGAATGGGTTCACAGATGTAGGAGTAGGTAAAAACATAACTTGAAGCAGGAAGGCAGGATATTTACAAAATCCTTCAATTCTCTTCTCTTAAAAGGTGAAATGTGTAGACATTTCATCTGCTTACATGCAAAGGCTTCTGCAAGGTGTGCTTAAGAATGATATAGAAGGACAGCCAGCACAGCAGGGTGTTTAAATTGACATTGTCTTGGGTTTTGCAGGCCGTGGTCTCATGCTGTGTTCCCGTGGGTGATCTGTTGTGCGCTGAGTTCAAAGCACTGGGGCTTGGTTTAACCCAGTCACGACAATGGGAGCTGGTGTCGCGTAAAAGAGCAGATGGGTTAAGAAATACATGTACAGTGCCTGTGACAGGAGGAGGTAACTGCAAAGTCAGACGGCTTGTTCCACACGAGGTTTGTCCCTCTGTTAATTCCAAGTTATTTAAGTATTTTCTATCTCTATACAGTTCCCAAATGGCTGAAAAGAACGGGGGAATTTGTCCTTACCATCATTTCTGCTACAGGTTATTAGTTTAGAAGGCAGGTTGTCCGGTTGAGATCTGTAATGCCAATCCTAGGGCACTACTTGACTTACAGGGACATGAATGTAAGACCTGAACTATCTCGTCACTTCTACTGTTGACAGCTGCCAGTGGAGCATGAGCCATCTAGACGGGGAATGACCAGGGTCTCAGCAGCATCCTCCAAGTCTGGACACAGAAAGCCTTGATGGAGAGGGGCTGTACATTGGCGCACAGTTGTGGGTCAGTGTCACTGATGTGATCTGCGGTACACAACTGCTGCTTGATCCCTCTGGAGGGAAGGGACATTTCGCACTCCATTCCATACACTGATTTGCGTGGTTGGCTTTGGTCAGGCTTCAAGATGAAGAGCATACCGACGGAGGAATGTTTCCACAATCCTGTGCTGTGCCGGCCAATGCAGCCTGCGCCAAGGCTCCTACTTGGGCCCCGTGGCCTTGGCGTGGTGTTACCAGGATGGCTTTGGAGTCAGGGGTCACGGTGGGGCGTTGGTGCAGCCAAGGCTAGTACAGCCTGTGAGCTCCGCTACCCTTCTTATGCAGTCCAGAGCTTGCCTCGATCACCCACTTGCTGCCACTAATTTCAGCTGATGGAGGAGAAGAGCAGTGAGAACATACTAGTAAGATCTCTGCTGTTCTCTCATAGTGAGGTTGTACTATAATGAGTAGGGAAGAAAGGCACATAAATATCCAAATTAATTTTTACCTGAGACAATATGACATTTTAGAGGACTGGATGTACCTTCTTTTGTGTTATTTTTTGAAGGCCTTCGTTATAGTTTATGCAAAGAATAAGAAAATCATAGTGGAAAGAGGAACTTTTTGCTTTCCTGAAGTACTGTGTTTCCCTTGACGTTCAAACTATTCCAGGTTTCTTTTTTTTTATTTACCTAACACTGTTTAAATTCTGCCATAATGTTTGTCCACTCTTGCTATTTCTGTGTCAATATTTGAATTACCTGATGAATTTAATTCCATAATATGCTAACGAAATGATGGAAAAACATCTCACTTGATGCTAAAAACCACACCTGTGTATTCTGGATTTGAACCTGAGCTGCGGCTGAATCACACCGTAGAGCAGATAGTCAGCGCTAAATTGCTGAGTACAAAGATGCCTTGTGTGACTGACTCCGCTGTATTTCTACTACTGTTATAAACTCGGAGAGCACTTGATGAATAACAGAGTCAAGAATGAATTCATCCATGTTTCACTCTGTAACCATCTATTATAAATACTGAGCCAAATTCTGCCTCCAGATACACACAGCTCTCATTGAAGCCTGCCCACTATTTATTTTTAAAGATAAAAGTGCTTCTGTTACTTTCACAGAAGACTTTTGTGACACAGGCTGTTGTAAGGATTTGAATATCCTTCCTCAAGAGCTCCAAGTGAGGCAGGGAGTGTCTGCCTAGAACAGGGAAGGGCACTTCAGGGATAATAGCCTCCAAACTGCACCGGTGGGATGTAATCATTATGCTCATCCCAGGGACTTTCAGAGCTGTGTTCTCTACACTTGGGTCTTGTATAATCCTCTTTCTCCCTCCCAAAGCTCCTCTCGTGGGTGACCCAGGGACCGAATGGCTGAAGCTGATGGGAAGTTTAGTTCTGCTCCTGGGACTCACTGTCAGGTCCAAAGTGCATTGGATTGGTGGGGAAAGCCTTGAGTTTGGGCTTGGGTTTGTTTTTGGTTTGTGTTGGTTGGTTGATTTTTTATTTTTTTTTTGTGGTTGGTTTTTTGTTTTTGTTGTTTGTTTGATTTTGTTTTGTTGTTTGTTTTTTTTAAATGAGAATATCTCCTTTTTTTTTTTTCCCCAGAAGAGACTCTATTCTGTCCTCAGACCCCAAAATGCATTTCACTGGGAGGCAAAAGAGTTATCAGACCTATTGGGGTGGATCTCCAGTTTGAGTCACATATTTGTTGTGAATTAAATCTGACTTTCATGATTTGCCATGGGTTTTTTTTTATTTAAATTAGCTCTGAAAGCTGTTATTATGAAATGATGATATCTGATCAGAAACGGGTCCAGTTATCAATTGTGAATGATTATCTGACAAATAACAACAGCTTTACCTCACGTTTAGACGTTTTCTGCAAACTGACCTGACTCTGGAAACTAGGGTGTTGGGTTTTTTTCCATTAGTGTCTGCAGAGTAGACGCACCATCCAGTTTTGTGCCTCCTTTTCTAGGCTGCTCAGCCTCTCTGATATGTGGCTGGTTGACTCTGTTCAGCAGATTTCTTTGAGGTTGTGTTTTTTTCTCCCAGGGACAAAAAAAAAAATTGGTGACAAGTGCTTTTGAAAGAGGCCTGCTGGTTTTCACTTGGAAGTAGCTAGCTCAGGTCAAACCTGTCATCCCCCTGCACCCCACGCCCTTCCTACCAGAGGTTACCTTATCATCAAAACATAGTTTACAATCTATTGTCTTTCTAGAGTTACCTCCTGCAGAGCTACTACTACGTTTTTCTGTGAGGAATAGCCAAAGCCTATGACTTGTGCAGTGGTTTCTTTTCCTGGCTTGGGCAAATGAAAGCTAATTAACAGGAGTGAACTGTGTGTGCAGTAGAAAATAATGATTTGTTTTGTTTGTGTACAAATACTGATAGTCATAAGAATGCAGATGCTTATGTGGGAAATAACTGCTCCCCACGGACTATTTTGGACAAAAGGGAATGAGTGTGAATGTTTGCAAAACAGCAAGCAAGAGGTGACATAAACAGGGTTAAATAGCACCTAGGTTTGGGAAGGCAGTGGATGTTCTCTGGTTTCTCTCCTGGCTAGCAGCTTCACTTCCTTGGGTAGTTTTGCCTTTATCATCCTAGGAAGATGTCACTGCATTAAGATGACGAATTCACTTCTTGTTAAGTGGGTCGACATTTAGCTGTAATTAATGAGTTAAAATCCGATCAATGAAAGGGCAACCCTCAAGAAACTGATGCTAAATTACAAGGCGTGTAGGAGTCAGGGAAGACTCGAGCCATGATTTTTACCTTTTGTGGTTTGTTTTGGTTTAAAAGAAGTTCGCACATGCCCAGGACAGACAAGCAGAGACCCTTCTGCATTTAAACTCTCTCTCTTCTGCTGGATGTGAGTCTCCCTGGCAGCGCTGCTGGTAACGTGCCTGTGCTGCACCTGGTCGCTGCCTGATGGTCAGGGGCACGGTCACCCACTTGGAGCTGATCTCTCCTGCTAATGTCGTTACAGGCCAAGCGGTGAAGGCAAGGAACCATGGCGGAGGATAGGAAAGATGAAGCCAAGGCACCGCACTGGACTTCAGGTCAGCTAACAGAGGCTTCTTCACACCCACATTCACCTGAAATTAAGGAACAGGGTGGTGCAGGTGCTGGACTGGTCAGAAGTGCTAATGGATTTCCCTACCGAGAGGACGAGGAGCCGGGGCTGGGTGGCCATGAGCAACCAGGGATGTACACTCGGACCAAAGAGAATGGGATCAACGGAGAGCTCTCAGCAGGAGACAGGGAGACCGCAGGTAACATGCCTCGATGCGCTGCCATGAAACAGGGCTCTGCAGACCATTGAATGTTTCTCAAGGGGGAAGTGTTAGCTGGAGCCGCACATGCCCTGGGGCACAGGGAAGCTGACATGAGGAACCCTGTGCCTTGGAAGGGCACTAACTCCTCACAGCAAGGGCTGCATCTTCATCTGGGTTTGCACAGCTTGTGTCCTTACCCAGGATCCTGGGCAGTGCTGAGAAGACTTCAGAAAAGACACGGCAGTGCCTCTTAGAGCATCTTGGTAGGTGGGACAGGGTCACCCCTCTGGGGACAAGAGAACAGGCTGGTGTAGAGCAGCGGCTCAGCTCCTCTGGCCTGGGCGGAAGTAGGAAACCACTCAACTGTTGTTCCTGTGTACATTTGCATGAGCATGAAGGATGGGTTCCCCTGTTACTGCTCACAGGTAACAACTACCTTCTTGAAACCACCAACTGCAGAATAATGTGCTGCTCAATCTGACTGGGAACACCACAGTTTAGTGTTAGTATTTATTCACCCTGGCCCTTAGGCATTATTTCACTGGATACGCACTGGGATTTTGCCTATTTGTACTATGTACCAAACTATGTTGGGATTTTAGGATTCAGCTTGCTTTTTTGGGGGGAAGAAAACAGTGTGATTGTGTCAAAAAGAAACATGCAAAGCAATTTCCTGTTTTAGAAGTAAATGCTAATTCTCTCTGTGCAGAGTTCCCACTTTAAACCCCAGATGTACAGCGCAAGAGGGATTTGGCTTGTAGAGACACAACTGCCCTTGATACATCCATCCATGCATGCTAAAGAGATCTTTCTAGCAATATCTGTTGGCTGTTGACAGCATTTGGAGATGCTATCCATAATTTCTCAGCAGCTGGAGAATTTCGAAGCTGGGGACCCTACAGTCATTTTGTAAGCAATTCTGCTGAAAATGGATCTCTTTGCTAAAAGCAAATTAATTTAGATTTTAGGAGTTTCTTCTGTGGATAGACAAAATTTGAAAGCCAAAGGTAAAAGAAGTCTTGTGTAAGCATTCAGGTGAACACACTGTTGATGATTGGTTGGGGGGATGATAACAAGGTGTCGTCTCTTTGCTGTAACCCAACTTTGTGCTCTGTTTAGCCAGCAAATAAGCAGGAGCAGGTAGGTGTGCAGCAATCACAGAGGTTAGATAGATAGAATTCTTAGGGGTTGACGTGCACCATGGGAAGACTCAGCACATTTCTCATCTTTGCCGTGGATTTTTCACACTGTCTTGGACAAGTCCCACCCATAGATGCGGAGAAGTGGGATGAAGCGGAATTTCCGCTCCTTAGAAAGGGAGGAGAGAAATGCTCTTCTCAGGTTCCCGCAAGTTCAGGTTCTGAGTGGTGATCAGTGTCTGAAAGAAACATGAACGCTTAATTGAGGAGTTTCCAGCTGATGGGTGTGAGGAGGCAGGAACCTACTGGTGTCCATCAGTGGGCATTGTAGTAGTGTATTTTCATGTTGCTTTTGAGACAAGAGTTTAAACAGCAGAACAAGAAAAAATGAGGACGCAACACTTGCCAAGTGAATGAGACTACTCTCAATCCGGGTGAAGTTCACTTTGATCGCTACTTTGTGGCCTCATTTCTTCTTCCCCTGCTTTTTTCTCACTGCTTAGATTGTGAGATCTCTTGTGTGGGGACTCAGTGTCGATGCATATAGTTTTTGTTGGAGAGTCTTAATATAGCTTATCATGTGGCATCTTTGTCCTTGAACACCAGGGAAGTCCCTAAAACTGTCTACCTTCATGCACAAATTCCTACCTCTCTAGAAACCTGTGCACTGCATGCTCAGACACTTGCTAAGCGCATGTTTAATTAATGCAACATAAACCATCTTAAGATATATTTTTAACCATTTTTCTGTTTATGAAGGAGGAACGTGTTAGCAACTTACTATATAGAAAGAGCCCAGAGGGTGTGTTGCCATTTTACACTGCTATTTGCTAGCTGAATGTGTTTAGTGCGTTGTGAAGCAGGAAATCTAGAGGTGGGTTTTTGGTGTTTGATTCAGAGTTTGATCTGGAAATCAGGATTACCATTCGCCATCAAATTCAGTCATCTTTGCTGTATTTGCTTGTAAATTTTAATTGCGGTGGGGTGTTGGATCAGGTAGGGTTTTTAAACACCAGTCTGGTAGACAAAATTACCAATAATCATAGAATGGCTTGGGTTGAGAGGGACCTTAAAGATCATCTAGTTCCAACCCCCCTGCCATGGGCGAGGACACCCCTCACTAAACCAAGTTACTCAGAGCCTCCTCCAACTTGGTCTTAAACACTTCCAGGGATGAGGTGTCCACGACTTCTCTGGGCAACTCATTCCACTGTCTTACCACCCTCATAGTAAAGAACATCTTCCTAACGACTAATCTAAATCTACCCTGCTCTAGTTTAAAACCATTGCCCCTTGTCCTGTCACCACACACCCTTATAAAAAGTCCCTCCCCAGCTTTCCTATTGGCCCCCTTCAGGTACTGGAGGCCGCTATAAGGTCTCCCTGAGTCCTTCTCTTCTCCAGGCTGAACAGACCCAACTCTCACAGTCTGTCCCCATATGGGAGGTGCTTCAGCCCTCTCATCATTTTTACGGCCCTCCTCTGGACCTGCTCCAACAGTTCGATGTCCTTATGTTGGGAGCCCCAGAACCACATGCAATACTCCCAGTGGGGTCTCAAGAGAGTGGAGTAGAGGGGAAGAATTACCTCCCTCGACCTGCTGGCCATGCTTCTTTTGGTGCAGTCCAGGATACGGTTGTCCTTCTGGACTGCCAGTGTACATTGCTGGCTCATGTGGAGTTTCTCATCAACTGATGCTTCCAAGTCCTCCTCAAGACTACTTTCAAGCCGTTCTTCAACCAGCCTGTATTTGTGCTTGGGATTGTCCCAACCCAGGTACAGGACCTTGCACTTGGCCTTGTTAAACTTCATGAGGTTAGCATGGGCTCACGTCTCCAGCCAGTCCAGGTCCCTCTGGATGGCATCCCTTCCCTCCAGAGTGTCGACTGCACCACACAGCTTGGTGTCATCAGCAAACTTGCTGAGGGTGCGCTCGATTCCACTGTCTATGTTGCTGACAAAGGCGTTAAACAGCACTGGTCCCGATACCGACGCTTGAGGAACACCACTTATCACTGATCTCCATTTGAACATTGAGCTGTTAACCGCAACTCTCTGAGTGCGGCCATCCAGCCAATTCCTTATCCACTGAGTGGTCTGTCCATCAAATCCATGTTTTTTCAATTTAGTGACCAGGATGTCATGCGGGACAGTGTTGAATGCTTTACACAAGTCCAGATAGATGACATCAGTTGCCTTTCTTTTATCCACTCATGTTGTAACTCCATCATAAAAGGACACCAAACTTGTGAGGCATGATTTGCCCTTAGGTTCAACAAGGTCAAGTGCAGGGTCCTGCACTTTGGCCGCAATAACTCCAGGCATAGCTACAGACTGGGGGAGGAGTGGCTGGAGAGCGGCCCGGCAGAGAGGGACCTGGGAGTGCTGGTTGACAACCGGCTGAACATGAGCCAGCAGTGTGCCCAGGTGGCACGAAAGGCCAATGTGATCTTGGCTTGTATCGGGAATAGTGTGGCCTGCCAGACTAGGGATGTAATTCTCCCCCTGTATTCAGCACTCGTGAGGCCTCACCTCGAGTACTGGGTGCAGTTCTGGGCCCCACACTGCAAGAAAGATCTTGAGGTGCTGGAGCAGGTCCAGAGGAGAGCAATGAGGCTGGTGAAGGGACTGGAGGGAAAGTCTTATGAGGAGAGGCTGAGGGAACTGGGGTTGTTCAGCCTGGAGAAGAGGAGACCCAGGGGAGACCTCATCACTCTCTACAACTCCCTGAAAGGAGGTTGTAGACAGGTGGGGGTCGGGGTCGGGCTCTTCTCCCAGGCAGCTAGTGACAGGACAAGAGGGCATGGCCTGCAGCTGCGCCAGGGGACGTTTAAGTTGGATCTTAGGAAGCACTTCCTCACGGAAAAGATCATTAGGTGCTGGAATGGACTGCCCAGGGAGGTGGTGGAGTTACCATCCCTGGAGGTGTTTAAGGAAAGATTGGATGTGGCACTTAGTGCCATGGTCTAGCTGGGTGTTGTCGTGTTGGGGTCATAGGCTGGACATGATGATCTTGCAGGTCTATTCCAGCCTCAGCGATTCTGTGATTCATGAAGCCGTGTGGACTTTCACCAACTACTTCTTCATTTTCCATGTGCCTTAGGAGAGCCTTCAGGAGGATCTGTTCCATGACCTTGCCAGGCAGATGTGAATCGTTAATCATTTGTAGTAGCTTACTGACTCCAAACAGCTGAGAAGAAAATGCACAGGAAGCCAAAGTTGACTGAGATAATTAAGCCAAACTGTGGGTTTGAGTGGATTTACAGGGATTTTATTTTCCCTGGTTCAAGTCCAGCACTATAACCTAGGGAAATCTCTGGCTTTTTAGCCTTTGTTTCAGAGTCCGTAAGTCCCTAGCAACTCCAACAACCAGCTTATCCGCAGCACAGCACTGGCTTGAACAGGGCATTTCCCAGGCAGCTGCCCGTTGCCCCATCCCTGCTACTGAGAGCTCAGTTACATTTTGAAGTACTTTCACCCTATGGAAGCTCTCCAGACCTGGCTGACCCAGGAGCTGGGATTTAGTCACGAAATGGGCCTCTGGTATGGAGAGGTATTCTGCAGTAGTCCAATAGTCCCTTTGGGGCACAGCAAAGCCACAGCACACCCATTTGCAGGGCTCCTGCTGTAAAATCTGAGGGCTGTGTGTTAAGGGGAAGGTTAGAGTCAGGCCACCAGGACAAAGGCACCTTATGCCAACCCTGATGCAGAGGTGAGGTTTGGTAATGGGGGAGGAAATAACAATTCTTGCCAAAACACATCCCATCCATCACTGTGAGTGACATTTTTAGGTTTGCACAGTTAAAATTTGCCTTCCTGTATACGTATGTGTCTCTCTCTCTCTTGGCATCTGTCTAAGAGTTATTGAGTCTGACCTCAATTTTGGAATCCTCTGAATCTGGCCGTTGTGTTGCCTTTGATTGATCTGTCTCGGTATCACGCTGGTAATGGTTGCATTATGGAGACACATCAATGCCCTCCTTTCAAAGGGACCGATGGGAACGTGGGAGAGTGCATAGTGCTGTGGACAGGGCAGCCTCAGGGCCTGAGCTGGCATCCACTGAAGTCACAGGCAAATACGTGAGAAAGAATAGCCTGGGTTGTTTGACATAGAGCATAGGAAGACTCTTTTGACTGTGATGTAAGTAAGGGTGGTAATGAGCCAGCAGCTTTTTATATGTATTTGTGTATATGTATTTGTATATATACTTGGGCTGCCTCTGGCAAACCAGCTCAACCCCACTCTGTGCTCAGCTCCGTGCCTCTGCCAGCCACAAGCCCCATGCTGTTCTCAAGAAGCTCCTGGCGATACCTTTAGGGTGGTCTGTAGCAACCCGCAACTGCAGATCTGCAAAGTTTCGGTGTGCTGTCCATAATCCTTGCCTGTCCATGTCCTTTCTCACCCTCACGCAGCGTCTTTAGTGAGGATTTTGGAAGTACTAAGAGGGGAGGATGAGATCTGCAGCTCTTGTCAAGCCAAACATTTTCGTATCACGTGAGATGTGTGCTGCAAAAGAGGCAGGATAGAGTAATCTTCAGATACTCTGAAGCGAGGTAATGTGGAAAGCTTTGGATTGGACCCCATGTTAGAGCACAGGATGTGTATGACTCATAATGAAGTATAAGAGTGGCAGCGGTTTCTTTGCTCACTAAAAAGTCGTGGTCAACTAAGCGGGAGGAAGCGCTGAGGAGCAGGACAGATGCGTTGAAGCATTCTCTGGGAACCAGCAATTCAACGTAATCCATTTTATTTGACTTGCAAGGAACGTCAAGCTTCAAAGGTTTGGGTTTCTACACTTAAAATGCATTTATTTTTCTTTTTGGTAGTATAATGACTAACCTATAATTAAGGATAAAAGTAGTTAGATGCATTGTGAAGCATCTTCCACAGTATGCCTTGGTGCACAGTGACTCAGCTGATTGAGTGCTTTCTTCATTATATGCTAAATTCAGGTTTATAATCTTAGGAGGTTTGGATTGCCCACACAGCTACTTGATAAAATACTTTTTTTGACAGATAAAGGGAAAGCATTTCCTGAAATCCTATTACCAGAGCCTCAGGACAGTGGCTATGTCCTGGTGTCAGTTAGCGTTAAGGGCAGTAGCTCATCCTGCCAGAGTGGAAAAACAGAGCCCTTCATTAATTGGCAGGGTATCCAAACCATGTGGGATGCAAAGAGACTGCCAGAAAACTGTAGCAGCCTTCCTGGCACAGCACAGAGGTCCGGTCGCAGGTTGAATGCTTCTGCCTTGCTTTTCAGAGCCCTTGAGTCACAGGAAAGGTGGGTGAGAGTGAGTCCGTGACAGATAAGTGAGACCAGGACTTTGGGTGGCTGGGGGGACACAGAGACTGGCATGTGTTGGTCTGTAAGTGGAACAGAGAAAGGGGGGAGCCCTAGACCCATGAGGAAGAATGAAGAAGTTGCAATATGGATCTAAAGGAGGAGTGAGGGGCTCAGGAATGGGGT
>VWZK01017431.1:61623-133691 GCA_013396935.1 Baryphthengus martii | reverse complement strand
TACAAGGGGTAAGTGGCAGAGAGTTGGAGAGAGAAAAGCTGCGAAGGAAGCGAAGTAGGGGTGGGCAGTGGCAGAGAAAGAAGGAAAAATTGGATAGTAAGGACAGTAGAAAGAGGCTCAATTTTATCTGTTCGTCCTGAGCCAACACAGTTTTTGTGTGAGGGCAGGTAGTAGCCCAGAAAGGAGGGGATTCAGACAGCAGGAATAGCACAGTCTGCAGGAAGCGACTGCGAAGAAAAGTGGGAATCGTGTTGCAGCCTTGAACGTAATTTATCCTAATTCAGCCATTTGTTTTATGCTTTGTTCAGCCAGACTAAATGGTCAACTGCAGCAGATTTGTGACCAGCTACTCATTTAAATAAGTGTATTTAGATAAGCTGCAGGGCATGTCAACCTGAGGGACTGCCAGTAGATACTCAAGCAGATGTGGGCAGTCTCTTTAGGTTGGCTATGCAAAAAAAACGTATTGAAAACAGGGATTGTGCTCGTTTCAGCCACCTGGCAGTGTGCCAAGGAGACAGTAGCGTGCCGTTGGCTTCGTAGCCTTGTCTTCTCGTAGCCAGTCTTCAGGTGAAGAGGATCTTGTTCACGGCCCTCACCACCACTGCGCTGTTGGAAAATCACCATGACGCATGGTTCTGCGGGCTCAGGGCGCTCAGCCCGTGAGGGCCAGGACTGGAGCTGCGAAGGCGGGTTGTGTGGGGCCAGGATCGCAGCTCTGCGCATGGGATCAGTAAACACATCTGCTTCTCCAGGCTGAAACTGCACCGAGTCATCATTCGTTTCGTTGTGGTCTTAATGTTTTTTTCCCCCGCTAGTGACTTCTCATTTAATCTTCTTTTCCTTTGTGTGCCTTTCTCTTTCTCTCTCTGTTGCCATACAAATGATAATACTAAGATGGCACTGCCAGTAAACATACAAACAGGCCTTCTTTGTACAGAAGCCTTTTTAGTCTTCCTGTCCAACAGGACTGCTTTGTCAGAGCTTTCCTTTATGTTTGACTCTTTGGACTGGTTGTCCTGCTGCTGTCTAAGCCCTCCTGGAGTTACCAGAGATCCCACAAATTCCCTGAGTGCCTGTTCCCAAAAGGAGCCTCCCAGCCTTGCTGTCAGATGTGCGTTTTGAGCAAGCCGCATGTCTCGAGCAACACAGGCAAAATGCACAGAAGGATGCGAGATCAATGATATTCAAAGACGACTGCGACTGCTGCGTTTGTCCTCTTTCAGTTGATTATTTTACAAAGCTGGAAGAATGCATCTTACCTTGTCACTAGTGGCTCCCGTGGGAAAGAAGCTGTTAATTAGGCATTTTGATCTCCTTCCCTTTGCCCAGGAAATGTGACAGTAATTACTGTGCACCGTCATCTTTGCCAACTTAGATACAGACAAACACACTAGACTTTGAAACTTTTCTTCTCTCTATTAAGAGTAATACAAGTGTCATTTTCTGGGACACATTACTGGAATATTTTAGACATATTCAGATTATGTTGCTGAAGAGAGCACAGGAGGAGGCAGCAGAGGCTCTTTGGGGCACTTATGGAAAATGTTTTTTACAATCCTCTGTTAAGCTTGCTATAGAGGTCCTTACCTGTTGTTCTGCAGAGGACCTTGAATGAAGCCACAGAAATTCTGTCTTTTCCCCTGTGTCCCCTACCCTCAGCTATCTTCTCCCTGACTCTAAGTATCCAAAAACTGCTGTAGAGACCAGTCTCTGCAGGTTTTTCTGTGGCTGGCACTATTGGTCACTAAATTCAGTAAGACATCCCATTCTGTCCAACCATAACATCTCTGAGGGGCTGTGTCTGCCCTTCCACCTCCTCTCGGGACTTCAGAAATCAGTCAGTGATTGAAATGTATTGGTAAGAACTGGAGAGTCTGGCACAGTTTTGAGCAGTGCAACATTCAAAAACCGTTGCCTGCAAGGGAGTGGGGTGAGATAACCCAGTGCTCAGGTGCCACAGACTCCCATGGCTGGGGGTCAGACACCCAGAGAAGTTCAGCCATCAGTCTGTTTTATTTCTAAAGCTCCTCTGAAAATGTCAGTGTTTGGTTCAGATTCACCTTTGCAAACCGTATCTCAAACCAGGCGCAGTAACACCACTAGAGCCGGCTGTTGCATTGTGCCACGTCAGCATTGAATCTGGCCAAGAGAAGGCATCGACAGGGCTCCCTGTTGGTGTTTTGAGTCACTTTGGTGTTTCCTTGTAACGATATGAGCATCATAAGAAGGAATTGCATAACCAGCTGTGCTTCTTGGCCTGGCAACCAGCGCGCAGTTGGCGCCATTGGTGTTCCCAGAAAACGTAATCGATAACAACCTCGCAGGTGCAACGAGGAGCAACGGGGCCAGGATATGGAGGCAATATCTTTCATAACATGTTCCAACCACACTGGTGATTCAGACTGTGTGCCATGAGCGCTGTTTATCAAAGTCGCCTTTCNGCTCTGTAGCCAAGGTAGATATTGCTGCAGAAGGATGAACGTCCCATCTAATACAGAACACATCCTGGGAGTTAAATTTTTCCTTTTGTCTTCCCGTTGTGTGAACAAAAATCTGTTTCTTGTCTGTTCATCTCTGCCCTTCCTCCCCACCATCCACATTTGGCTGCCTGCTCTGGTGGAGGCTACAAATGCAGACTTTGCTGTTTCTGTGGGCCAGATCTCGAGCCTCCAGTGCCGGTGTTAGCTGGGTGACTGGTGAGGCAGTTGTGTCCAGACGCCACGTTCTAAATCATGGCCAGTTGTGCTGGAGTCCTTTTCAGCGTGTGGTAGGAGACGGCGTATGCATTTATGAATTGCATGTTGCAGACAAGGCTTGTCAAAGCTGGGAGAAAAGGCAAACAGATGTGAAGAGAGCTACTCCAAGTCACCCAGGAGGGCTGCAGCAGAGCCATGGGCAGGCAGCATGTCTCAGTGCAGGACTGTGTGGCCTCTCTGTGGGCTTCTCCCCCCAGAGCTTGGCTCAGCTCTCTGCCCTTTGCAGAGAGCTGAAGGTGGAACACATTGACGGCTTTTCCCTGTCATGTCTAAAGGGATGCCAGCATGGTCTCCATCCTCAGGATGGCAGCATGAAGGATGTGCAGGAGTATCGGGCAATATTTGGCACTTGCAGATGGTCTTTGTGTTTGCAGCTGGAGTGTGGTATTACTGGGGATTGTGCCAGCACGTAATTTTCCATTGCAGTTTTGATCTGAGGGCAGGAAGATTTGGAGAAAGGTTCGTTACCAAACAACAGAGCCTTGTTTTACAGAGACACAGCTGGTATTGTTTCGGGCAGAGTTGAAATGGCAACTGCTTCTCCAAAGACACCTTGACAGGGAAGCAGCGGGTTCTTAGGTGACAGCCTGGGGCATGCCAGTGGGCATTCCCTGGCCCTTCACCCTGTGTGCAGGCAATTATCAGCGGTCAGAGTCTCACAGGCTATGGAGCAGAAAAGGCTGGAGCCACCCTCAACCCCGTACTTCCCAAATCATTTCCTCCCCTTTCCCCATTGCGGATGCTGATGTGTGTGGCCTGATGTGCTTTCCAGCCCTGGCTGACCATGGGTTAGCCCAGCGTAAGGCACAGCTCCCGGCCAGCCGCCGTGTCTCTGATGGAGGCAGGTCCTTCCCTCATGTGGGTGGACATCTGCCCTTCCGCACGCCAGCGGGCGTGGGTTTAGCCTTTGGTGGAGAGGAGGGTAGGTACCAGCAGATGACTTACCGAAGAGAGCCACACAAATAGTCTGCTGCTCCTGCGAGGAGTGCCAGGCGGTGCTGATTTCTTTTCCTCCGCGTTGCCATGCCAACACAGCCCTGCACAGAGTGAGATCTCTTTTTAAGCCCCGCAGAGAGAAAGCATGTAGCCGCGGAGCTTATTTAGCATTCAGGAGTGCACAGCCTCTCTGTAACGGCTCTGAGCCGCAGCTGGAGTGTCTGACATAGGAAAAGAAGGATTTAATTTTTTTTCTTTTTCCTCTAGCATTTGCTTCTCAAGGTTAAGGCAGACAGGGTAGATGGGGAGAGAGACTGGGAGCACTTTGTAATGGGGACCTCCCTCTGCTGTTCTCACCGAGGCATGACTTTCGTGGAAATGAAAAGGAAGTATTACTTTGGGGCGTATTTACAGTGAAAAATGCATGTATGAGATATATATATATGCAAATTTCTTGGTTCAACTAACCCCAATGAGTTGTTAAAATCTGTGTTAAAATTGGAAAGCAAAGGCAATCTGGGTTTTAATTTGAGTGAGGAGCTCAAAGGAAAGATTAGGAGGAAGCCAGTGCCAACCCCCCTATCTTTGTCTTCCCTACCATTTTAGTCTGTGACAGTACAATATAGAAAAAGAAACCACCTCTTATGCTATCATCCTATCCTCAGTAAGGACGCCTTAGTGGTTTAGTGATGACTTGGCAGTGCTGGGTTAATGGCTGGACTTGATGATCTTAAAGGTCTCTTCCAACCCAAATGATTCTATGACAGGAAAACCTAACATGTATTAGTCTTGGTTTTGGTCTGGGTTTTCCTGTTTTATGGAGTTGCTACTGGTAGGTTAATTGCTGATTTTAAATTAAATCTGTATAATGATCATTAATACTGGCTTGCTTGCTTTTGCCAGCTGAAGGGATAGAAAAAGGCATAAAGCATCTGGTGTTAGCTGGCAGACGAGCACTGGTGATCCAGTGCCTGTCTGTACCAGCTATGAAAAGGCTGATATGGAAATCCAAAGGCAAGTCTCGAAGTGAGAGGGCTGCGTGCTGATTTTTTCTGTTGTTTGTTCCTTGGAGATGCTGAGCAAAACATTTACATTTTCCTGTGCCGTTTCACAGACCGACTGCAGAGTGGAGTCAGTTGTGCGTGGAAAACTCATTCTAAGGTGATGGTTTAGAAATGCAGTCTTGATTGGTTTGGGGTTTTTTTGTTATTACTGGGCTGTTCCTCATGACGTGCAAAAAGTGTAGGAAACTCCAGGCACCCATCTGCGTACATTAGATCATGTGAGTGAGCCCTTCTCCTGCCTCTGGAAATTACCTGGTCAAAACTTTCAGCACTTTCATTTTAGTTGTGTGGAGTATATGGAAAATAACTGTGAGATACCATTATCTCCAAGGCAGGGAAACCTGTTAGCTTCCTCCCAGAGGGTCATTTTCACTCAGGACTGGGTGGATTGACTACTTTGTGGAAATCAGCTTCACTTGGAGGCGCTATATATACTTGGGGAGGAGAAAATACACCCCAGGTATTTCACTCTTTTATTCCTATTTCTTTCCTTAAGACTAACTCATAGCGATATGTGATGAGTTTGGTGCAGCTGCCAGCAACCCATATAGCCTACGACAGTTATGATAAAACTACTTTACAGTCTGGTCCTCTGTCCATGCATCCCATGCATCTGGCGAGACAGAAATGTTAATAAAGCAGGGCAGAAGTAGCAGCTGCCTGTGCCGCATAGATGTGGCAGCCTTGCTGATGTACCAAAACTGTCTTCATCCATAGCCTTGCACCACATACGACAGAAGCAAGTCTTCTGCTCTGACTATTGCTTTTTACCCCAAAGCTGGGGTATGTGCCCAACCCAGGGTAACTCGGCCCACACAGGTCCTTGGTGAGCTGTAAAGGGAACTAATCCTCAGCTGTTCCGATCTGTGAGTTGTTTTCTCTCTCCTTTCACTGTCATCCTTTCTATCTGAGAATATATTGTCCTTCTAAACAATTGCTCTGTCAGCTCTTCCTTCTTTTCCTCTCACTTACGTTGCCTCTGGCTTTTTTTTTTTTTTCTCTTGTTCCCTCTGCATACTCCCAGCTTTATCCCAGCCATCCAGCGTAGCTCTTCTGTGACCTTGAATTTCCACAGCCTCTCCTCATTTCAGTACACTTGAGAGCTCTGCTTCTGGATGCAGATCTCTTCTTGTGGCTGCAGTGACCCCAGCCCTGGTCTTAGCTCTTCCTGCAGCACCCAGATGTCCCCAGTCCCCAGCACCATGGCCACAGAAGCTCGCAGACTTTTAAGTGCCCAGAGAAGACAAGTCAGAGGAAGAGATAATTCAGAAGGTGCACTGATGGCTTTTATGTGCATCTCTCACATCTCCCTTCTGTTAGATTAGGTGCACATTTCTCTTTCTTAATCACTTTGTCTACTCAGAGCTGTGAGCCAGTAGTCTCCAAGGGTGGGCAGGCAGTGAATGGGAACAGGCCATGTGAACAGTCAGGGATGAGTCCCAGTCAGAGACAGTGACCCTGCAGAGATGAGGCTCCCGTCAGCTGGGCTAGTGCCAGAAGAGGTGGGGGGAGATGGCAGAACTGCTAAACTGGACTGAGAACCGCTCTGATAATCCATCCACATCATGACCTCTGCAGGACTTGATTTGTATGTGACACGGGACCTGTTCTGCTCCACCTCTCTGTGGGAACATTCACACACGCTTTTGGGTAAGTGCGCAACACCGTTCCTCACAGTCAGTGGGAGAGAACCGTCTGGCTTCGTAGAGGTTCCGGGTCTTGCCTGGGAAGAGAGTAGCTGTGCAGCTGGTGCTGCGTCGCAGAGCGAGCTGGTTAAGCAGGGTGAGCTCTGGGGTGAACAGGGCAGGGTGCTGCTGCACTTTATGTGTCACTGTATCCTCTTGACGGGGTGAACCAAAACTCTGTTGCATTGACATAATGGTCTTCGGTCCTTCTGACCAGGCACCACTAGAAATCCCATACAATGCGTGCGCAGGTTAATGTTAATTTTAAACTGAAACTCAGTGGAGTTTGTACAGCATACTTTGAATTATTTTTTTAAAAGATCACAAGAAGCACAGTAAGTGTTTAAAATCAACTCAAAAGGAGCTAAAAATGTCACATGTCCTGGTTTGAGTTAGAACTGAACAATTCTGTTCAGTGTTTTTACTTTTCCACTAAGTCTCTTCTACAGCAGGTATCCTGCTGTAGGTGGCTGAAACTCCATTGACTTCTATGAGGGTTCTTAAAAGTCCACCTAAAATTTTAACTTGTACTGGAGTTCAAAATAAATATTGATTTAAAGGTGAGTTAGCCGTTGTGTGTATTTACTCACACTCCTAGGATTAAATATCTGGTTCTTTGTTTTGATGCCAAAATGGTTTCTTCTGCACGAGTCCTAAGGAGTTCATGTTTTAATGAAAGATAGAGTGGCTCTGTACACGTGAGTGGTGTTTTCACCTGATCCCAAGTCCTGGGAAAGACAGTGGGGCCTCACTGTATTGCCCTGGATGAGGATCTGGTGGCATCTGCTTAGATATGGCATGTTAGCTGTAAAATGTGTTGCCGATGCATCAGGAAAACCAGAACCAATTACCCTTTCCCACCTCTGACTTGGCTGGGAAACACTGACAGTAGTAAATATTTTGTTCCAGGCAGGAGACTTCGGAAGATGCGACTCAGGGGATACACTGGGAAAAGAATTTGCAGTAATAAGGACTCATTTCAAAAGCGTTGCTTTATTGCACTGACATTTGTATGACTCCCTTTTAACAGCCTTTCATGTTTCAGGGGAGGGGGTATGTGGGGACTGATCCCCTTGGTGTTTTGTTTTAGGGCTGCTAGACAGGCATGGCAGAGGGCTCTTCTTCATCAACGTGCACTGGGGTGTTGAGGAGTTGGAGGAAGGGCTCACTGGAGCTTCCTGAGTTGCTCCTTGCTCCTAGCATGAGTTGCTTGGGATTTTGACACTTGAGTGCGTTGGAGATTTGGACTATCTGTCCAGCTCTCTTGCTGAAGAAAGTGATCAGGGACATGTAGTCAGAGCAGCAAAGCTAAAATAGAAGTAGAAGGTGTGGAAGTGGTGCAAGGACAGGCAGCCCAAGTCCTGGGCTGCTACTTCCTTGCGCACTGTGGAACAGCCAGGGGCGCAAGGACATGTCACCCTCCAGCTTTCTCTGTTTGCCTGCACCAGAGCACGACTGGTCCAACACAGCTCAGCTGCAGCCAGGACACCAGTTTTGCACCAGATTTACTTTGTTATAAAGCAACTATCTTAAAGGGCTGGATAATGGCAATTCAGATTTACAATATTGAGTTTAAGGAGAAGGTAGGAGGGGCTGTTGAATACCTGAATTACCCTACAATAAGGAAGCAGAAGCCGTTTGCTGTGGGGCTCACCTGGATATGCAGGGGTAGCTCCCCTGTACATGTTCTTCTCACATAGTCTCTGCAATACATCTTTCTCAAAGGTAATCTATATGTTCATACCTTTGGGTACAATGCATGAAACAGTCAAAACTCTTTCTTTCCTAAAACACAATTTTTTTCTGACCTGTTCAGTTGGTTAGCTGGTAAATCCTGGTGATTAAATTAATCTGTCACTATCGTCATTGATGCCATAGTAGCTTAAAGTCAACAAGTTTATTAGGGGAATGATACTTGTCAGTTGTGTTGTGAGTTCATTTAATTTAAAAGCTGATGTTCCCATTATTTGCCTTCATACCTCCTGCCAATTACTGTGGATATTGCCAACATCCAGATCAAGGACCTACTTAGAGCAAAATATTTACACTCACGAAAGCCATTTGAGAGCAAATATTTGAATTCTGTAAAGCTGTGTTACTGCTTTTTTTCTTCAATGGCAAGCACTATATCTGTTGGCATTATTTGAATTTTATATGGCTTATTCATACTGCTGTGATTGCTTCTGTGCATTTCTCTCTTAATCTGAGCGCAGAAAGCAGTACTTAGAGTTCACAATCCCAGTGTTAAAGTCCAAGATTTGTGTTTGGTTTTTTCCATCTGAACTGTCACTGGGTGAAGCCCAGGTCTTTTTCACCTGGCGTTTCAGCAGCCTTGACTGAAACAAGAGTCGTCCACCAGCTTCCAGAAGAGCTGAGCTGAATTCAGGACCTGTCCTTAGGGGCCTGCCTAATGCCTCTAAAGAAATCGAATAGCTATTTGGCATGCGGAATTGCAGTACCCGGGGAGGGGGGCGGAAATCCATAGGTCCTGTTTGCTTTTCAAATTGTCAAAGATAGTAAATAACCACTTTGTATCTTTCCTTTCTGCAGGAACGTGTTTGAGGTATTTTGCCTCACTAAGCAGTGCAGGTTGCTCTGTGCTTTTGTTGTTGACTCGATTGCACTGCGCCAACAATTAGTGCTGGTTACCTTGGAAACTGCTCTGCACCCCACCGGGGATTTTGACAGGCACATTTTGACTGAAATTGCTTTGTTTTCCCAATTCTGCAAGCACCCATGTAGCTAATCTTTTCGCTGTACTCTGCCTGTGTTCCTGCCCTAAAATATAACGAAATTAATGAAACATATGATTTTATCCTTTCCATCTGTTTGCATCTTTCTTTATCCCTGTTTTAGCCTCAGTGCTCCAGGAGCGTTAATTACCCTTTGCTTTAACTGAGCTTACTGTTAATTTTCTTGGTAGGTGTCTGAGGGGTGACATCGTGAATGCATGTGAAGCTTTGACACAATTTCCAGTCTCCTCCTCTCCGTCCCTCCTTCCTATCATCCCTTTCCTTCAGTTTTCTCCTGAAGCTTTTGTTGTTCCAGCACATTAAACTTTGTTTATGCCTTAAACAAGTTCTGCTTTACAAAGACCAGATGGCATCTTCCATGGCTACAGCAAACTCAAGATCCACTGCCACTGCAGTGGTATCAGCTAGAGCTGTTGCTCGAAAGAGCGGGGAATGCTGCTGTTCCAGTTGACAGAGCGTCCCGGTGAAGCAGTAGTGTTGTGAAACACTTTCTGGTTTTAGGAGGAGCTGTCCCTGTTGCTGTGAAATAGGTGCTCAGGTGACAAGAAGTGGTAGATAGGTGGGCTGAGCGAACTGGCTGAATGGCGGTAATGAAACACAGGCAACTACAGTCAGGAGAGGAGAAGAACTGAGGAGACAAACTCTGGTCTGACCATGGCAACTCTGGCCTGAGAAATCACTGATGCTGAAGTGAGGTGATGAGCTGGCCATTCCCTGGGGTGAGCTGTACCAGCCCCGCTTCCTCTGCCAGCAGGATCTCTGCGGCAGTGCCAGGGCACAGACCTGTGAGACAGGAAGATACTGTGAGCCCTGCCCATAGGAGATTTCTCCTGTCAAAAGCAGTTCTCAGAATACTAGTAATACAGCGTTGCATAGAGGAGTAGGAGGGAGAAAGAAGAAGATGTCTGAGCCCGAGCAGTTTCACCTAGAAAGTGGTATTCGTAGCAAATGCAGCTTCTCAACAGATTGAGCCTGAGGTAATGGTAGGTTGGAAGAGAAAAAGTGCCCGAGGCTGAAGTAAAACCATTAAAAAGGGCACAAAGGGAGCAGACACCACACATCACCGCAGAGTTGTGTCACAGATCTGATTTTTGCTCTTGCCTTTATAGTTGCCAATTGTTTCTAACAGTTTGCTGGAAATACTTGGTGAAAGCTCAGAGACCTGTTTTAAAGACTCTTGCCACCATCTGTACATCTGTCTCTGGGGCTGGTAAACCTGTCTGTTAAAAAACTTAATGGACTGGAAAGGTTTCCTGGGAA
This sequence comes from Baryphthengus martii, assembly GCA_013396935.1. Lineage (NCBI taxonomy): Eukaryota > Metazoa > Chordata > Aves > Coraciiformes > Momotidae > Baryphthengus > Baryphthengus martii. Next base: position 123,234 of record VWZK01017431.1, on the reverse strand, counting down.
ATGAAAGTGCTGTAGGTAATGGATTCAGGTGCCAGTGGAGACATCTGCAGTCCATTGACAACTGCAGCAGCATCAATAAGAAATGAAGGGGAGGGCTTTGACACAACATCTTGGCCTTCTGCAGGTTCTGATGCCAGGTCTTTGACTCTGCTGTAGCCGTATTTGGCGTGTAACCTTGGTCGAGTCTGTCAGGGAAGGGGGCTCTAAGATGTCTGGAGGGAGTGTCTGGGTGATGCCTGCAGTTTAAACATCGGTGCCAAGGCAAGCTAGGGTGGGGATTGGGCAGCTGGTGTGTCCTTGGGTGTGCTTAGGAAAGGACCTGCAGCCTTTGGAGGCACTAGGCCTTCTAAAGCCAGCAAAGGGGAAAGGCTGTGGCTCCCCATATCATCAGCAGCTGCTTCAGCATCTCCCGTGTACCTCAGTGCTCTGAGAGGGTTTGTGTGCCTGAGTTACCTTCTGGGCAGGGAGATTCCAGATGTGCTGGTTTGGTATGCTGGGGGCAGGGGTATGTAGAAGAACTGAACTGACTTCCAAAACCAGGAGCAAAGAGTGCTTACTGGTTTGAGTTTTAATTTTGGTTTACGTTAGCATAGTGCCAAGGACAGGTGCCTGCCCTCTCAGCTGGGCAGAGCCCTCTGTTCCTGCCAGAGAGTAACTGGGCAGGCTTGACCTGACAGCCCTGTTGGAGCTTGGTCTGAAGTGACAACCCTTAAGGGAGCCGCAGAATCGCCATCCCTGTGCGTAAACTTCCAACCTCTCAGCTCAGCCTGCTCATTGTCAGCAGGCTTTGAAAGCTCCTTCACACTGATCTTTCACAATGCCTTCTCTCCATTATGGACATCACTTTCGAGGAACACCTGTACTTTTGGGTACCTCATTCCCTGAAATCAAACTGGGAGACTCAGTCTGTGTCCTGTATCATGCGCAGCTGACACCTTGGTAAAAAGGAGCAGCATTTTACTCAGGGCAAAATGCAAAGCAAAGCCGTCTTACTTTTCTTCGTGGTGCTGGCATCTCAAGTGAAGCCCAAGTCCTTGTTGCCTTTAAGAAACATACATTTGGTGTTACTTGTCGTTTGTTAGTGCCATTTTTGTGGCAGAGTGGAGTCAGGGAATGTCTGCCTGCTTAAAGAGAGGGAAAATAAATCTCCGCAAGCACAACTATCTCTAATGAATCCAGAGCTTTTAGGCTGTGAAGAATTTGCCTGACGCCCAGGCTGGCTAACTCTCCTTTTTCTTTTTTTTGTTTGCTCTTTATCATTAGGCTTCCTTGAACTTTAACTGAACCATAAGGAAACTATGAAGAGTCTCAATAGCTGCCCTGTGAGGATTTGACTTACCCATTGGATCTGCTATTTATAGTGTCCATTAGTACAAAACTGTCTGTCCTTTTGCAGCAGTCATGTATAGCAAGAGCACTGCTCTTCTGGTGAACTGCCTGTGCCTCCCGTGTCACCCAAAATATCCATCAACAGTGCTCAGAAGTGAGCCTTTCTTGATTAAAAAAACCCAGCCAAACAGAAAAAAAACTCCAAACAACCCCAAACCTGGAGGCCGTTTGTATTTTATTTACTTATTCTGCATAGTCTGAAATGGAAATTTCCATTTTTCAAGAGGCAACCTTTCACCTCCAGCCATATCTCCCTGTGGAACATAGTCTTTGTCCCAAGCAAACGAGGTCAGGAAGAGAGCTGAGAGGATGGAAACTTTCTTCCAACCTTGGAGATCCCATTTGCACCCCAAAACCAGGCTGAATATGAACAAGTATAAATTCTGTAACTAAGGCGACCACTTTTAGTGGAGATTTGTCTAACCTTGCTGGGAGGAGGCTTGCAGTAGCTTGGCTGTTGGAGAGCAAGTCACAGAGTGGGTTTCCTTTGGATATGCTACAGGGTACTACACCTGTCATACATCTGCATATTCTAAATATGAAAAATTAATTGGAGCCTTTTCTTAAAATTTTCATATGAAAATATGCTTTAAGAAAATGATTCTCCAAACAGTCTTCCAAACTGAGTCTTGATTTGTTCATCTCAGCTCACAGTACAAACTTGATGACATTACTTTTGTCAGTAGTGTTGTGATTAGTAGATTCATGGAAATTTTGACAGAAGGGTCACACATCACGTCCTCCAGATATAAAGTTGTGGTGGCAGTTGGTGTGGGGACTTGTGGAGCTGTGGTACTCTGCGGAGCTCTGTGCCGTTCTCCATGCCCTCCCCCAGAGCTGTTGGGGCAATACCCTTTCCTGTTCTGCAAGAGCAGAACCCGAACGGCGATACACCCGAGTAGCAAAGGGCACTTCATGTAAGAGCAGTTTGTTTCCTGCGCGCATGTCCCACCCCTGCAAGGTACTGCAGCACACCAACCGTGTGGCATGGCGTGGGAGAGGGCGCCACGTGTCTGCAGGAAGACGATGGGCCAAGCCGCAGGTTTGTTTTCCCAGTTTTCCCCTGTATCCTTGTGCTTTGCAGTCTGTGTGCACCTCACGATATATGGAATTGTCAGGACCTGTAGTGGTTCCAAGGGGCCGTTCGTGTCCAGTCCACTGCTCTGCGCCAGCAGCACCACGTGACAGTCTGGGAGGGTCTGCAAAGTCACCATTCCGTGTTTCTCACAACAGGAAGAAACCAAGAGGTGCCAAGAAGCACCCTCAGTACCCAGCAGACCTAGAAGCAGGTGAAATTGAAAAGCCTCAAAATGAGGTGTGGACCCCTGAAAGACATCTGGAGAGACTGATGGGCTTTAAATCAATATCCCTGTTTTTTGGTCCACAGGACTAGCCACATGCATGACCTGGTTTATGGGGTTATGGGGCTTGGTTAGATCTGCTTCACAGCACAGTGGAGTTTCATCTCGTACTAGGCACACGTTGTTGAAAGAGAAGGACAGAGAATGAGAGCTGCCACTCAACAGTTTCCTGCTAGTACGGGCATCTACATATACGTAGTGCCTTTTGAGATGGAGCTTGATATATTTACAAAACCAATTGAGTTGTATCCTGCTATGTGGAAGACTATCAGAACTTTACACTCCTAGCTGTAAGAAAGCAGTGTCTTCACATTTCTAGTCCAAACTTATCCTTAGCAGGTTTTCTATATATTCCTGGACTAACAGTTTTTTGAATCAGCTTTTTTTTTTTTTTTCATTGCTTGGTAGTTGTTCTGGCATGTTCATCCATCTACTCTTCCTGTTGGCAGCAGCCGATAAATATTGCAGTCACTACCTTTCTGGCGACCGGTCAGGAGCAAAGTGAATTATGAGATATAAATACCAACAACTATGAATGTTTGGCAGTGGGTGGGTTTTTTTAGTATCTCCTTATGTAGTTTGTGCAAAAGAGAGCAGCACTTTCTATTTAGACAAACAGAACTGTGAGAGTTAAGTCACTCACGTTTGTGGGGTTTTTTTTGAGGAAAAAAAAAGAGCTCTTCTGAAGGACAAATGAATAGGAATAACTTTAAAAGTAAAAAGGAATTCTGTAAAAGTACCAACTGTGAGAAGAAATCATTGTTAATCTAATGGACAGCATCCCTTGTTAGGGTGGTTGCTGTAAAGTTACATGTAGAGCATTGATTTAAATATACGTCCCCTTCACAGCCGGTTCTTGCCTGAAGGATGCAGTAATGGGTGAGCAGAGAGCTTTTATTTCTGCCCCCGCCAATCATCATCCCGACGGCTCTGTGAGTGTCTCCTTGCTGGAGCAGGGTGTATTGCCATCTGCTGTTAGAAACCTCTGTCTCTGCGGAAGGGCTGGAGCAGCGCTGGAACTCATGCTCTGCTTCCAGGTGTGTTCCCAGCTGTGCAGCTGGTGGACGCACAGCCATGCAGCACGTTGCCTTTCCTAGGGCTCAGTTCCCTCTTGGGTCCCAGCACCCTGCAGTTGAAACAGCTCTCAACCAGCACTCAAAAATAGCTGGAGAGTGAAGGGGTTTATTTCCACTAAGTTTGGCTGTGAGAGGGAGGATTATGTTGATTAACGAGCAAGAGAGAGTGGGCTAATACACAGCTAAGAAAACAAACTCCTTTTTCTCTGAATTCTTTTGTCAGTGGTTCTGCTGCACCAACCCTCAAGTCCTCAATTTGCTAGTTCGGAAGTGTCTAAACTGCCTTTCGGGCAGGAAACCTCTCTGCTTACTTCCACATGCACTTGTGTACCTGATGACATTTCGCTGCACCTTTGAGTGGGTTTAGAGCCAAGATAAGCTACAATTTTGCCATTTGAAAGTGTGTGCTTCCTGAGTGGTTCCACTACCATCCTCTGCACACCAGAGAACCCAGTTCCTGAGTCACTTTCAGACATGCCACGCACTGAGGGCAGTGGGGAGGAGCTGAGCGTGGGTCCAGCAGCACCTGGGTCTGCTGAGCACGCAGTGCCTCAGCCGGCTCTGTGCCAGTCCTCCCCTGTGCCGAGCACAGCGACGTCGAGTGGCTGGGAGCCAAGCCTGTGTCCGAGACCAGGGCCTGAGAGCCTAGCCCACCAAATAAATGTTATCATCTGCAGTCCCTCTCTCTGCGTAAGATTCAGAACTACTGTTTAAATAAGGCTTTGTGGAGCAGTCTTAAAAGGGATGAGGAGGACAAAGTATACATCTTAATCATACAAAAATGTTATTTGGCCCTTTTTTTCCCCAGTGCTTTACCAGCATAGATGTCTGTCTAGGAGGTGCCTTTAATGCATACTGTGTGCTGCTGAGAAGAAAACAGCCCTGCAACGTGCATGTAAGAATGCAGCTAACTCCATATATTACATGTCAATAAATCCCGTTACTCAGCTGGCCATCCTACCCCTGTTTTCAAAACAGGATGTGGAAAAAAAAAAATTCTAGGCATTTAGTAAATGAACATCTTAAAATCTTGCAGTTGCTGCACATCGTCCCTAATAGAAAGAGCATTTAATAATGATGCTTTATTTATGTTCCTGTAAAGGCTGCGGTCCTGTTTTTTATAAATACTCAGCATTTTCCACTGAGATCTTTGGAATACCTGGTCCTTCTACTTTAGTTTTAATGATTTGCTTATATTACAGGAGAAAAGGTTACCTTTTAAAAAGGTCCACCTCCGTTTTTTATTGTTTAAACTAATCTTCATAATTTAAAAACAACATTCTCTTTGTTTTTTCTAACTTTGCTGCTGCCACAGAAGAAGTGTCTGCAAGGATAGTACAAGTAGTAACAGCTGAAGCTGTAGCAGTTCTGAAAGGCGAACAGGAAAAAGAAGCCCAGCACAAAGATCAGCCCGGACCACTACCTTTAGGTAAAACAAAGTAATGTTTAAAGTCTCCTTGTGTCTGCAAATGTTTTCTATGTCTGTGTTACAGATGGCAATTACGGTTGCATATCCATGCAGCTCATGGCCATGAATACACTGCAGCGCCACTGGATGAAAGCTGGAACCACGGAATGAGAGTGGATACTTTTAGCCCCAGTTCTTCATGGCACTGTGATTGTCTCATTCACTGTTTGCTCTAACAGAAGTTATTCTCCTAGTTTCTGGCTCCTGAGAAACACAGTTGTGAATTTAATTGGTGGTAGTGGTTTTGTCACCATGTTTGGTGGGACCCAGCAGCACTTGGAACCCCTTTGTGTTCATATACACCACGTACAACGTGAGAGAGAAAGATTTAAAGTCTGAAGAGGTGAAGATTAGAGAAGAGGCTTACGAAAAGCAAGTGAAGCTTTGGTGACTGGGTGGTAGCTACTTGAAAAGGTGGAGAAGCACCTCAACAGGAAGCAGAGAGGAATGGGGCATACTGGATGAGGGTGGCAGAAGAGTTAGCAGCCGGACAGGGTAAGGGGAGGTTGTGGGAGAGGGAGTTACACATGGTAGAAGCAAATGCAGTCTGGACTGGGAATGCTACTACTGCCACTGGTCCATGCTGTGCCCCTGTCCTCCTGCTGGCTCGTTTGTGAAATGCCTCTCTGAAATGCAAGTGTGTGTGTGTGTATAAAAAAAGTAAGTATACAGCCTTCTGTACCTACAGTGCTTCCTCCCACTCACAAAATTTCCACAGTAGCTCTAAACATGTACACCGGAGGCCAGAGAAAGACCATGCTCCGTCCTGAGCTAGGGCATGGCTTGCAGGCCCGCCCCAGGATAAATTCTGCTGAGTACATTGGGACCAAATCAAAATAATGCCTTGTGTCCCCACAGGCACTCTGCTTTGTTTAGTGCAGTGGCTGGACCCTGCTTAGGCATGAATTGAAGTCAATGAGTATTTCAGAGTATTTGTTGAAAATTCTGTTCCCAAGGTCTTTTGCTCATTGAACTAATTTTGAACTGCAGCAGGGAGATGTAGTGCTTGGTAATTCCCTTCTTCACAGAAACTCAATTTTGCCTGGAAGACCCCAGTTCTGCAAAGCACTTTGTACATATTTAAGCACAGATTGCTTCACTGGGGTCTGGGTGAGCCCAGACAGAGATTCAGTTCTGTCTAGTTTGATAGTTAGGTATAAAATGTGATGAGAAGTGTGGCTTCAATTAGCAATGGTTGGTGTTATAGTTCCTGTGGTCAGTGATCGCTCAATAAGTGCAGATAGAATTGCGTGATGAAGACACAACACTCTGTCTCTGGACAGCACATCTTAAGGACAAGTCGTGTAAGGGTCTCTCATTGCACCTCGCTCAGCTAAATTGCTGTTATGTCACAATGGACGTAAGTTCCCTATGCTGATGGCTTTTGTATTTAGACAAGCAATATTTGCATATGTTCTGTGATTTACGTTCATCTCAGCAGAAGCAAAAAAAAAACCATCACGGACTGTTTCCTGTTCCTGTACTCAAGGTAAATTGAAAAGACTGAATGCCAGTTTCTGATAGTCAGTGTGAATTTATAAAATCTCTCATGCTTAGTTGCCATATTGTTGTTGCCTTGGGTGACTGAAGGTTTTTCTAAGTGGAAATACTGATTTAAAAGATAATTTTGTACTTGATTTTTGTATTGTACTCTGTGAGCAGAATTTTGAAAATAATTCTTACCACCTGAAAAAGAGAAAGTAATCCTTTTATTATAACTTTCAATTTTGATATCTTCTGAAAGGTTCTATCTGAAAATCCACTAAGCACAAGTTCCTATCAAGTAATTCTCTCAGCTGGACAGAACAGGCTGACTGCAGCTTGTATCCAGCATCAGTCTCCCTGGAATTAATTGCTATATCTCATTTTCACCGTTCAATTTCTAGCAGTTGAAGAGTCAGCCAACCTGCCTCCTTCCCCGCCTCCGTCGCCAGCTTCCGAGCAGACTGGAGCTCTGGAGGAAGGTAAGGGTCTCCTGGACGTTGCAATGCACAGCTGTCAGCAGAGGGATCAGACATGAATCTAAAGGATGGGGGGATCAGAAAATGGAGATACTTCCTGCACCTTCATGTGAAAAGATAAGGCATTCCTCAGCAGTAATTCCCCATCTACAAACCAACTGCAATGCATGGATGAGGTAGACACATATGCACAGAGGTAACTGACGGGAGATGTTAAAGCCTATTCATATGAAAGAAAAAACAGCGGTGATGCTCACTTTTTTTATCTGTTACATACAATATGAGCCAAGATGTCTGCTGTCCCAATGTGGTCACCAAAACTATGATACAGTATAGATCATCTTTCTTTTCTTAGGATTTGTTTGGCTGCTTTTTTAAAATTACCATTAGCTTTGGTTTTGAAATCTTAAATGCATGAAAGCAAGGAGATTCAGAGTTGGATCATTTCTTTGGTCTTCCACCTGTAATTCATGCTTCAGTGCCTACGTGTATTGAGGGTTCTGTACACAAAGTGCAGGAGTCAAATTCTAGTCTCACAAAGCAAATTTCTACTCTGTTCTGCACAATGAATGTTCCATTTTGGTAGCCCATTATCACTGTGTTTTCCTCCTGCTAAAATCCTCTCCAGCAAAGAACTTAAGTGTTGGATCGATTTTAAGCAGAGGCCTAAATCCAGCGAAGTTGTCACAGTGGTGAGCATGTGTGTCAGTGCTTTCTTCGACAGAAGACAACTGCTGTACCAAGGCCATCGGCACAGGGAGACAGCAGTATGTTAAAACTGAGCCATATCATGTGGGTAAAAGGAAAGGATTTGAGTTCAGAATCTCCAGGGGACTGTCAGTTGAACTCTGACATGTCAGTGGTTTTATATGTCCATTTATTTCCTTCTTGGATTTTCTTTTAGCATTTTTTTTTCTTTGTTTTTGTTAAATAAGTGCATGAAAATAGTTACTTATTGTCAGCTGAACAAACTTTGTTGGCATTTTAACACAGAGCCTCTACTAATTTTGCAAGTGGACCATTGCTATTTCCTGTGCTGACATAGTGTGTCTCTTGGTTTATCAGGACACTGCAATTAGGCATGTTCCACCCTGCGGTCATTTTTGAGATAATGCAATTATTTTTACAGGCTGTGTTAACAACAATATTTGTCAGGCCACTGTACTGGAAATACCTAGTGGATGTGTTTAGTAACCAATCTAAAGAGTTTGATTAATTGATTGGTTTTTTAAAAAAAAAAAATCTGCCCATTGTGTGCTTAAAAAAAAAAAAAAGTACTACAGTTCCTAGACTCATCACCCAGAGGTAATGGCAACCAAACTACTAACTGAAAAGGAAGCTAGTAGGGGATTAACAGAGACCTTTAGAATTGTCATCAGGATTTTACTGCTATTTTTAAAGATCTATTTCACTTCACTCAGTCAGTGTATGCTTTTTGAATTTTCATGTCACAATAGAGGGCTTGTTCTTCTGCTTCAGGCCAATGTCAAGGTTCTTCCATTACTCTAAGCTGAGGATTAGCTTTGCATACTGTTTCTATCAGCAGTATTATTTGCACATATTTTAGGATTTTATAAAGTACTTGTATTGATTAATTGACAGGAGGTTGTAGATTGCCCCCTAAGCAAATGGGAACAATTTTGCTAGTTGTATTAACACGAGAAGGTGGCAAAACACTATACAATGAGGTGGTTATAAACTAGCAGTCTGTGTTGTTCCCACCTGTGCATATGACTCAGCAAGTCACTTAAGATAATTTTTCTCTTTCCTTGCGTGTAGAATTGAATTAATATAATAACACTCACCTACCTACCCCACGGGGGTGGTTGCAAGGACTGAATGGTCAGTGTTTGGGAGATGTGTTGGTGATTTACACAATGCCACAGTTTTTAAAAACATTCAAATAATTTCCTTGAACGTTAGTCAAAAGAGACTTTTGCATGACGAGATTTTGATTCAACTCTTCATTTTTCAGAGCAAACGGCCTGCATAAATCCTAAAAGTGGAGGTTTGTAAGGGAAGTATGGACAGAAACGATGTGCTGAGTCATTCGTGCACTCTGATGGAAGCTTGTTTATGTCCATCTCTGAAACTGGAACTCAGAGCACAGTTGGTTGATGAACAGAAGGAACTTCTTGAAAAAAATTTCACCAGAAGGACATTATGTTACTTTTTCCCAAAATGTCACCGTTGTCAATTCAATGTAGTTAATGATAGTAAAAATCTGGTGTTCTGCCCTCTATTAGAAGAGGTGGTCCTTATTTTCCGTAGGTAACTTGAGCTTTTTCTGACTTGAGTGAGCCCGACCTGTCATTTTTCATTCAGGCAAAGCTCCCATTCAGAAGTTTACCTCAGCAGGGCTTGACCCAGTTTTACTGTACTTGTTCAAACGTTTAGTTCCCTGTACCATCTGGCTATCCATCCTCGTGCACCTTTGCATTGTCTGTCTGTCCTTCTGCTCAGTAGAATACAATCTTTGGATTTATCCCAATTCCACATTTGTTGAACAGAAAAAGATGAGTGCTTGGTGAGTGTATCTACCTTGGACCTCCTTCTCCCCCACCCCCTTCAAAGGTTTTCCTAATGCACTTGTCAGTGTGCGTTCCGTTGCTTTGAGTCCAAGAGGCTTCCTTCAGTCATAGTAGGAAGGAAATCACAGTTGTAGACATGACAAAGGTGGATGTGGCCAGCCATGCAGCAAACACAAATTAAAAAAAAAAAAAAAGGTAGAAAAGACAGAGAGGTTTGTGGGTCAAGTGTATTTCATGAGAGGAGTCGGTGGATGTGGGTTTCTTTCTTTCATTTGGCTGCAGAAAAACATTCAAATGAGCCTCTCCCTTTTTACTGCTGCAGAAGGTAAGAAAGCTAATTTGCCTTATTGAAATTATTTCCTTTATTTCAACTATAGTAACATAATTTTGCTCAGGAAATGAAATTTTCCCTAGAGCTGTCTAATCCTTTTCTCAGTTGTATCTGGTCATGCAGGGCTGATGTGATATTCTCTTGCCAACTTGGCATTTCTTTTGTGCTCCGCACCTTTTGACAATAGTCAAAACCATCTTCATGTAAAATTTTTTCTACGTGTTATAAGATAGAAGAATGCCTAGTATGGACTGTCTTCCATGTTGAAATAGCCGTTTCAGATAAGGCTTTATATACTAAATAAGAATATTTGGCAAACCGAAAGGAGCCAGGTGTCCTATAAAAATGGATCTATTTACAGTGAAAGTGACTCCTTGAAAGGCATTTTCAAAAGATACTTAGAACCTAAAGCATGATTAGACTTTGTGAGAAGTGATTTTAACCTTGGACTTCAGAATACACTGGGGATTTTCCCCGTGTTTTGAGATGAATACTATTAGGGGGACTAAAATAACAAAGAAGGGATTTTTTTCTTGTTGCCAAAATAAAAGCATAACCTTCTTTAAAGACATCATTATCCTGTTATTGAAATTATTTGCAGTAATTTTGAAAATGTCTTTATTAAAACTGATAAGTAAACACTGTAAATCTGTAATAGCCACAGATAGAACATCCTGAAACAATACTAGACTTTGCACTTCTCATCACTGTGGACCTTCACAATAATACGTATTAAGCATTTTTGCTGTTGTTGGTCATTGTGGTTTTAAGGAGCAGAGGCAGGGCCTGTATTTTCTTGCCAACAATCCATTCGGAGCCTATAAGTAAGGAATTTTGAGCCTTGTTTGCATCAATATAGAGATGTCCTGGGGTTTCATCTTCACTCTTGTTGATGCATTTTAATTCTGAATAGCTGCTGGATAAATATGACCCACAGCTAGGAGGGTCCTCCTCTTTTGTATGTCCTCCTTCTCCACGTTCTGTTTCTGACTGTATCGACCTTCTGTTCTTTTCGCCACAATGTCCCAGTTCCAGCAGGAGAGGTGGCAAGCGCATCGACCCTTTCCACTCTTGTTCACAGTAATACCTAGAGTACTGTGAGGGCACCCTGCAAAGAAGCAGGAGTTGTGGTTTTGAATCTTCCCAGGTTTAGGGGGGAGTTGATTCCTGGTCTCTTGCGCCTGGAGACGTGTCCTCACCCCCTGGTAACTAGCCTTTTGCAAACCACGAGCCCCTTCAGATCTGTCACTAAATTTTGTAGACGCTTCTGTGGAGAAGAAACCCGTGGTTTCTGCATTGCAAGTGGATCAAGATACTTCCCTGCAACCTTGCTGCAGGCTCTTAATTCCTAGGGAAAGATGGAAAGCTCAGGCACTGCCCGTGTTTCACATTTCCTATTGCAATACTTTGCAGGGCCTCCTACTTGGCAGCAGCAATTAGCCGCCTACCTCTTTTACACATGCATAGACCCCTGAATCTGGGGTTTGGATTCCACTATGAGATTGAAGCAACTAAACTGTCAGTGGTTCAGGCATTCTTTGTACCCTGGGAGAAGTGTGAGAATGGTTCTCTTCAACTAAGTTCTAGGGGAGGTATTTGTGTATGTGCATAGGTGCTCATAGGGTACTGCCAGTACTGGCTAGCCTCAGGCTGTCACAGACTCTTAACACAGATAATCTTGCTTTTGCAGCACTATGATAGATGTTAGAGCTGCTACTATTGCCATCCATGAGTAATTTTTCCTCCTATTTGTGGATGATCGAGCCTGAGTGGGTTGATACTACAGCATTCTTTTCCCAGGCGGAAGAAATACATGTCATTACATTACAGGACTCTTGCTGCCATGTTGCTGCAGAAAGCAGAGGGTGCCTTTTATAAAGACACAGATGTTATCTTGTCATGGTGTGCTGTAGAAGGAAATTTAAAACTTATGTGCCAGGAAGAAACTTAGAGCTCTTATAATAGATAAAAATTAGATAAAAATTGCTTCCCAAGACTTGAGTAATGGTAGTTACAGCAGCATTCATGAGCCATCTTGTTTTCAGGTCACACACAGAGATCTGGTTAATATCTTTTACACTGTCTGTGTTCAAGTCTTGCTTTTGGAATTGGTGTTTTGGATGTGATAGGAAAGGTTTGGAGGCTCCGGGGAAACTCTTTAAGTTGTAATAGCACGGAGAAAGGTCAGGGGCACCAGGCATGGGCTTGTTCTTGAAGCTAGTAGGAAATGTAGTGGGATAGCTGTGGCTGCTAACGGCACCCCATGAATGTAGTGTTCATCAAAGTACCAGTTGTCATACACAGAGAATGGGTTTAAACATATTTTCTCCAGTACTCTATGTTTAGTTTTTCACAGCTTTATTCATGGTGAGAGGGCACCTTAGCCTACACGAGCTCCCAAGTCTTCCCTTGAGATTCATATGGATCAGATGGTAGGCCAGTCATTTGTATTGGGCGGTGTTATTTTTCTTTGTCTTGCAAAAAACCAACCCAAGCTCCCCCTCCCTGTAGCTGTCAGTAGCTGATGTAGTCCTGAGCTGATTACGTGATTATCTGTGGTGCTGCAGTGACGGGTGAATAAAGCTGTCATTCCAAAGCACTGCAAGCACCGAGGTGGGAGCTAGAGCACCCACAGAAACATGACGCAATAGTGGAAATTATAGGCCTAACAGAGATTGCTATGAGCAGCTTTGTGTCCTTCATCAGGAAAAAAAGGTAGCAGGCTATTTGGGGAAGGAGCTTTTCAGTTAAGTGTTACTTATCTATAGGGAAAAGAAGAAAGTGGCGAATTTTGAAATAGATACAATGAGAAATAAATGTACCATTGACCAAAGTGTAAGCTGGTTTGCTTTTTATTTAAAGGACTTTTTAAAATTTACCCTTTCAAATACCTCACCTAATGACTTGAGTGATACAACTGTGTTGGGATACTTCAGAGGATTTTAATACCATCAATCATTTGTGTAATACATAGAAGTGTCAGTGCAAGTTGTGAGCTCCGGTCTGTTTACAGTATGTGTTCCTGTAAATAATGGATGTATCATTTTGAAATCCACTTATTCCTGCAGTTGGTTTCCAATGTTCATAAACACTGTAGGAAACATAGCTGGCCTGTGTGTTAAAATGCCTCCTTCCTCCACTCTGCCTTAACCTGTAGCCTGGCTGATTTCATCCACTATGACATAGTGACTGGTGTTGCTAGTGCATGTATCCATCCTGTTGTGTCTTTTCTTTGTTTGTCTGTCTGTCCTGCAGTTTTTGTCTGTGTGTGTCTATTTGTAGATGAAGGGGCGGAGGATAAGGTGGGACTGCTACACCGCTGCCCAGGCTGTGGGCCTGCTGCCAGCAGGGAGTGGCGTAAACACCTGGCCCCCTCCATTTCAGTGTCTGTGCCCGATGATGAGCCCTACAATTCGGATGAGGAGTACTATGAACACCCTTTGTTCAGCTCAGAGTGGACTGGCTCTAGTACACATCCCAGTGCCACAGTGAAGAGCACAGAGGTCTTGTTGGGCCATGATGAAGGTGAACTGAGCATGGTCCCATTTTGTCCCTCTTCCCCTCTACCCACCTGCCATCCATTCCATCATATATGTGCCTGGGATAGGTGCTTTCTTGGGAGGGAAACCTAGCTGTGTTTTCTCCCCTCATGGAAGTGCCCCTCCAGAGTCTTCCCATCTCACGGTGAAGCTGCAGCGAAAGCAGCGGATGCAGCTTTGGGGTCAGTGAAACCGTGGTCCCTGCTTAAATCAGGGCTCCTGGTCCACTGACTCAGCTTATAGCAGAAGCAAAAGGAGCAGCTAGTTAAAAGAAGTGTAAGCTCATTTGTTCTTTGTGCCAAAGAATTACTGCCAAGAGCAGTGTGCAAAATAGGCCAAAAGATTGTTACTGGAGGTTAAGTCAGTTGATAACACAATGGGGAAAAACCCCGTGTTTATACCAAAAATAGCAGTGGAAAGTCTTCAATTCTCCAGTAGGCAACAGAAATCCATTTTACCCTAGTACACACAGGTGGCTTCAGGCAGTATTGGGTCATGTTTGATACCCAGGGTTTTTGTGGATATGTCCAGTTAACGTTGTGTCAGCTGACTGCAAATGAGGAAGAAAAAAGTTTACTCTTTCTGGGTTTCTGCACTTCCTTTTTCTATGGCCTGAGCATATCAGTGTTATTATATCAGTGCGAGTTACATAAAAGTGAAACAACTTTTGAGGAATCTGGGAAGAATGTGTTTCAGTGACTAACAGGAATGCTGACTTCTTCTCCAAGGCAAAATAGATCATGTTTCATCTCGCAGCCTTTGACTAACTCAATCTTGGGACACAGGAGCTGAAGTTAAAAGCAGTTCTGAATTCTCTAAGGGTGTTAGAGCTGTTTAGAATTAACAGGCTAATATAAGTGAATAGTGCAACAGCACCAGAAAGAAATCAATGCTGATTATTGACGGTTGTTAATATCGGCATGTCTGCTAGGGGAGACAGAGAGAAGAGTAGCCATACTATAGCAGGGTGCCTATAGCTGTACTTAGAGCACTCCTGGATTGGTTAATGCATGACCAGCTTCCTTTTCAGTCATATGCATCTACCTCTGGTGAAAGCGTAAGGTCTGGGAACAGTTATGAGGGGGGAAAAAAATCAACAGGGAAATAAGCTGGATCATCATTGAAAAGCTAGTCATTATGGAAAAGATCCCCTGACTTTGAGCCACCTGAAAGCTAGCAGTCTGCTCGCCATCAGAGAGTGCTGCACAAAGGAAGGCTGTAGGATTCCTTCATCAAGTCGGGGATAACTTTCTGCTTTGGTGAGTAATTAGTTTTAATCATGTGGTCTTGTGTGAAGTGTCTCAGGAAATGAAGATGCATAGCTGAAATTGCTGAGTAAAATGAGAAGCATTCCTCAAAAGAATGTTTAATTGAAAGGGATACATATACCAAACTATGTGAAATGAGGAAAAGGAAAGTAAAGCCAGTTATTCAAGTCAGGGCCTCTTATAGCTGGAGACCTGCTCTTTTGCCTGGCTGCTTTCACAGTCTGTCCATGTGTAAACATCTTCTAACACTCAGATATTGGTCCAGTTCTGATTCTGAATCTTCTGGCTTCTGTTCATTTAAGATATAGTAACTAACCTTAATTACTTTTTTTTTTTTATGTTATTAATAACATGTTGTACTTTAGGGATATTTTCTCAGCCTCAAATAGTGTTCATGTTCCTTAAATCACAAGGAACCTTCATAACTTAAGTGGAAGGTTGATTGCCTGGTTTTCACTGCGTCAATCTCAGGAGAAAAACCAAGCCCTTGTAAAGAGGCTTTATTTTAATACCAAGAGGCTGGGTATGGCCACTTCCAGATTCAAAACTGCTTTCTTCTAAGTTTGATTCAGGAAGGTCCCTAATCATGAGACACACTTTAAACCTAGAGAGGTCATCAGGTTGATAGCAGCATGGCTGCTGGTCAGCTGCTTAACTATGTTGCTGAATCAAAGGGTTTGCCCTTAGTCTTGAATTACTTACCAAAGGGGATACTAATAGAGTGCAGAAATATTCTAAGTAGCAATGACAAGAGTACAGTCGACAGTGAGACTTTTCTAATCATTCTTCTACAGTGGCATGAGTAAAGACTGCTCTTGATACTTCTGTACTGATCCTAACAGCCCATAGTCCGAGTGGTGTACTTTAGAAATTCAGATGAACAAATAGTTGTATTGCACTCATTGGTTTCTTTGACCTAATTGGTGACGAGGAGCCTGGGGGCTAGTGGGGAGGCAGGAAAGAAAATGAAGAGTCCTTGTGTGAGAGCCATGATTATCACATACAGAGTTCAGATGTCAGGCAACCTAAGGAAGAAGTTGTTTATAAACCCACTCACTGTAGGCATCTTGGCTAAATTCTTGTGAAACTGTTAGTTATCAGTCATGCATGAGGCTTATTAAGACTATGGAAATGGCTCAACATTTTGCCAAACCCAGGATTCATGCAATAGGTTGACTGGCTGGCATTTAGCAGTCAGTATTGCCAAGGTCAGTGGAAAGAAATTAATGCCTCATACCTTCCTCCACCTCAGTTTAATGGTTTGTACTGGATTAAACAGCACATTTTTCAGAAAAATTTCAGTATACCTTGAGCTCATTGATGCATTGGTGTTGCCAGAACCATCCATCATTCAATACCATCTCCATTTGCAATGAATATTTGACCCACAGTCATCTTTTGGGAGAGGTATACCTGTAAAACACTTTCAGCTCTCATCTAACAGCATAAACATGCTTCTTTGAGGGAGAGAGGGGATTTTTTTCATTTGTTGTTTTTCTCTAGGGAAAATTCAGTTTCACAGTGACTAAAATGGGCTGGATACTAGCGATCCTTTAACACGCTTAAATCCAAAATGTTCAGAGCTGAAAGTGTTACGTAAAAACAGTCCTGTTGAGCTGTGTGCTTGGTGTTTACTGTTGGTGTTGATGTCGCCTCCTTTTTCCGTCCGCAAGAAGAAGAACCAGTAGAGAGGCTGATGGCTGTGGAAGCGAAACCTGCTGCTCTTCCTGGGAAGCAAATGGGGAAAGAGCATGGGCCCATTGAGCCTTTGGACGAGGCAAAGAGCCTCTGTGAGGGTCCGTCACGTTCTGATTTGGAGGCCAAAGTGTATTGTGAAGATAAAGTGCCGAGTGTGGCATCCAGCAGGGAGAGTGTAACCGTTACGGCGGAAACACCCCTGAAAGACACATCTCCTTCCTTGGCCGAGGAAGGTGTGTCCTCCTTAGGTTTGCATGTGTTTGCTGCCAGCGAATCCTTCTCCAGCTTTCTCCAGTGCTTTCCAAGGCTGCTTCATTTCCTGTTCTTCCCATTTATTAGTATGACTGCTCTTGTTATTATGCTTGAAGAGTGTGTAGCAGATAATACGATTGCATAGGTGCTGTATGACAACATGATTTCCCACCACTGCGGCTGATTCCTGATTTTTTACTTTGCCATGATAAAATATGCTTTGCAGCTGAGCTGATTCCTCTGCGTAAGCCTTTTTCCCTCATCTCAGATGTGTTTGCCAGTCACATTGCTAATCTATGTATATTTTTTTCTTTTTGGTGCAGAGATTCATCTGCTTTTCTTTCAAAATGTAGATTTATTGACTTTGACTATGACATAAAGAGGCTTAAACTGTAGAAGTGGTTTCATTTGCAGTCTGCAGGTTTTTTGTTTGTTTTGTTGGGGTTTTTTTATGTGTACGTGCTTCAGTGCATTCTGGTTTGCCTTCCCTAAAGCTATCGCTTCTTATGTCATATCCCTGCCATTCATTACAGTCCACCCCTCCTCTCAGTCATTGCCAGAACTCTGATTTTTTGTGTGTCTGACCTTACTACAAATGTTTCACACAGCTGAAGTGCCCTTCTTAGGCCAAACCTCCATATACTACCACTGGGATGTTTGCCTTCGTAGTGAAGTTTAGGATTGAGTGCATAGGGTGAAGTTTTGATCTGCTTGCTGGACAAAGCATTTACTGCAATCAGTTGTCTTTCAGTCTGGTTAAGAATGAGACTTCAGGATTTTCCTTCGGATGGTATTTCTCTTCAGCCAGTGCAACAAGATGTAAAGATGGATTGTATGGAGTAGTGATGTACCCATTCACTACCTGGACTAAGAAATGCTGCGTTTGGGAGGCTGGTGTTCTGACTGGCCCAGCTAAAGAATGTTAAAATCCTTTGGCAGTCAGAACACTTTTTGATGCTGTTGGTATTGTTCAGTTGCACTGAGTAAGAAAGAGGCACAATAGATACATAAAGTCAGTATTTATCCCTTTGACTTCTGTGGAAGGTGGATGACATCAGCTCAATGGCCATGGTTTTACACTTCATAGGGTTTGCAATTAAATCACCAAATGTAAAAACAGAAAGGAGCAGAATTACTGTAGTTGTAAACCTCTGGGTTTTATACCTGTAGAGTTTAGAATGGCAATTGGTTTTTAGACTAAATGTTAACATATGCAAATATTTAAAGAATGACCAGTACTTTGGTACTAATTGTTCTGAAAAAAAATCAGATTTATCAGAGCAAAAAGATGTCTCTATGGACTTGAAATCAGATATGAGAAGATTCGGAGTTGGCCCAATGCTTGTTTTAGAAAAAGCTCATAAAACTTTTTTAGAGATTACTGCAGGGCGTTCTGCCACATTCTGCAGTATCTCTCTTCGTATTTTCCATGATAGGAAGATTTCCGTATGATAGGAATAATTATTTTCCATAGCATATTAAAAAAAGAACACGCTATTAATGATTAACAGTGTATTAAAAATCTTAACTAGGTATTGCTCCCCAAGAATGTAGTGGCAGACTGTAAGAGTAGCAGTTGTAGTTTAAAATTAACTTAATTAGGGCACGATCTACAGTAATTGTAACATGCCAAGTATTCTTTGACTTTGGTTACAGCTGAAGATGACTGGCTGTTTTAAAGACCAGACCTTCAAGATCTGGGTTATTAGCTCTGTTGCTGATTTACACACGCTGGTTTTATGACAGTGGTGAGATTTTTCTTATTTGCCAAAGAATGAATGTCAAAAGTTGGTGCAATTAAAAACCCAGCTCCTTCTGACACTTGCAAAGCCTTTTGTATGCATTATTTCTTTAGTTTATGCTGCTTGTAGAATAAAAATGTAAAAAGGTAGGTAGAAATGTGTAACTGTGTATCTTTTAAATGTCAGCAACACACAAAGATACTATTGATTGGACTTAATGTTGCAGGCTTTACTAACACAAAACTAATGTAGGCTACAGAGTCCAGCAAAGCATACCGATGAAGTGAGGATTACTTGTGGTTTTGCTGTTGTATACAAACCTTGAAGATGAAGAATTCACATGAAATCATTTCATTTCAGCGGTCATATGTTTATATGTGTAATACTCCCATTTTCGCTGTAAAACCTCATTTACTGAAAGGAAACTAATACTTAACACTTCAAAGCAGATTTCTAGGTAGATGGCTTTGCTGCATGTTTGCATCTTTGTCCCTCTCCTTTCCATCACTCATACCGAGATGTTGTTGTAAGCCACATGACTGCCTGCCTCTTAAGTGCTTGAAATGATTTTGTTATAAAACCCAAACAAACTGCTTCAGATTTACTTACAGCTACGAAGATGGAATTCCGTGTCCAGGAGGGCACACGCCCTTTCGCAGCAGAACCATTAGACACGAAGCAACATGAATCTGGGAAAGACAGTAAGACTGGTGAGCAACCTAAGCATGATGCCTTAGTTCCACAGTCAACAAAAACAGAGGCTATAGATAAAAAGGATTCACAGAGCAAAGACAAAGAAAAAATGCCTTCACCTCTATCAGAACAGATCTTGGAAACTGATTCACAGAAGAAAGAGGAAGCCAGTTTTGCAGAATCTGCTGCCAAGCCTCTTGCTTCTCAAGAACAAAAGGACTTCTCAGCTGAACTGCCTAAAGGGAGCAAAACAGAAGAAAGGTCTGCAGATACGCCCTCATCATCCAGCCAAATTATGTCTATGAAATTTAAAGACGATCTTAAAGATGCCCAAGATCTTGCCATCAACCAGGGTGAAAGTTCTCTATTGCTATCAGAACCCAAGGCAACCAAAAGTGAACTTCCTTCAGGCCCATTTCCTGCTGTCCCCCAGGAGCTTCCACTCAAAGACAGTTCCAAAATGAAACAGGAACCCCCTGACCAACTTTTTGCCAAAGATCTCACTAAAGATGAAGAGATGCACAGAGGAAGGACACTAGCTCTGCAAGAAGTTTCAGCAGTAACTGTAGATGGCCTGCAAACACCAAGCACCCCAAAAATCCCTGCGTGGGGGGAGGAAAAGGATATGACCAAGGATGAGAGTGATGAAGAAGAAAGGTATGACTTCTATGATAAAGGAGAGGCTCGAATATTAGATGATGGTAAATTTACCACAAAATCTGAAGTTAAGACACCTTCCCTAGATAAAACAGACTTTCAAAAGGATGGTGAAGCTAAAAAGTCACCTGATGTCCTCAAAGCAGAAAAAGAAATGGACCAAAGTGGGATCCCAGCAAAAGCAGACATGAAAAAGGAGGTGCAGCCAAGCACACAGGTACCCCCAGCTAAAGTAAGCCATGAACTGACCCTGGAGAAAGCAGTAGACCACCCTGATACCACTCAGGTATCCAGAATAACTGAGAAAGCCCCTGAGGCACCAAGTTTAACCACTGACAAGCCTCCTACTCTAGAAGCTTCTCAAGAGAAAGATGTTAAAAAAGATGCCAAGGAGGAGAAGACGAGTGTTTCAGCTCCTCCTCCAATGAAAGAAGAGGATCGGTCAGGAATGTCAAAGTATTTTGAAACCTCTGCTCTGAAAGAGGAAGCCTTCAAAGCAGATGCTCTGAAACAAGGCAGTGATTACTATGAGCTAAGTGACACTAAAGAAAGCGCGTACGAGTCTTATCACAGAGATCATCTAATACCTGAAGACAAAGAGGAAGAGGAGGAAGAATTACAGACAGAGTTGGGTCAGCAGCAGAGTGTGCCTGCTCATGAGATAGGGTACAGTACCCTGGCTCAGGGCTTTACACCGGACAAAACTGAGGAACCGAGTTCCCCAACAGAAAGGATGTTCACTATTGACCCCAAAGTCTATGGGGATAAGAGAGAACTTCACAGTAAAAATAAAGATGACCTAACTCTGAGCAGGAGCTTGGGACTTGGGGGGAGATCAGCAATTGAACAGAGAAGTATGTCTATTAACTTGCCCATGTCCTGCCTGGATTCAATAGCTCTAGGATTTAGCTTTGGTCGTGCACATGATCTTTCTCCGCTCGCTTCAGATATTCTAACTAACACTAGTGGAAGTATGGATGAAGGTGACGACTACTTGCCAGCAACCACACCAGCACTGGAGAAGGCCCCCTGCTTCCCCATTGATAGCAGAGAGGAAGATGAGCACACCGAAGAAGAAAAAGCAATGACAGAAGAAAAAGTCCAGCCTGAGACCTTGGCGGAATCACCTTTCCTGGCTAAAGATTATTACAAAAATGGGGGGGTCCTGGCTCCTGACCTGCCTGAAATGTTAGACTTGGCGGGGACGAGATCTAGATTAGCCTCCGTGAGTGCAGATGCTGAGGTGGTGCAGAAGAAGCCAGTTCCTTCTGACACTGTTGTGGGAGACACCAGCACAGCCCTGCCGCCTGTGGCAGATGAAAACCATGTTAATCTAAAAGCTGAAAGTCAACTAGAAGACTTGGGCTACTGTGTTTTCAACAAGTACACAGTCCCACTTCCTTCTCCAGTTCAGGACAGTGAGAATTTAACAAGTGAAACCTGTCCCTTTTATGAAGGCACAGATGAAAAACTGAGACGTGGCCTAGCTCCTGACCTGTCTTTAATAGAAGTGAAGTTGGCGGCAGCTGAAAAATCAAAAGAAGAATTCCTCAGTGAAAAAGACTTAGGTCAGCATGCCACTAGTGAGTCCGTTCTGGCGAGAGACTTTGAGCAGGAGAAGAAAGAGAAGCTGCATACTGTGCTAGAAAAAAGTGAAGATCAAGTTGACTCTAAAAGTGTTTATCCCATTAAAGGTGCAGAGCCAGAGAAAACAAGACCTGAGGCAATCTTAGAAATGAGAGAAGAAAGTATGGCTGATAAAGTTCAGCTAACTGATGATACCATGTACGGCAGAATATCAACCTCAGAGATAGAAAAGGATGCTGTTTCTTTGTTGATGGAGAAGGAGGAGAAGACTCTTAGTGTTGTTCCTGAAATATCTGAGGTAGAAGCTGTAATTAAACCAGATTACAATGCTATAAAACATGATATGGAAGTGGCTGCAAGGAGAGCTGACCAAGAATACAAGAGTCAGTTAGATACTAAGATCAATGAGGTGGTTACAATCACTTCAAGGAAGGACAAAGCCTCTGTTAAAAGAGCAGAGCCTGAACTGAAAGATGCTCAACAGAAAGATCAGATCATCTTGTCCAGAGAAGCAAAGGATGCGGATGAACTTTCCAAGACCGAGCCTAGTTATGTGAAGGATGGCACCAAACTGTCAGAAACAGAAATTAAGGAAAAAGTAACTAAGCCCGATCTGGTACATCAAGAGGCAGTCGATAAAGAGGAATCTTACGAATCTAGTGGAGAGCATGATCAAGCCCAAGAAGGTTTGAATGGAGAATCCTTGAAACCAGAGGATGTGAAAACAGAACCTCCAAAACATCCCATGTCTAGGGAAGAGATGCCTGCACAGTTACCAGCGAAGGAGCCTCCTATGGAGTTACTTCTTCCGAAAGCTGAGCCTCTCCAGGAAGAGCCTGCTGAGATTCAGATGGACAACATACCACAGCCTGCAGAAGGAACTGGGAAGATTCCTGATACAGCTGTGAAACCTGTGGAAACCCAAAAGCTGCTGCCATGTGAAGGGACAGCGGGGGCCACAACAGGGGAAGAAAATGAGGAAGAAGAGGTAGAAGTAGGACAAGAAGAAAAAGAAGAGGATAAACAGCATTTTGTATCAGAAATGCCCCCAGAAATAGACTTTGAGAAACCTGCTGCTGAAGAAATGCTAGTCAAGGGTAGCCCAGAAGCAGTGCTTGAACTGAAAGGCATAATTGAATCAGTGGTGACAGTAGAGGATGACTTTATCACAGTGGTGCAGACAACAGTTGATGAGGGTGAATCTGCTTCTCACAGTGTGCGCTTTGCTGCTACTCAGCAGGAAGACATCGAAACAGGGGACTCCCAGGCTGAAGAGGAGCTGGAGATTGAAGAACTGGCTGACATTCAAGTTGAGCCCAAGGAGGGCTCCCCAGAAGCTCCTGCGTCACCCCAGAGGGAAGAAATCCTGCTCACCGACTACAAGACAGAGACATGTGATGATTACAAAGATGAAACAACAATCGATGACTCCATCATGGACACAGACAGTCTCTGGGCAGATACTCAAGGTGTGCATTATCCTTTCTGTTTTGTCTGTTAAATATTTTTGCTTCCAAATCACAATGATCAAAAAGCAAAATTATTATAGTTGTAATAGTAATCTGAGCATGTTTCAGAAAAAATAGTAAAATAATCTGCCTTTTTTTGTTAATTCGTCTGCTCTGTCTTCAACTATTTTTCCCTGCTCCACGGCAGTATTGTTAACATTTGTTACTAATCTTTTGTTTGTTGTTGTAATTTGCTCTGATCCTACAGATGATGATAGGAGCATCATGACTGAACAGTTAGAGACTGTTCCTAAAGAGGAGAAGGCAGAGAGAGAATTGCGAAGATCATCTCTCGATAAGCATAAAAAAGAGAAACCTTTTAAAACTGGGAGAGGCAGGATTTCCACTCCTGAAAGGAAAATAGCTAAAAAGGAACCTAGCACACTCTCCAGAGATGAAGTGAGAAGGAAAAAAGGTTCATTTAACACTCCCTATTACAATATATCTTTTTTTTTTTTTTCCTACTGTTGTATGGTACTATGCGGTTACTCTGTTGTAGATGATGTGCACCTTAGCCGTATTAATAGTAGTGCTTTTTAATGAGACATTGTACAACTGTATGAAAAGCCCTGTGCAAGGCTCACTGCTCCACCAGTCCTGTTTCATTGTAGGCGTTCCCACTGATCACTGGGTAACACGCCTGGGGTTAATGGGTCAGTGATCCCCCTCTTCTGACATAGGATTTGTTCAACCCAGTAGAAGCAAAGTATCAGGCTGGAGTTGTGGAGCAGTGGGCCTGCCACTTTGATGTATTGTCATATGAAATTGTTTGCTCTTTTTTTTCCTGATTCTATGTTTTTTTTGTGTTTGTTTTTTTTTTGTCCATAGCAGTGTATAAGAAAGCTGAACTTGCTAAAAAAACTGAAGTTCAGGCCCACTCTCCCTCCAGGAAAATCATTTTAAAACCTGCTATCAAATATACTAGACCAACTCATCTCTCCTGTGTTAAACGGAAGCAGACAGGTGACTGCGTTCTGTTCAGTTATGCAATGTGGCTGGCAAACATAGACATTTTTTTTTTTTGTAAATCTCATGGCTATAGCAGCTTCTCTATTTTATTTTTTTTTTCCTCCAAGAATATCAGTCTTCACAAATAGTATTGCTTTGTATCATTTTTCTTTTCATTCTTTCCTGATATTTGTTTGTTTATGACCATTTATGCTTGTCATTGCTTGGATCTCCAAGTGCTGTGGTTGTAACTTGGCATTGTGCTTATAGTGTGGTGGTGTAGGAATCTCTACTCATCATTTTGTGGTTTTTTGTTTTAATTGCTCTTTTTGTTTGGTTTTTTTTTGGTTTTTTTTTCTGGTGGGAAAATGTTGACAGCTTAAACCATGGTATGCATTTCCATTATTTTGCTTTTTTACTCTCATGCATAATAAGAAGTGTTTCAGACTTATATTCTGTTGATTGATGTTATCTGCATTGACACTTCCCAATCTGTCACTGATGTTTATGCTGTACAGTCAAAATCCACAGGGGGAGTCCAACCACATGCAACATGAAGCTGAGAGAGAAGAAATCTGGGCTCACACTACGAATGCATTTCAAGCAAAAATCTTAGTATTTGGTAGAGGAAGATGAAAGGACGGAACAAATGATTCCTGTTACATCTTGATAGGTGTATCGTTATTTAGAGGACCAAAAAGAATACTTTCAGCATTTTCATCACGTTATTTGTTGTTGCCCTGAGTTCAGGGTAGAAAGATAAGCATCTTGACTTTCCTGGTGATCTTAAAAAAAGGTTGCTAAAAGAGGCCAGGTATTCTGTCATGTACCAACATAGCTGCATGATGCAGTGTGGTTATACATGAGTCAAGCCACAGCTATTAAGAGAAGAACCATGCAGAGCAATCAGAACTACATAGGCCCAGAAGTAAAAAAAAACAAACACCATGGCTTAGAAATAAAGAACAGAATTTATTACCTATCATGTAGTTAAACGGCGCATTACCAAAAGTGTTCTGAAGAAGTCGTTTCCATCCAGCTTTGCACCAATTAGTCACTCTGGTTCTAAATTTAGACCAGTCTCAGTATGGAGGTCCAACTAGTGAAAATACAGTAAAAGGATAGTTATGCGAGGGTAGCTTTGATGTTGTGCCTCAACTGTATGAAGTGTGTCTTGTCTCCTGGTTGTGTTCTACTAGGACAACAGAACGAAATACTCAGTCCTGTTGCCTTGCTCCTGTGAGGGAATCTGGTTCTTCTACTTCCTCTCCTCATGAGAAATGGAGCCAGGGAAGGAAAGGCTGGTCCAGGTTCCTCTATGTTGCAGCGATGACTCCTCCTTAGTTGGCAGTCTCTGGGTTGTCCCTAACTTGTGCTCTGGACCAGAACTACACGGGAGTGAGGAATTTTAAAAAGAGGATTAAAACAACTCTTCTTACCACCTCTTTCTATTTGCTGAAGCACAGCTCGATCAGCTCAGAAGTTATGCCCCATAATTCACTTATTCTTTCAAGAGAACCTAGGGGTTCAATAAATGGGGGGAAGTGGGGGAAAAAAGTGTTGGCTTTGTAATGTTCCCATCTTTGTCTACACTTTTACAGCCATGCGGTCAGTGCTGTCTTACCCTCCGATACTCCCACCAGTAACTGCTCTGAACTCTTCTGGCCCATAGCATCCTGGAGAGACCCGAGTCATACCAATAGATGTGCATAACGAAAACTGCCTGATGCCTTAAATGTATGCTGCCTGGCAACTGTCAGAGGTTTTTGTCTCTCACTCCAATACATAGTGGAGCAGATGTTTTAGTCAAGGTGAAAAATGTAATACAACACTAACCTCCCAGTACATTTAAATCCTGAGATAGGGAGCAAACAAAATGATGGACTCAGATTGATCATAAATTTTCAGTAATGTGAGCTGAACTTTCGCATTCGGGCTCTGAAGCAGAGGAGCTTGAACCACACCACAAAATGAACAAAAATATCTCCAAGAATGTTTCACCATACTCAGTGTTACTGGAACATTCACAGTATCCCTTAATTTCTTCTACCTCACCTTTTTATACTTACTGATGGGACTTGAGAGGAGGCCATGAGAGAGAGTGCAGTGATATCCTGTGATATCCTAAGAGTGTAGGCAGCCGTATGTTAACCTACATATCCCTGAGCCTGAACAAGTCATCCATCTCCTTCCGGGACCTGCAATTTAGAGGGCCATTGCCTCTCCCGTGTTCCTTTTACATAAGGTACAGCACTGTTTCTTGGAGCCAGATTTGACTGTTAGAGTGTCCTCTCTGGGGTAGTCTTTTCAGTTTTAGTGATACCTGGCCAGTGGAGCCCCACCAAAAGTGGCAATGTAGTCTATACAATATTGAGGGTATTGCAGTCAACTAAAACCTCCATGTTGCATTTACTGTGACTTTAAAACGGAATGTGCCCAGTCAGAAGATACAAGCATCTACAAAAAGAAGTTAATATTTGCTCGTGTTTTCTGAGTAGTGGCCCGGGAAGTGACATCTTATTTCCCTTCAACAGCAGAAAAAGATTCCCATGTCACTAGTAAGCACTGTCCAGTACTGGTAACTTACAGTGCCATATCCACAAGGGAGGAACTACTGTTTAAGAGAATCATCCTTGCTGTTTGAAAAAGTATCTACGTGGCCAATGCTGAGGAAAGAGTTGTGAAGCCTTTGTCTCGACTGGCGTGGTTCCATGAATGAAGGCCCAATCTGAGTCGTGTTGCAGCTGTGGCTGTGAGATGCCGCTGCAGTTGTGCCGTAAGGAGTGTTTATGGTGGCAGGACTGGGACAGTTCCCTGGCTGTGAGCAGGAGTCACTGTATGATGTGCTTCTGTTCCTTGTCTGCAGTTCTGGGGTCACCCCCCGAGGTAAAACATGGTTGTTGTGTATTTAAACTGTCAGCAGAGCCTGTAGAGGCCTTTTGTTCACATGGAGAAGTTGTGGTGCTCTCAGGTAAGTCAGCACAAGCAGCACAGCTGGTCTTTCCATTTTTGTAGTGGTGGCTGGTTAGGGTTCAATACCAAGGGAAGGAGAAAAGATGCTATTTGTGATGATTTAGAAGAGATGCAAAATAAACCACAACCAGCAGCAACAGATGTGGTAAAATGTGATGCAGAAGAGCTATGCTGTTCTTATCCCTGTTACAAATTCAGAAGAACTGAAGTATGCAGTTATATATTCATTTCCTTCTCACAAATTTTCTCTCGTACTCCTTCAGTTTAAAAAAAAAAATATATATATATAAATATTAAGAGGGCAAAAAACCAGGGATCTCCTCACCACGCCTGGGAACTGCACAGGGAAAGGAGAAAATTAAATCATTTCTGTGCTGTACAATGTGTTAGTGTTGGGTTTACAGTTGGAAGACAGTTGGGTTTACAGCAAAAGCTTGTCACCTGTGACCACTGTCCTGCTTCTGTGCTTTACTAAGGGCATCCTGACACAGATGCCAAAACATTTCACATCTAGTTTTTGTGTGACAGATCACTTCCTGAGCAGCAGCATTACAGTGAAACTAATAACCTGCTTTCCAAAAATCTGCTCCGCTCCAAAACTTTTCATAAGGATGGAGTCTCAGTTGGAGAGGAAAATCCTACCTCAAACCGTATGGTACCAAAAAAAAATGAAATACTGAATTAACATACTTGATGTCCCAGATATGGTTTGAATTGCTAACGTCTGAGAGCTTAACTGAATCATGGCACACTGACCTCGTTGACACAACTAGGATGATCATTCGACAGTGAATCTCTCTTTCCCTTAGGAATGCTGGCTAATGTTTTGAAAAGTGATGATTTCAGGAGCCTCTCATAAAACTTTCACTTGTGGATTACTTAAAGGAGCCTGAATTTTAGAGGATAGTCCTGAAAGTCAGGGTACTAAGGCGTCTGAGGATTTACCTTCAGAACTAGAGCCTCTTAGAGTTGTCAACTATTTCTTGAACTTTTTACTGTAGTTTCTAGACTTCTAGGAACACAAATACAAAATTTCAATTTGTTTGAAATGTGTAGAATACCGTTTTACCTCAAGTTTGCTGAATACAGGACATTTTTAAGGCAGGCACTTTTCCACATACAGTTTGCTGAGAGTAATTCGCAAAGTAATTGCTTTGCACAGTAGCTCCAAGGCATTTAGTTGTTCTAACAAGTGTAGTAAGTAAAAATGCTTATTATTATTGCTTTTAACTATCAAGTCTCTCTTTGGATCTCTCAGCAGCAGGTGGTGAAACAAACCAGGCTCCTGGTGTATTTAAACAAGCAAAGGAAAAACTCTCAGTGAGTAAAATCATCTTATTGTTCATCTTTATGATCTCCTTTTCTCCTTATTTCAGATCTTTTTGTGTTAATTCAGTGTGTGTGTTCCATTTAAAATCTGTCTTCCATTTAGAATTTGTTTGCTATATTCATTATTCATTTAGAAGGGCAATTAAACCCACCTTTTCTGAATAACCTCTGAATTCCAGTCCTGGATAATAGATGGTGACAGTTTGCAGATCCATAGGGGGCACACAGAGTCCAGACTGCAGGACTTGGATGTTGTTCAGCATTTCAAGCCAGGTCATGGCTCTGGGATAAACTGTGTGCCTTGGCCCTTTCTGTAGCACCTGACTGATACTACTACCTTGCTGGATTGCTGTGTAGGCAGAAACCTTCCCCTGGGACTCACTAGATGTCTTCTGACGCACCATTACACAGCCACACGTCCCGCAGAGGTCACGTCTCTCTAGAAGTTTTTGGCCAGTAACATTTTATAAGCGATTAAGTGCTTTCTGAACGGCTATTTCCTGGATTTCTGTCTGTGTTTTAACTTGACAGTTTGTGCCCTGCCTTCAGCTGCTCTGCAGCCTGTTCTGCTCCCTGTGTCTGGCTCTCCTCTGCTACGTTTCCTTCAGCAAATACTGCAGGGCCTCTCCACCCTGCTCCCAAGCTAACCCTACACTCTTCCTGCCCCTTCGTTCCAAAATCCCCAGGAAACCAACCTCCTTTCACTATCCCCTGTGCAACTATTTTTCACATGAGGCTGACACACGCTAATTCACCTCTGCAGCATGACAATACTTTGTCATTGTTAGCCATCATTAACAATGGAGCAGTTCTGTAGGATTCCTCTAAATTTCCTAATGTATTCCACAGCTGATTTGTTTCATCTGTCTAACCAGATCATCAGTTCCTTGGGGAACAAAAGCTCTGTCTCATGAAGTGCTACACATTATTTATGAATTGGCAGAAATTAATGGTAAAGCAGTATAACTGATTGGAGGATTTGGAGACGCTAAGAAAGGTAGACCTGAATTCAGCTGTGAATTCTGGAATTTCTTGTGTTTTTTCAGGTCTGACTCATTTCAGCTCATAACTGCTAGAGCTTCCTTATTAGTACAGTAAGAAATAGCTGGATGAGTTTCTGGTCTGAGAGAGCAGTTTGGTTTATTACTGGCTCTTTTTGAGGACTGATGAACACTTACACAAGTGAAGGCAATAATAGCCCATTCTCAGAGTTATCTGTGTTCGTGGAGTGCTTCAGGTACATGCACATCATTCTCTGAAATTACCTGTTTTCTACACACCTTTCTTATTCCTGTCCCTTACATAATTGCAAAAATCAGAAGTCTATCCCCTGCTTCTTTCTCTCCCTGTTGCCTCGCTTCTCTGATTGCCACGGTCATGCAACTCTTGGACATTTTCCCTTCTGTGCATTGGCTTCATCTCTGCTTTTATAAAGACCTCTCCCATTTTGTTGTTGCATTTCTTCCTGATTTTCACCTTTTATGTCCTTCAGTTGCAGCTTTTTCTTCTCCACTGGTAATGTTAGATCATCCAACCTGGTCAGTTTTGTTCTCTCTCTTCGGACTACAGCTTATGTACTACTTTGCAGAACAAGCTCAGGAAAGGCTAAGCGGTTCCGTCTGCTGGAAAGGGCTGTGTACCTGCGGTAGTGAGATGATGAGAACATTGGTCATGTATTAGGAACACCTCTGAAAAAAATGGAGGTTTCTGCATCCCAGCTTCAGGAATCCCTGAGTCTTAAGAGTTACATAGATTTTTGTTCTGTGGACAGCTGGCACTTCCAGCAACATGAATTATAGCAGAGGTCAAAGTGATGTATTGCTAACAGGGAATAAGAATAGTTTTCTGGGTAAAACACAGGCAGGGATAAAGTCATTTGGTTTCTTTGCTTGCTCTGCCAACCTCAAGCATGTCGCTGAAGTCTGATTGGGCCAGATTCTGCTGCTATTACTGATGCTAGAAAGTGCCTTGCTTCCTAAATAACACCAAGGAGATCTAGACTACGATCATCTCGGAGCAGTGTATTAGCTCAAGGTCGTGCCTTTTCCCCAGCCATTCCATTGGAAGATCTCAGTCTTGCCCATCATTAGCACCCCTGTTAGACACACTAATTCACAGAGAACGCTGTATGCAATATGAGAGAAAAGGATGAGGTCTCTACATCGTGCCTCGAATCTTAATCTGTAAGAGTTTTCCAGTCTTGTCAGGGGAAACATTTATGTCCCACAAGTTGAAAAAGGTGAAAACCGCTGAATGGACATTCAGGCCTCAAACTGCACCTGCCTAGTTATATCTCAAGTTTGGAAAACCAGTGAGAGGTGTTTGCAGAATGTCTGCTTCATGGAGCCACCCAACACAAATACCTTTCTTCCATAGAGTTTCAGCATCAATAAACACTTCAGTGGATTTGTAAATATGGCCCAAAGTTTCACAAGTGGATGAGACCCATCAATTGAACTATACCAAATCAGTCAAAAAGCCTTTGATGTGGCAGCAACACATATTGTGTAGTCTCTGTGTGAAATAATTATTCACCAATTTTATACTCTTTATTCTTAGACAGTGAAGTAAGTATTTTTTTAAAAAAGAGGCCTATACATGCTGCAAAACTCATTCTAGGAATACATTCTTGCTAGTAAGGCACTTCCATCCTTTGAACTAATTTCTTGTCTTGCTGATTGGTATGGATGATGATACCGAACAGAAGTCCTCTCAGCTGTGTTGTAGGACCGGAATGGTTTGTTGCACAGTTCTACAACTCTTAATCATGTTAATGATGTCATGGATGACATGCAGCACGCCAGCCGTACTTTCTGTAGGCTGGGTATGTAGCCTAAGCCAGATGCCTGTCAGGGCTGGACAACCCATTCTTTTCTCGTTTTCTAATAAAGGCAACTACAGGAATAACTCGTACACCTTTTCTAAACATTGAGAAAGTCGAGGTTACTGACTTAGATCCAGTGCCAGATTTTTCATGGCTAAAGTTCTGTACCAAATCCTGTAATTACAGGCCCAGTGGGCTTGCTCCTATGTGTAACTTGATGTTCACATGAATACAGAAAGGATCGGGATTACATTGCCGAGATAGTAGCTTTGCAATTGTTCTTTGAAGTATCGCTTATACCCATGGGAGAAAACCAAATGTTGCTTAAGCAAGTAGTCCTATTCTCTTTCAAGGAGATTTGTTTTTGCAAAGCAGTTAGGTACTCCTAAGTGTCAGCAAGGAACTTTCAATCCGTCCTATTGGTGTTTAGTTGTTCTTTCAATGGAGTATTATCACTGTTCAGAATCAGACAAGTACCTGATTACAGTGACACATCATGTTAGTCTTTTAACCTTATACGGGTTTCCTCATCCCAGGACTCCACATTGTCAGTCTGAATTTATGAATTTATATAGAGTGACGCCAGAAGCACAGAATAAAGCGTTTGGGGTGTGTTAGCAATTTTGTGTGTACCCAGTGGCACAAGAAGCAATGCTGTCTTATCCTGCCATTGTGGGAATACTGGTGTAACTTCACTTTCAAGATTTCCACTGTTTTATTCTTGACTATAGCCTGGAGGGATGTATTTCAAATACACAGCTTGGTGTTAAAGTGCTAGGATCTCCTGATGCTCTTGGAGTTTTGCACTTGCTTCTAATGCAGCCAGCCAGCACTTGTACCAGTTAAATGCCATACCTGGCACCAGTCCTGTCCTATTAACACATAATACAAATAGCATCGCAGAAAAAGGCACTTCCTAGAATCAGTAACTCTGTCCAGACTCAGATGGTTTTGGTCAAGCTAGGCAGAACTGCATGCATGTCAGAACTGCATAGACACCATTACCAGACACAGGAAAAGTAGTAATTCGTAGCTTGGCTTTATTTTATTTTGGTCCATGTTGCATGTATTTTCCTTTTGTCCAGCTTCATGTTGTGTTTTCTTTTGTTTGTTTTCTCATGACTAGACTGCCTCTTTGTCAAAGATTCCTGCCTCAAAGTCTAGAGCAAAGTCATTGCTTCCTCCAAGACCCAGCTCAGCCTGCTCATTAACTACTAAAAGGGCCACTTTTCTCGATACAGACAGTTACTCTGTGCGGCCCTCCTCAGCAGGCCCAAGAGACTGCTTGCCCTACTCAAAATCAGATGCTAAGGTAAGGTAGCAGAGTTGGTAGAGAAAGTTAGCTCGGAGATTGTAGGTGAACTCCATGGATCCCATTCTCTACCTGCTGAATTTAAGGAATTCTCTGCAAAGCTTATGTGGGATTACTCACATGCAGTGGCAGGAGAACGTATTATCAGGCTAGAAGATTTGTGCTGCAAAATGGATAAAAACGAAGGAGATCCACCAAAGGAAACATAAGTGAAATAAGTTATAACTATAAGGACATTTCTGTTGATGATATGGATGCTGCTTCATTGACAGCAAAGAAGTTGCATCCATTTGCGTGTGGGTAAGTGGTAAAGAAGAGCAGTATTAATTTGCTTTGCAAGTTCAAAAAATGTAATTTTCAACAGTTAATATTCTTTGAAAATGAATTAAATTCCCAGTGTAAGAGGGTACAGTTCTGATCAGCAGCAATAAGGGCAGAAGCCAAATGCTCTAGGAACCAGATTTGGTCTATGCATTGGACTGTGTGGAAGAGCTTGCAGGATGAATTTAAAGAGGTGTTTGTCAGTCTGTCTTAACTTCCCCATGTTTACATTTCCCTTGTGTTTCAAATCTGCTTGTTGCTGAGTTGATGACAATCCCCGTTTAGAACTGTTTTTACTATTCACTTCCATTTTCTGTGTAACGCTATGGGATGTTTTTTGTCATCATCACATTTGTCTGTGGGAGGACTATCTGCTTACGCAAGACTGTCTTTGGCTGCCCTTCCCATAGGTTCCAAAATATTCTAACATTCACGTCCATTGCTCTAACCATGGTAAAAAGAAAGGATTTGAAAAAGTAAAAAGATGAGTATGGAGGGAAGTAAGACACCAGGAGTAATAGTCCTGCACTCAAAAAGCTGTAGCTAAATTTTTTTTCTCCAGGAAGTAATTACAAGTTAGTGTCTGAAAATTCAAAAATCACACATCACCTGGCAATAGTGTGGGGTCTATTCTGGGCAGCAGTATTGCAGCTGATATTAAGAATTTCACACCTGAGCTCCAGAGAATTCTTATACTTTAAGCACACACTAGAAAAGGCTTGCTCCTTATTAAGAACCCAATGTGCAATACATCCATATTAGATCCAAGAGTATCTGTATCTGTCTTAAGTAGCACAGAAGATGGCTGTTGGGTGTTTTGATGCAGTAGTTCTGATGCTGGATCTCCACAGGTTCTTGTGTGAGTAGTAAAATGGGCCCATAGGATGAGCTTTACCCCTCTTTATATAGGTTGAGAGAAACCACAGCCCAGGGAGTGAGTTTTGAAAACTAAACTTTACTTTTTTTGTTTTACCACTATTAGGATGGAGTAAGCAAGAGTCCTGAAAAGCGTTCCTCTCTACCAAGACCTTCCTCTATTCTTCCTCCTCGGAGAGGCGTATCAGGAGACCGAGACAGAGAGGAGAACTCCCTCTCCCTCACAGCTTCTCTTTCCTCTTCCGTACGACGGACCACCAGTATGTTTTTTGCATATTAACCCTGCCCTACTGCTGTGAGTGTCTCCCATCCTTGTTAGATTTTCACGTGGGTGTAGCATCGTGTGTCCCTGCCTTTTACACAGAGGGGTAGGTCTGGGTTATGCTGTTGGAAACCAGAGCCCTACAGACTAGTTTTCTTCAGATACCAAGTGCCGAGAAGCAAGGGCTTGAAAGCAGGGTCGGGATGCACCCTTTCCATGCTCTGCACTGCCCAGAGCTAGGACTGCTGTTCAGACCAATCGCTGATACTAGAAAATGCCTTTGTGGGGAGCTCAGTGGTGGGCGAGGTATTTAACACAGGGAATTTACAAAGAGCAGCAGGAAGAATGAAACAAACCTGAAGTAAGCAACATAAAATATTCTGGCAGATCTTGGAAAAATGAACCAAATAATTATAGTCATTAATTTGCTGTTTCATGGTAATGGTCTCCCTGTGCCCTAATCCTAGAGGAAAAACTCTGCTGAGAATTGAGCTGTTAGCTACTGGAGTGACTTTTTGGGGAACGTAGGATAGTATCCCAGCAAGGTTCTTTTATGAGGATCAATGTTGTCAAACCATAAGCCAAAAGAAGTTACAGGACAAAGATAATTTTACCAAATACCTGCAGAATTTTAGCTAGATTTGCATTCAGCCCAGGTCCCATAACCTGGATGTGGCTCCCTGCTTTCCAATGGGAAACTGTTTTCCAATAGAAAGCTCTAGTTTATCTCTTCAGAACCCAAGCTCAGCCCTTTTTAAGACATCTTAAGTGGAGTAGAAGATTAAATTCTACCCAAAAAGTCCTTTGATGTTCTTGGGTAATGCTCCAAGGGTAAAACAGAAACCCTTTGTAAGCAGAGTGCCCCCTAGGTGGCACAGCAGCCCATTCTGGTGAGCAGGAGTATTGAGCATTTGGCAATGTGGTGAAGGATTGAGGAATGAAAAATAAATATATCAAAGCTGCAGGGAGCTGGGGAAAATAAAATAATTCACTTTCTATCTCAATTGGTTCTGGTTTAGAGTTGCTTTGAAGAGAAAGAAACTGTTCAGGGAAACTGAAGGTGAGAGTAGAGTATGTTCAATCCAGCTAAAGAGTCACGCAGAACAAAGTTTCTCCTGGACCTCAGGGACAGCAGTGCATTGAGTTTGGTCCACTTCTGTTACGGAAACAGAATGATTAATAAATACTTTAAATAAGATTTTTATCAGTTCCACAGGCTACTCTAGAGATGCCCATTGGATTTATAGTTCCTGAACATTTTAAAGGTGAAAACATACTTGTACCCATTCGGCACTGGGGTTCCGAGGCTTTGAGTGTTGGTTTGGTCTTTCTCTTCCTGAGTATTCTCAGTGAAGCTTTGCTTTGAGCTGCACACGGAGATATCTCAGCTTCTGTTTGTTTGAGTTATGAGCAGAGCTGGCTGCAGGAAGCACAGTGCCACTACTGAACTGATTCCTGTGCTCAGTGAAAACGACTGGCAATGCCAGAAACGCCGGATGGAGCTGCTGCACAGTGTTACAGTATTTATTTCACTTGCGTGCAGATGTAACTAGAATGTGACTTTTAATCAAGGTTGCCTTCTGTAATGGCTTTCTTTCACTACACTAATGAAAAATAACAATGGAGTGTGAGAGACATCTGCCCATCCACACAACAGAGCTATGACTTGCTCATCAGCTGAGTCCACACCCAGGGTTCAGCTAAAAATACCAGATCACCAGCAGCAGCCAGGCACTCCCAGCCTTTACTTTCAGGATTACGATCGCAATTTTTCCCTCTCTGGTTTAATACCCCAATCCATTGAAACTGGTGACAGCATTCTCACTGGCTACTCAGGTTGTCAGATCAAGTGCCAGAGGTTAGATTCCAAGGGTGCTTCTTGTCCTTTCCCCAAAATGGGAACCAATGTGATAGTGTGCCTTGTTTAGCAGGTTTTGCAGGAAGCATCCGCGTTGTGGGAAGCACGCCCGTGTTACAGAGCGGAATGCTCAGGCTCCATATGGGCAGTTTACCAGCTCAACCACACGTGACAGGGTAACTCCTGGCAGGCTGATCAGCAGAGTAAGACACAGCCATCCAATCTGCTGTTGCAGCACTAGCACAGCCATCTTAGAGCTGTATCTCACTTGGCACACAGGGATGCAGTCTTGGGAGGTACACAAGGAAGAAGGGCTGTATTTCTGTGGGACTAATGCTCCTTATTTTTCTTGTATGTAGGATCAGAGCCAATTCGTAGCAGAACAGGAAAAAGTGGAACTTCTACCCCCACTACTCCTGGCTCCACTGCCATCACTCCAGGGACACCACCAAGCTACGCCTCCCGTACCCCAGGCACTCCAGGGACACCCAGCTACTCCAGAACACCACACACTCCTGGGACCCCTAAATCTGCCATACTGGTACCCACTGAGAAAAAAGTTGCCATAATTCGCACTCCTCCTAAATCTCCAGCCACTCCGAAGCAGCTACGAGTTATTAATCAGCCTCTACCTGACCTCAAGAATGTCAGGTCCAAAATTGGATCAACAGATAACATCAAATACCAGCCTAAAGGGGGGCAGGTAAGGATTCCACTCTTTCTATTTATCCATGTGTGATTTTGTCTGGTGTGTGCACCTTTGGGATAGGTATGGGCTGGGAGCCATTTTGAGTTGCCTTGCAACTGCTGCTTTTATTGTCCATATGCATTGGTTGTTTATGTTAAATGGCGGGGGCCGGGTCAATCTTCAGACAGCATTTTGTCACCTGAAAACTAATAGTGCCTTATGGAGATCAGCTGAAAAATTTCAAACAAGAGTTTGCACTCCACACTGTAGGCTTCAGCCTGAATCTCAGCATTTCTTGCTGAGTACCAGCATCAGTACTGGTACTTCATCAGTACCAGCAAAGAGGTTTGGTTTAATTCAAGAAAGTTCAAATTCAGCCTAGATAGATGCCAGCACGATTGCACAGCACCATGACCTTTTCCCGTGTCGTTTTACGTGGCGTGTGTGTTGTGTTGGGTGATGTGAATTAGGTTTGCAGCCTCCAACCTGGTAAATCCACCCCAATTTAAAGATAATAGGAGAGGACAGATCTTAGACTTAACTGTTTTTCTTGCTGCAGGGTTTGAATAAACAGGAACAGGTATAAACAGCAGAATGTATACAATATAAGAAGAGATGAATGTGTAATAAGGCAGATTAGGATTTTCTGTTCTTACTGTCGGAAAGAACAAGAATTCAGGGACACGTTGATGCAATTAAAAGCTGAAAAAAAAAAAAAAAAAGAGATTGTTTCATACCTTGCAGAGTTATGCAACAAAGTGCATTTTCAAGGAGATTGCTTTTGGCTAAAGACTGAACATTTGTGTAGGAGGGTAGTAAAATCATAGCATGGGTTGGGTTGGAAGGGACCTTAAAAGTCATCTAGTGCCAACCTCCCTGTCATGGGTAAACACATCTCCCACTAGACCAGGTTGTGCAAGCCCCCATCCAACCTGGCCTTGAACACTTCCAGGAATGAGGCATCCCCACAGCCTCTCTGGGCAACCTGTTCCAGTGCCTCACCACCCTAATAGTAAAGAATTTCTTCCTTATGTCTAATCTAAATCTACTCTTTTCCAATTTAAATCCTCTTGTCCTATTGCTACATGCGCTTGTAAAAGTCGCTTTCCAGCTTTCTTATAGGCCCTCTTTACGTACTTGGAAGGCCACTATAAGGTCTCCATGGAGCCTTCTCTTCTGCAGGCTGAACTACCCCAACTCTCTCAGCCTGCCTTCATAGGAGACAGCCCTCTGATCATTTTCATGGCCCTCCTCTGGACTTGCTCCAGCAGGTCCATGTTCTTCTTATGTTGGGAGCCCCAGAGCAGGACACAGTACTCCAGATAGGGTCTCATGAGAGCGGAGTAGAGCAGCAGGATCACCTCCCTTGACCTGCTGGTCACGTTTCTTTTGATGCAGTCCAAGATACAGTTGGGTTTCTGCACTGCAAATGCACGTTGCTAGGTCATATTGAGCTTCTCATCAACCAGCATCCCCAGGTCTTTCTCCTCAGGGCTGCTCTCAATCCATTCTCCGCCCAGCCTGTATTTGTGCCTGGGATTGCCTTGGCCCACGTGCAGGACCTTGCACTTGACCTTCCTGAAACCCCCTGTTACCACAGACAGAATTTACCAAACTTTGGAAAAGACAGTAAAAACGTAGGCTTTTAAGCTAAGCAGAAGCTTTTGGAGACTGAGGAAAGGTCAGATAGGAAGTAACATAAATCTTCGTGAGGTATGGTGTTTATACCTTCTTCTGAAGAGTCTCAGTTGTGCTAAAAATATGGACAACTCAGTCTTGTGGCTGTAAACAGTTATGTTGATTTATTTTTTGTAAAATCAGCCGTACATTTCATTTCATATTGATTCCAGACACAACTCCATGATGAAAACACCCAGTTCTCCCACCTCCCTTTTATTTCCCCGAGATTGCCAAGTCTCAGCAGTGGCAATGTGAGCACTTTCTGAAAGTTTCACTGCTCAGCTATCTCCGGGGATGGGGCATCAGGGTGATTATCGTGCTCCTCCATTCAGCTGTTCCAGAAAGCTGGGTTGCACAGTGTGTCCAGCTCAGATATCTACATGTGTGTATATATATATATATATGTGAGTTTTGGAATTCCTAATGGAACATACAACACAGCGAGGTTTGACTAATGCAGTCATAGAATCATAGAATGTTAGGGGTTGGAAGGGACCTCTGGAGATCATCGAGTCCAACCGCCCTGCCAGAGCAGGACCACCCAGGGCAGGCCATTCAGGAGCATATCTGGGTGGGTTTTGAAAGTCTCTAGAGAAGGAGATTCCACAGTTTCTCTGGGCAGCCTGTTCCAGGGTCTGTCACCCTCACAGTGATGATGTTTTTCCTCATGTTGAGATGGAACTTCCTGTGTTCCAGTTTGTGACCACTGTCCCTCATCCTATCCCACGGCACCACTGAAAAGAGACTGGCCCCTTCTACTTGACACCCACCCTTCAGATATTTGTAAGCATTAATTAGATCCCTTCTCAGCCTTCTGGTCTCCAGACTAAACATCCCCAGGTCTCTCAGCCTTTCTTCATAAGAGAGATGTTCTAGTCCCTTAATCATCTTTGTAGCCTCCTCCAAAAAAATAATAAATTGGATCAAAAGTTGTCTTTGCAACCCTATGCCTACTGCAGGTCTTCCAGGGAAAAAAAAAGGAGGCTCGTATTTTAAACAGTAAGGTATCTCTTAGGTGTTGATCCTGTTTTCGTGGTAAATTAACACTTTTGGTGCTTTCCAGGGTTTGGACAGTAGCCAGTTACTCAGATAAATTCAAGAAGGTGACACCTCAGCAAAGGTTATTCTGCCTTCTTTTGACAAGTGTCTGTGTAATTATTTTGTATGGGAGTTCAACGCCCCTTTGACGTACTGCATAGCAGATGGTGACACTGTGCAGCGGCTCCAGGAGGCTTGGAGCACAAGTTCAGACTGTGCCTCTGGATTAACATTCCTTATAACGAGCCCAGCCACTGGACATGGGTTCGAAACCAGCACCACGTTAACCTGGCCTCCTCCGCCCTGTGACCCTCTGTGGACTATAACAACCGTACAAGACCAGGACCCACAGCAAATTGCATTTCCTTGTAAACACCACACCTAGACAGCTACGTTTTCTTAGCAGTTCTGTAGAGTTGGTCAGTCTTTACTGGGTGGTGATGGATGGCACTGCATCTATCATCACAGGGAAAATCTGACAGGTGGACATAATGTCACTGAAGCTAAAGCATTTTTCAGTTCCCAGCGGTATGTGGCCACTAAGCTGTGAGTTTGGCAGGGACTCACCGAGTTTTTTATGTCTTTTTTATGCCATAGTTGCTCAGTCTAGACAAGAGGGTTTAGGATTAATCCTTGTCCCATTTCTGCAGCTGAATTTTGTAGGGTCTGTGAGAGGAGCACATGAAAGCTAAATTAATTTCCTTGTGTCTGCTCACTTCTTTAATGTCTGGTGGCAAATGTTGCGCTGGCCGAAATGAGCTGTTTTCTGCCATCTGTTTGTAGTGATGATGCAGGAAACAAACAGAAAGTTGCTCAAGTCGTATAACCTGAACGGGGAGTGCTGATAGCAATAACCTCAGAAAAGACAGGCAGACAAAAAGCCAGCGTATATCTGGGCAAGTTAAGTACATAAACATAACATGCAAATCACTAAAGGAATAAAGATAGACAGCCCAAAAGTGTCATTTGGAGACAGACTGTCCTTTTACCAGAGGCATATCTGAACCTAGCACAAGGTCTTGTCTGTCCTTGAGCCGCACTCTGAAACTGCCAGAGGCTGAGGTGCAGAACTGAAGAAACGTGGCATGTTTGAATGCTAAATAAATCAAGAAATGCAGTGCTTTGAATTTCATCAGATAACAGACTGAATTGACTTCAGCTCTGACTTGCCAGGCACAGAAACAAATAAAAAATTGCTCCGCCTGACAGAGGAAAATCAAAAAAAAAAAGATCATGCTTCTGGAGGAGACGCAAGCTAACTTTGCTCTGCATTAAGCTCCTACTAGGAATAGATGGCTTGAGATACGTTAAATTGGTATTCTGCAGTCTGGAGAAATGAGGGCTTCTCTGTTCTGTGATGCAGCCAGTAGGTGGTTGTCTGGTTTTCCCTTTATAGTAGAGGCTGGTGAAATGTATCATTCTTGGCAAAGCTTAGAGGCGACTTGCTCATAGGTGTGTCTCCTGAGCTTCAGATGGATTTTCGCTCCACATCGGCTGTGACGGAAATGCTGTGCTTTCAAAAGTAACCCAGTTGCATCTGTTATTTCTCAGACAGCCCAAGGGAAACATGGAGAACTGGAGGAAGGGGTTTGAAATCTGTTTCCAATGCCAAGAGTGAGGTTTTTCATTTTTTTGTTTAATTTTCTGTTCTTCTTGAAATTCTGTCTATGGATGCGGTTTGTACAAAAGTGCACTGAGTCTTTTCATTACTTAGCAGAGTATTTACAAAGCATCATAGGCCAGCAAAGACAAAACCAACCTAGATTTTGTTTTATTTTGTCTTAAAACGTATATCTAAAATCTCAGACATGGGCAAGAATTTCAGTGGATGTGTATCAGCATAGCTTCATCAAAGCGAATGGAGCTGTACAGACTAGTATAACATAGAATCACGGAGTCATTTTGGTTGGAAGAGATCTTTAAGATCATCAGGTCCAACTGTTAACCCAGCACTGCCAGGTCTTACATGTCTGAGGTTTAAAATATCACTAACTATATTAAGAGCCAGATACCTCGTAAGAAGTAAGATGACACATGGAAAAATCAAATACCTAAGCTGTGTTGAAGAATGAAGTGCTCCTTGAATGTCTTTAGGAAGATTAAGGAAGAACTTGACCATCTTCCCTAAACTGTAGAAAACAAAGTGCAATTAGTCAAGGGTCAGAAAGTCTGAATGAATTGATGATTCCACTATTCAATAGGATGTGTCCAGAAATCACAAAGATACTGGCAAGGAGAATAGGCATCTGCATTAGATGCTAAAATAGACCAACACAGGGAAGGACAAGACTTCTCAGAGCTGGGCAAAAGAGGAGGCTTGGATGAATATTTATTGTCTTCTTTGCACAATTTTTTGTTAGCTTCAAAATCAGTTTGGATGGCAGGAGAGATTCCCCCATGACACCCCCACACACCCCTATCATCACAATTTACAGCCCAGTATGCAGAGAACAGTGAACTCCTGAAGTGCTCCCTGTCTCGGCCACAGCCTGCCAGGACGCACAGCCAGTGCAGACACAGACGGGTCTGGTGGTGCACCAGAGCTGAGCGCTGGAGAAGGCATCTTATAACTCCTCTTCCTCCTGTTCCACGTGCCCCAATATCGCATTATAAGCACTGATGACTTATGACTGATGAAAATCAATCTGAAGATCCAGATTATGTGCTCTTGGCACACTGGCTGATGAAGAGTGTCCTAAAACGTAGTGGAAAATACAGGCCTAACAAAAAAAGTGCTATCTGAGCTGTTCCTGGGTCCTTTTCTGTCTCCCATCGCCTTCTAACACATCATGCACTTTTCTCCAATCCTTTGTGATCTGTGGCATAGTTGAGCCAAAAAAACTTTGGCCCAAGTTAAGAGAATGTCCCTGCTCAGGACATAACAAGCTTATAAAGTTCAAGCTTTGGTGCTTTCCCCAGCTAGAGCCACAGGAGGCAGCTGTACAGGGACATGTGGATTGACATTGGAATGTAGCTCATGTTAAAGTAATTAGCTAATGAGAGCCTGGGAGGCAGTCGTTTCCACACTGTTAGCTGCATTCATTGGAATGAATTTGAGCATTCACCAAGTCAACAGTTAACTACTGTGAGAAAAATTCATCTCTCAGTCTGATTTTGTTTTATTCATACATTCCTGGTTTTGTGAATTTGCAAGATATTTGAAGGGATTTGTTCTCGACTGAAAATTAGAAACTAATTCGTCCCTTGTTAATTGCAGGTCTGCAAATGCAAAGAAAAAATAGGAGTTTCAGGCACTTCTTCCAAACTATCATAGCTCAAAACCATAATTTTTAAGTTTTTTAAATTTAGAATTTTGGCTGATGATTGCAGATCGTACAGAAATAACATCTTGCAGGTCCTGTGTTCAGACTACATTCATTTAATGGAAGGCTTGCCCAAGTACAGCCTGTACAGTTAAGCCTTGAGTTACTCTGGATACAAGGCAAGATCTTCTTCCTGA
This sequence comes from Baryphthengus martii, assembly GCA_013396935.1. NCBI lineage: Eukaryota > Metazoa > Chordata > Aves > Coraciiformes > Momotidae > Baryphthengus > Baryphthengus martii. The sequence goes on along the minus strand of VWZK01017431.1, from coordinate 80,604 downwards.
CTCATGTTTTAGAAAAATGAAGCAGTCATTGCCAGGCTCTAGCAAGTTTCAGAAAGTTTCTTGGAGGAAAGGTGTTTGGTTGGTAGAAATGAGCCAGGGCATTAGGACTTTCTATCCAGCTCTGATATTCATTTCCTTTGCGTAAATTACTTGCCCTGCATCAAATACCTGTAAAATGTGCATGATGCTCATTGCAGACAAACTGAATCACAGTCAAGAGGGTCACAAGCTGCCTGATGGAGATGTAGCCACTAATAAAACTTCTACCGCCTACAGTAGCCATAAGCCAATGCTTCTCCCTCTGACAAAGGCAGTTAGCTTCTGCCAGTCAGCTGGAGTGTGTTCATCTGTCTACCTAGAGTTGAAGGTATCATTTTCTGCAGGGTTCAGTATTTAACCACCAGCTACAGTGGCAGCATAAGCAACCAGTTCCAGCTCTTAGCCAGCTAATCTCAGAGGAGACAAATTCTGGCCGTGACATACCATACATTGTTGATTGCTCCTTAATAGCAAGGAAAGAAGTTGGTTTGTTTTTTTATTTTTCTGGAGTACATTGAAATTACCTGGACATAAATTCCTGTGAAAGTCTGAGTCATCCCAGCAGCAAGTTCAGCAGAGGAAGCATTTCCAGCTGTGCTCTAACTAGCCTAAATTCTGGCAGCAAAATGGGGATTGTTGTTCTTTTGGGAAAAGTGTTCAGGCAGTACCTAATCTGGATCAGAGCTGTTTGGTCATATAATAGTGTTCTGTCTTGCACAGAAAAGTGAGAAAAAGAGTTTATTTTGCTAGATGGGAAAGAGCAGGAAAGAAAAGGTTAAAAACCTTAGGTTTTATCTTGGCAATTTGGATTTGAACAGTTAAAAGGGATGCTAAGGGGCATACTGGCTGAGCCTTGGGAAAGCCAGCTTCCATGAAGAGATAAATACAAAGTATTTTTTGAACTTGAACTGAACAACCCAATTTTCTCCATTGTGCTGGAGTAAAGAAAATGCAGACACAGTGACTCAAAACTCATCTTAATGATATGGAAACTGATTTTAAAACTGTGATAGTTGATGCTCAGTACTTGATATTTGAAGCTATTATTACTCTTTCCATGAATAGGGACTGTTGCCTCTAAAATTTAGGTATCAAACTCTGTATTTCAACAAAATCTGTTTGGTTGGGGTGTTTTGTTTAAGGGAGTACTAAAAACAAGGATCCTGCGGTTTAGCTTAATTAATTGAGCTCCTAGGGTCTTTTTTATTTGATATGTGTGAATATCCTTCAATTTCTTTTCCCGTCCTTTTGATTGGCTCCCCAGATTTAGTGAAGGGTATGGTTACAGAACATGTCCATCTGGCATGGATCTCGCACTTCCTTGGGCTGTTAAATTCAACTGTTGTCTCTTGACTATAAACTCTGGTGTGGAAAATGGTTGTTTCACTTTGTATTTCCCAGCATAATTATGAAAAACTCTATGTTTCTTGTAGGTCTTTTCTACCTTTATTGGCAGGAACATGCCTAGTTCAGTGTGGCTACCTTATTAATTAGTTGAATACAGTGATTTGCAAATAGGTAGAAAGAAGCCTGTAAATCAACCATCGTCCAGCCCAGCATTTTATTTTGAATCTCACTAGCCTATAGGCTGGTAGCTTTACTACTGGGTGTATCCAGTAATTTCAGGAATGCAAAGGTTAAACTTAATTGCAGGCTCTCTTTGTAGATCTGAGAACTATGAGGCACAGTCCTTCGCTCTCAAGGACTTTGCGAAGCCAAATAAATACTCTTCCCCCCTCCCTCTACCTGTAACCTCTGCCAGGAGCATGAGAACTGTAGGATCATCTGTCCTTGGCAGCATACGGATTTGGAAGCATTTAAAACTGCCTCTTGATTGTAATCAAGTTTTAACCTTAACCTTGCTTCCTATGGAAGATCAATGCTTATCGCTTATCTCACTCAATCTCTGTGTTAACCAGGAGACCAAACACCGAAATGATGTCTAGTTCGTGCATAGTAGCTCTGTAAAATTGCTGTGAAGCTGTGATAAGTGGGAGAAACCTGCCCTCTTTGCTACGTTTTCAGGAGTCTGGGAGCTTTTCCCAGTATCACAGCCCCATTGCATGTTCAAACGGCAAGTGGAGCCAAGCTAGAGTACTTTTAATGCTTTAGGCACAGTGTTTGTGGTAGAGCTTCTCAGAGGCCACAATTACAAGGCAGGAGAACATAAATCATCAGCTTCTGGAAAAATAGGTTCAGAGGCTGTAATTTCGTGACAACTTTTTTCCTTCGAGTATCTTTGCTATGTTGTGTACCAGTGTAGTACGCCACAGGAGGAAGCTGTTTATGGATTCTCTGCCCAGATGCTGGTAAGTTAGGGGCTTTCTCTCCTGTGAAAAGCAGCTGAATTGAATGATTCTAGGCAGTAATGGAACAGAATTCTTTCGTAAACAGTTTTCAGTCATTGATGTTGTCTTTAGCAGCAAGGCACAACTGAACTAAATTCTCTCTTGTATTTCTCTGCATTCCACTCAGTGTTTCTGCAAATTTCTGCTCCTCCTGGACCCAGTGGTGTAGTACTGACAGAGGAGGGCCTGCTTGAGGCCACTGGACTGGTGTCTGTTGTACATAGAGACTTTGAAATCCAAATTCCCTTTCTGTGAACAGCCATAGGGAGGCATATATCCGATCAGAGCATTCACAGGTGTTGCTGGCCAGTCTCTTTTCCTCATGTCAGCTAGTTTAATCCAAAAACATCCCTTCTGGTCTAGCAGAGATGTTGCCCTTGGACCACAGCTCCTTCCTATTTAGATTGCCAGTTGGACCACTACAGGTAGGAATAGAGTTAGTTTGCCCTGCTGAATGCTGATCAATAGATACCTCATCTAAATGAACTCTTCAGACCGAAACCAGTTTTGCCTCAGGCGGTGTGCTTTTGCAGAATAAACCCAGTATTGTCAGTGCAGCTCCTCGTTGTGCCAGATGACCAGCTCAACACATCCACATCACTCAGCTCGCTTCAGCCCTCAGCATAGGACATAAATCATACATAGGTCTCCTGCTGGCCCCTCTACACAGGGGTACATTTTACCCAGTGAGACAGAGAGGATAACTGAGATGATTAGTCCTTTACATATATGCTAGCCAGACCCATGGGCCATGAGACTCATAAAGTGTCAGACTTCTGGGGGCAAATCAACCTTTAGGCACTTGATCAAAGGCACCCTATCAACTTAGCACCTTGCTTTGGCTCCATTTGCCACAGGTCTCCAGTCCACAGCTCTGAGATCTTGTCATGATCGCAAAGTCAGCGTTTTCAGAGCAAATCCATCCCTGTGACCATTGCTACAAGGTGCTACTAATCCTTTGCTGAGAGAGATGTTCTCAGAAAGTGCTGGGAAGGCTTTCTCTTTTGCCCAGTTGTGTCTGGCCTGAAGCTCTCCGGGACCCAGATCTGACTGCACTTCTGATGTGTGTTTCTGTAACTGATGTGACACCTGTCTTGTATAGTACTAGGGTGCAGTACTGGGGAACAAATGGTATATTGAGAGGAAGCGCAAGCATAAAACTCCGAAGGCATTTGCTTTCGTGTTTCAATGTACTTTGGTTTGCTTGGACGGCTTAGGCAGGTGGGAGGCAGAAAGAGAGAAATCAGTTTGCCTCCTGAAGATGCCCTTCTGAAGGTGACCTACCAGTTGTGGAGTTTTCTGGTAACCCTTATTGCAGAGCATGCCATCACCACAGTTCTTTACCAGTTAACGTGAGAGAACACTTAACATCCTAATGGTTTACCTGATGTAGTGGTTACTTTGTGTGTAATAAGGGGACCCATGAAACAGCTTCACCTTAGCTGCAGAGTGTGGACCTCTGAAAATTTCTTCTTGGAGCTTACTAGGCTTAAGTCAAGGGTGCACTCCAGGTCCTCAGTGCCAGAGGATTTGACTCTTTATCTAATGTGGCATTATCCCCACTGCAGGAGCCAAGAGCTGCAAAATCTGATATCCCTGTAAGGGGCAAATAGTCTTTTCCTAGTTTGGAGAGATGAGGCACAGAGGGAGTGTCTCAGATTTCTCAGGGAGCCTGGGGCAGTTTCGGGACTTGAAGCCAGGAAGCAGAAATTACACAGGGTTCTTCTTGCTCCCATTTAGCACTTCAACTGGTTTGCAGCTCCTTTGTGTTCCTGGAGTGGTAAGAAACTGCAATAAGGTGCCCTGGTGTATCTGTCCCTCTGTTGCTGTAGGTTTACGTACAACAGGACTGTGCCAAGTAATATATCAGCGAAGGCTCTACAAGCCCCATTTAGCAAAATAAATAGATAATGCCTGAAATTCTGTGGCTTTCTGTACAGGAAAGAGTGTGAATTCATGTTATATAGTAATAACATAGAGGTAAATTCTATGAAATAAAATGCAACTTAACATTTGAGTAGAAATCTCCACATTTAACCTAGAGAAAGAACATGCTGCATGAGTGGCACTCTGAGTAAGTAAGAGCTCCTGGTGCAAAGGTGGCAGGTGCAGCCTTGGCCAGAAATGCCTTCTCACACACCTGAGAAGCCTAATACTGGTGAGAACAGTCCCCTGGCCTTGCTCAGACAGAAGTCTGGAAGTGATGTCTCTCAGGTATGTGCCCTGCACCCAGATGTCCCATCCACCAGCACGTCATTCCCTGGGAGGACAGTCATTGGTGGCACCTGAATTCTGCCAGGAGGAGAAACTGGTTTGACCTGTGGGTCAAGGTGAGAGTCAGACATGGGGCTAGCATGGCCTGCCCTTCGCAGAGTTCACCTTCAGGCACTGTCATATGCCTGTAGTGCATCTATGGCTAAGGTAACGCAGAAAAATTGTGGGCTCCTGGCATCTGTAAGGGAGGCTGGCACCATCGAGGGAATGTTGTGTACTTGTTCTGTCAGAAACAAAAAGCACACGAGTGAGGCACGGTGCTGCTAACACCAGAAAGTTGTGACCAGCTTTATGGCCAGCACCAGAAATCAAGAAGCATTGATTGCTGCTGTAGGTTCCAAATGCTGTTTTCTGCATTGCCCTTTAGTAGATGACAATAAAGAGAGTAGTAGAGAGTTCTGACTCCAGTTTAATTCATTTTGTAAGTCCCCTTTCTCAGGACACTCTGAGGCCTGTTGTATGAATGTAGCTGCTGTTACAGCTGTATGGAAGAAGGAGGGGTGAAATACCTCAGGATTTCAACCTTTGCCTGAGCTGGCTGGATCTAGGATTTCTGCGTTGAAGGCTGGAGTGCTGAGATGTGGGAAGGAGGATTTCCATCTTCTCTGTGTCCAGCTCAACAGAGACACTGACCATTACTCAAGAGAGCCTAGGACAGACTGTCCAAGGACTATGTCCAGTCCAGACAAGCAAGAAGTTCATTAAGCTTTTCAGGAAAAAGCTACCTCTCATATCATCCTGTATAAAAAGTTTCCCCTTTCTATTTCACTACCATTTTGTGAGGTTGAAAAAGAGCAGCAGTGTATTAAGCTGTGTTAAGCATAGAAATTGATGTGGTTTCTTTGCTCACATTTCAATTCAAGTGTCAGAAGAAGGAGTCACAGCAGGAGGCAAAATTACCCTGCCTCCCTCATCCTGCACCCAATGAAGTGTGTATATGGTATATAGTAAGTTACCTCCCATTCCTTTTAGGTTAGAATTTTAAACAAGAAGATCGATTTTAGCGATATTCAGTCCCGATGTGGTTCCAGAGATAACATCAAACATTCTGCAGGGGGAGGAAATGTAAGTAGTACAGACGCCCTGTGAACAGGCATCTCCACTGTGGTGACCCACCTTGTACACCAGACCCCTCTGTCTCCCTTCCTCTGAGCACTACTTTCCTTCTTGCTACTGTTTCACCTGTGTGATTGGTCTGGTAGTCACGTAGGCCCTGTGTATGCAGCGGTGGCCTCCTGATCTTGCTTCACAGAGCACAACGCGTTTCCAGAACTTGGACGGGAAAAAGAAATGAGGAAAGAAGGGTTATCTCTAAACGCCCAAGGGTGCTGACCGTAAAAGTCCAGCGTGCCTTTCATGGGAGCGGCCCAAGAAAGTAATTTCTAGCAAGTGCCTGCAGCTCCAGTGAGACTTCAGCCTCACAGTTGGAAATCTTCCAGTGCATCAGTTCTTCCTCAGCTAACCTTTCAGTTGTGTGCTTTCATCAGAGAGGAAGAAGAACGATAAAACATAAGGACAAAGAAAGCTCAGAGAGAGGGTGTCACCAGTCAGTGGGCTGACTGGTAGTGATAATGCCACAGCATTATTCCAGTGTAAGAAAGCGGAGGTTGCTCAGTTTTGAGCAGACCCCTATCGGTTCCAGCAGTCACGCTGCGATAGCTTAAGGTGGCCCTGACTCCCCTAATGGAAATGATCTCCCTTCAGATGCAAGAGCACCCACAACATGGGCGCATCCGATCCCGATTCACGTTGTCAGCTCAGTGCTGGCTGAAGCCACTGCTGGTGATGGGAGCGAGCCGGTGGCATCGCAGTCATCCTGCAGCTCCTGTCTGGCCTGGAGGGGCTGCGACGTCTCCAGACCTGCTAACAGAGCCCCTGAGATTGCAGGCCGCATCTGGGAGCTGTTCGGCAGCGCGGCCGAGCTGGGCTCCGTGCGACCGTGGCCAGGCGGGCGGCAGCAGGGGCAGGGCGGATGCCTGCGCTGCCGCCCGGCTGAGCAGGCCTCGGAGCACCAGCGAGCAGGCCAGCGGAGCACCAAGCAGCTCAGGGACAGCTGCAGGAGTCACGTTTGTAGATTCATCAGACTCTCTGTAGTGGCTTGACATGAAATGCATACCATATTTAGTTGCAGAAAGATATAAAACAGACAGCAGACAAAAAAAAGACTGTCACCAAAATATGCCGAGTTGCCAGGGTGCACATTCAAGAGCAGAAGCAAACGGGATGGATCCTGCTGCGTGCAGGGCTTCGGAACACCCACCCTGAGAGGAGGCTCAGAGACATTTCGGAAAGAACCCACGAGCTGATCTGCTTTGTCCTCCTCTTTGTTTTGCCAATAGAAAAGCTTAATCCAGTTTTGCCATTTCCCTAGGTGGGAAGGAAGCTTGCTGTATTAATCCAGGTGTTTCCTCCTTTGTGGCATGGTCTGTTTGCTACTAACCATCTCTCCTTTTCCAGTGGTTTGTGGAGGCTTGGGCTCTTCCTGTGCAGGGCTTGGCTTTTTTTTTGTTTATTTTATTCTTTCAATTCCTGTAATTTGTGTGTGTGTGTGTGCTTTTGACAGGTACAAATCGTAACCAAGAAGATCGACTTGAGTCATGTGACTTCCAAGTGTGGCTCACTGAAGAATATCCACCACAAGCCAGGTATTGTAGGAATTTCTGGTGTATGGGACAAGGCAAAGACCTAATCCTGTTAGATGAAAGAGAAATAAGGGATGACACCATTCTCTTTTATAGTTCAAGAGAAAGTAAATACACTTTGGTAATAAAAATAATGTTCTTAACTCAACTAAATATATAATACTTAAATAAATATATAAATACTGAAATAAATATGTTAAGGTATGGGACCACTTAGACAAGAGATTAAAATATTATGCAGAAGGATGCTGCTGTAGTGTAATGTCAGTTGGATAAGATACTGAAATGCAAACAAGTCAGCAAAATACTGAAGCATGTGCCTAAATCCATGAAAAACAGTAGGGCTGCAGCACATGCTTACAGTCTGAGCATGTGTTGAAGATTTTATACTTTACTGAACATGCTGCCTAGTGAGTGCACCTGTGTGTATCAGATCAGACTTTCTCCTGAGCCATTCCAGTCTCTTAATCTGTATTTCCTTTGTGTAGGAGGTGGACGTGTGAAAATTGAGAGCGTGAAGCTGGATTTCAAAGAAAAAGCTCAGGCTAAAGTTGGTTCACTGGAAAATGCCCACCACGTACCTGGTGGTGGTAACGTCAAGGTAAGGGGACAGGACAGCTATCAGAGAAGAAATTACCACTGTGTGCCTGGCCCAGTGGAATTACTAGAGCTGTGAATTCAGTGATGTCTCTGAACTGCGTAGGGAGTGTTTGTTTGTTCTCCTTCGAGCACACTCACGTGCTGGTTGTTCCCTCTGGACCTTGGAATGACCAATCTCACATCCACATTCTAAGTGAGAGCGAATCTTAAAATGAAATGTCCTGTGGTTTGTGCACTGGCTCACTGCTAAAGAGGAGCCTTGTTTGGGACCATTGTACAGCATAGGTACAATCTGGTAAGTTTGTAGTACTGGCATCCCAGAGGATCAGAACTGCTTTGTGAAACAGGAGGAAAACGCCTCGAGAGTTAGATCACTCCCACAAACATTTAAAAATACAGATTTTGATGAAAAAATCACAGTGCCCGTAAAATGTCTGTTAAATTCATATAGCTAGGAATGATGGCACTGCTCATTAAAGTATCCATCAAAGGCAGAAATAGTAAGGAGAATGTAACATAATAAGCCAGTATATATCAAAAAAGGTAAAAAACCCTTCACTTTCAACTATTCTAAGGAATGAAGAAGCTTCAATCCTTTGAAGAGTTCTTAACAGTAAATAAAACGAGAGCCGAATGATGAGCTATAACAAGATAATTTGGTGAATATATAATGTGTTAAATTCTTTACTTTCCTGGAGCAGATTGACAGCCAGAAGCTAAACTTCAGAGAGCACGCTAAAGCCCGTGTCGATCATGGGGCTGAGATCATCACCCAGTCACCAGGCAGGTCCAGCGTGGCTTCGCCACGCAGACTCAGCAACGTCTCGTCCTCTGGAAGCATCAACCTGCTTGAATCACCCCAGCTTGCTACCCTTGCTGAAGATGTCACGGCAGCCCTTGCCAAGCAGGGCTTATGAATTTGCTCATTTCGCGTTGTATGAAGTAATAATATTTAGGCATGAGCTCTTGGCAGGAATGGGCTCAGAGCAGGTGTTATGTTCATTCTTTACCATGTCTAAAACTAAGTCACATTCCAAGACTTGTAGTTACCATACAGTTAAAAAAAAAACCAAAAAAAAACCCGAAAAAAAAAACAGAAAAAAAAAATAATTAAATAGATGCAGAAATTGGCCTGATTTCCATTTACAACAGGAAGACACTGGCTTTATATGGGTATACAACTGCAGTATGTTACATTGGACAATTATCGTTGCTCTGCTCTGTCTTGCATGGAGTACCGTACTATGATAAAACACATTTTTACCTTTCATGTGCCTGAGGGCCATCCACCTCTTTCTGAAGAGCCTTGTTAATATCCCAAGTTGCTCATTTCACTGTTCTGTTGATAGATGGGGAAATGGAAAAACAGAAAAGTTGCCCATTGTAAGTTATTACAGGTTAAATTAACAGTCTGCTTACCAGAAGAAAGGGCATATAGATAAATTCAAGTTTAATTAAAAAAAAAAAAAAAAAAAGTGTTATTTTGTATAAATGAGTAGAACAAAAGTTGAATTAAGTTATTAACATTTTTTGGGACCTGGTTAATTATGTCAGTGTGTAGCTGAAAAGCCAATAAATTATTTAACTAATAACTAAAAATAGTAGTTTAAAACATTTGAACCATGCATGGGGAAGTGACGTAAAAAAACTGTTGAAAGCAAGCGCTTCCACCCCAACAGACTTGTGTCTGATTAGAAAGCTGGATAAGTGGCTAGATTTGTGTATGCACCACCGGTTTCACATCTTTTCCATCTGTTTGATACAGTATTATAGATATATATATTTCTCTGTGGCCATTTGTGATACGCCCTCCTCATATACTTGAATATTCTACTTCTTTATTCACAGTATCTGTGTCTCTTGCACCCTTTGGTGTTGCAATTTTAGGTATGTACAAGTAGATGTTAGCAGGGTTTCTTTTCCCTATTCATAAGAATACGTTTTAAAAAAGATGAAAATCTTAGCATGAAGTTGCTTTCTGTAACAACTAAAAGCCGTGACCCTGTTTTAGTGCCAGATGCAAGTCTCTTCTGTGATGCTAGAAAAAGGATTCCTTCCCTCTTCTCTGCCCTCCCTTTCTTCACGAAGGTATGATTTTTGTGGGGTCCAGACTTTTGTAAAAGGGTCTCCAAAGATGGCTGGGTTTGGATTCTGGATTTTTTTTAAAATCCACAATAGATTGGTTCTGGGTTTTTTTCTTTCTTTTTTTTTTTTTTTCCTTGGGTTTTTTTTTTTTGGTTGGTTGGTTTTTTTGTTTGTTTTTTTAAATTCATGTAGTAACAGTAAATGTTAGTTTTATTTATTTTTTTCTTTTGCTAAAGTTGAAACACAGAAAAAAAAGTATTAAGATGTTGTTTCTAATCCTTTAGTGATGTCTCGTGCACACTCAGGCACTCAGATAGCAGTGATAAACATAACAGAGATGCCCGTAAGTGGTAGTACGTAAATAAATAAAATGAGCTCCCTAGACTGGGTTGCCATAGTGATTCATCAATAAATAGGGCATCTTAAAATCTGATCAAAGTGGGATTATATTGACTATAAAAAGTATAAGAAAAAGTGTGCATAAAAGATAAGGGGCAGAGATACATAAGCAACTGATCCAACAGGGTTACCTGTGCGACCTCTGACACTATCTTATGGACACTGAGAGAACACTGAAGGTGATAATGATAGTTATTACTCATCAGTGGATAATCATCTGCTGATTCTTTATGTACAGTAGACATGATGAAGCGACCAGTTTACATTCTTGCAGATTGTTTAATCTTTTCCTTTTGAAATCTCTTAACTAAACTTTGCACTGTCAGTTGAGCTATACTTGATACATGTATTAGGTTAATGTTGTGTGTTGGAAGCTTTTCATCTGTTCTTTTTCCTTCTTAATTTGTATGTGTGCGTGTGTGTGCGTTGAGAGAAGATTTTTATGTTTGTGGAGAAGGATTCTAATAATCAATAGCACAGCCTTCCCCATCATTAAATTCAGGTAGTAAATACACGGTTTCTGGACAGTAAATACTGAGTGGACCAAAGAGGGATTTTGGCTAAGCTGTCATAGCCATACAAAGAGAAAACAAAATGGTTACATCTCTCAAATTTTTACTGAAGATGAATGAATTCCTAACAGGCCCACCCACCACATTTTATCTCTACAAAAATCTTTTTCGCACTATGAAGTATCTAATACTGTTTGTAAGTTGTTGGGTTTTTTTATACAAAGAACAGTGAGTTTAGACCCGTGTTAAGGGCATCTGGAGGATTACAGAATCATAGAATATCTCAAGTTGAAAGGGACCCATGAGGATCATCAAATCCAACTCCTTGCTCCTTGCAGGACTACCTAAAGCTACACCATATGACTAAGAGCATCATCCAAATGCTCTCTGAACTCTGGTAGGCCTGGTGTCATGACCAGTTCCCTGGGGAGCCTGTTCCAGTGACCAACCACCCTCTCAGTGAAGAGTGTTTTCCTAAAGTCCAGACTGAAATTCCCCCAGTGCAACTTTATTCCATTTGGTCGTGTCCTATCGCTGGTCACCAGAGAGAGATCAGAACCTTCCCCTCCGCTGCCACACCCTGAGGAAAGTATAGACTGCAATGAGGTCACCCCTCAGCCTTCTCTTCTCCAAGCTGATTTCTGCCTTGTTTTTGTTATTATTGCTTAGAGTAGTCCTAGGAATTCACATGGAAACGGTTGTCAAGTGAGGTGCATTAAAAGCCTCTTCCCATTTTTGCAGAAAACCAGACAGAAAGAAAGAAAACAGCAGTATTTGCATCACATTGCTCTGATCGTACTATCAATTAATATAAATTAGCCTTGCAGTGTTGGTTTGGGGTTTTTTTATGCCTTTTGCCAATGTGGGAGAGAGTCCATGGTACTACTGAACCTCAGCTTCTCTGAAGCTGAACACCAGCTAGTGAGAACGGTCTTGAGACTCAAGTTTTTTTATTATGCTTTTAAAATTGACATATTCTAGGGAATGAAGCTTAGTTAATCCACCTATGAGTCCAAAGTTAGAGTGGTGTAACACACCAAGTCATTTATTTCATGCATTAAAATGAGCTTTCTTGTCTTGATTCAAGAAAAGACCTTTGTAATCGTAGTCATCCTTCCATAGAAAGAATCCTAGAACGCTGTGGAGTTAGATGAAAAGAAATCAAGAGTTTTGTGCTGTTAAATAAATAAAAAAAACCCCAAGTTATGTTACGTAACTCTAGATGTTTACTGAAAAAGCTCATATTAATCTTAACTTCTCAAGAAGAGTGTTGGTTTTAAAAACAATGGTTCTGTAAATATGTAATGCCCACAAAGTAAGATAGAGCCAGCTTCCTGGAAACTGCATCCGTTGTGTTTCTTTTCTGCAGACACGTTGAGCCCGCAGGTGTGTTGGGTGCCTGAGACCCAACTCTGTAACAAAGCAGAGAGAATCCAGAAAAAAGGAATGGTGAAACCTTGGTTTGGACAGCTAGGGGAAAGCCCCAAGTTAATAATCCATCAAGCTGTAGAGACAAAAGAAAAAGTGCTTCTGCCCCATCCGCAGAGTTCTTTTTCTATGCAACCACAAGCAGTAAGAAATCAAAAGTTGAGCAAACCTCTGTCCAGCAACAGTAAAGGAAAAACTAATACTGATGAGGGAAATTGTGTGCCCCCAAGGGCTATGTATCTTTTCACTGTACAGCAGTAAATGGTATTATCCATTCAACGCTCTGCCAAAGTACAGTAGTAACCTCATCGTGACTGCTTACAAATCTAAGCTTGCCTATATACGTGACCCAACGGGAGTCGACGGGCAGCCTGTGTGGACTACCGCACGTGAGCAGCAGTTTTTTCCATGCTGGACCGAATACCGTTCAGAACCCAAGTACAAATGACCCTTCAAAGGCAAACACCTTGAAGAGTAGATCAGGTTTGCAATGAAAATCGACGCAGGTAGATTTCTAGCCTATGTGTGTGTCGAATTCACTCGCTAGTCAGATTGCTAAAGCAACTCCCTCTGCAACTCCAGCAATTCCCACTGCAGGAAGGTAAATTAGTTTCGCACTTGGAAAAGTCAAGTATGTAAAAGCCACTTCAACTTTAGCAAAGAGAAAAAGACAACAGATAAACATGCTGTATGCTGGGGTGCCAAGGAATGCAGTCTGCTGTTACAAACCTGTGTTTTTTCTGGTAATTCTAGAGCCTGTTACCATAAAAGAGGCATTTCTTGAATGGCTGGTGGTAGGTAGTTCATGTTTTTCAATCCGATTTGCAATTGTATTTGTTGCTGTATAGTGATTGTTTTGCAAAATAAAATCGCTTGTCATCTAATTGCTTGTGTTGGTTCCCACTGTTTGTGATACAGCTCCTCCCGCAGTCAACCGCTCCGCGTCGCTGCCCTGCGTGGAAAGAGCACCGTGCACCGGCTGGTACTGCACTGTCACTCTTGCCAGGGGATGTCAGAGCGGATCAAGGCATATTTTTCAGCTAATCCCTGTTACTTCTGGCCAAAAGAATCATTTTTTTTTCAGCTAGCAACCTCTTTGGCAGGGTAGTATTTCCCTGCTTTGCAGGAATACATTATTATAGATGTGGTGCTTAGGGAAGTGGTTTAGTGGTGGACTTGGCAGTGCTGGGTTAACGGTTGGACTCGATGATCTTAAAGGCTTCTTTCGACCTAAATGATTCTATGGTTCTGTCCCATATGGGGTCCCTGCTTGGAGGTGAGGTTTGACATCACCCTGCACTGAGCAGATGAGACTTCTGGGCAGAGAAAGCCCATGGAGGAGCTTCCCCTCTGTTGTTGTGGTGCCTCCCTTGTCTGCCTTCAGTGCGAAGGTGCGTGTTGCCAGTGACCAGAGCCATCCTTTTGTTGCAAGCCAGTGGGGCCTTGGTTTGTCCAAGTTCTGGAACCCAGCTCCACGGGTTTTCCCACCTAGTTGACATACAGAGCTGCCTCCCTCCCCTGCCGGGCAGAAGCCTTGATGCCATGAGGGTCGGCGAGGCCAAGGGCTGAGAGCTAAGACCCCTCTTTTCATCAGGAAAATGATGGCCAAAAGTTGCTGTGTGTCCACTCGGCGGGCTGTAAGTACCACGGAGCTGTTTAGGGTCGCCGAGTGGCAGGTGGTTTGGCGTGGTTAGGAGGGGTCTCCCTCCCCTCCATCACGAACATAGGGAGCGGCCGCACCCACCGCGAGGGGCTGAGCCCAGCCGGCAGTGACAGGTGAGCCTGGTCAGGGCTGGGTCCCTGCAGCCTAGAGCCTGCTGAGGACGGCGCGGTCATATGGACCAAAGGTGGCGGGAGCTGTGGGTAATGAGCTCTTGGGGTCGTCCTGAAAGCTAATGGGGAAACGGCCCAAAGTTTGAGGGCTGCTTGATGTAGTTGGTTGTTTGGGATCCATGGGTTGGTGTTTAAAGCCTCGCCTAAGCTCAGGGCAGGGAGAAAGTGCAGCAACATGAAATACCCCAGAAAATGGTGTGGATTGAGTGCTCTCTCAGCGTGGGGCTGCGGTGTGGGGAAACAGGGAGGTCTCACCTCTCGTGCTTTACTGGCCTGGTACCGCCGCTCGGGACCTGCGCAGGCAGTGCTGCTTCTGATGCCTCCTACTGCTCTGATGCCTGCCCTGGAGTGGTTTCAAGCCTTGTGCCGTGCAGACATAGACGCAATGACACAGGTGAAATGGAAGCGTCGGTATCAGCTTCTTTGTGAGCTCAGCATATTCTTGCAGGGTTGGATAGCTGCAGTGGGACTTGCCAAGTAAAGAAGAATCAGCTGAACGTGCCTGAGCAGTAGGAGGGAAGATAGAGCTGAGTAGACTGCCTCAAGTTTCCCAGCCTCCGAGCAAGCTGGACTTTTCATATAGTGCTGCAATATTCATAAATAAATGCAATTGAACTACCTGGAATAATAATTAAGTGCTGTTAATTGTCCATTAGAAGCACCCTCCTAAGGGTGCTTAGGCACAAGGCAGAACTAATGTGTCATCTGCTAAAAAGGAAAGGATTAAGAGAGTGAGGACAAAAGAGTAAATCCTGGTTTAAAGCACGCACAGCTAGAGCGGTGGTTGAGGACAGCGGGTAAGAATGTTTCCTTTCAACTGAACAAAGAAGAGGTGATGCTTTTATGATTGTTGTCTTGTTAGCGGTATATGGTAGGTGATGTATTTTGTAATTTGCTATCAGATTGTGACCTTGGAGCACAGAAGTGAGCACAAGTTCTGAATAAAATCTTAACTAAAGTGTTACTGAAAGTGAGAGCAGCCCAGGAATTCTGCTGCAATATTTGCTAGATGTACAGAGGATCTGCCCATCCTGTGCTTGTCACAGCTCATGGGATATTCGTTGCATTGTATAGGAATGGGGTATAAAAAATGGATGGGTCAGAGAAATAGCTGAGATCAGAGTGGCTGGCAGAAGGCCTTTCACCTAGGGGTGCGTGGCCATGCAGAAGTCCCAGCTTTGAAGATGAAAGACGGTGTGGCCTTGATGGAGGGGCTCGAAACCTAGCAGCTTGTGTGAGCACCCTTGCTCTGGAAGGAGAAGCATGTGGTGGAGACAGTTCTAAGGTCTCTTCCAAGCAATGGAGAGAAAGACATGTTTGGTATAAGTGGAATAAGAGATCCCCACCTTCTGAAAGAAGGCAGAAAAGATGTTTGGGTGGGGTGGGATTTGGAGGGAGGAGGTTCATTGTCTTTTTCTCAAAAGACTACAGAAGTTTTGCAACTACTTTTGGGACAAAGCAGTCATATCTCAGAGTGCACAGTCCTGATCCAAGGGACAGTGTGATACCCTCACAGTAATAGATGGAATTTATTTATTTATTTATTTTTCCCCAGTCTTGTCCAGAGACTCCCTTACATCATCTCTAGGATATTTTTTCAATCTCCCCCTGCCTTACCTGGCTGGAGCATAATCTGTGCCTATTATGTATTTAAATGCAATATGATTTGGTGCTTGAACATTATGCAAAGGCAATAATTCTTTTCCTGTGGTGACTGTGGAGGATCTGTGTTTCTGCTCTGTTTCATAATGGGAGTCTTGGATGCACGAACACGACGACACTCCTACCGATTCCAGCTAAGTGTGGCCCAAGGGTTAGATATCTGACTGTCCTTATGGAATCTGATCCAGCTACAGTCTGGTCCTGCCCAAATTCCTGTAGCAACAGCAGCAATGCTGGTAGTTTTAGGGGCTCATCACATACTTTTAGGGTTCATTGCATAGGTCATTCATTTATCCTTGTTTCTGAACACATAGTTGTGTTTTGTTGGAGCAGGGCTGCAAGAAGAGCTGTGAATGAGACTTCTGAAGAACCTTAGCTGAAATGTTTTCCTGCTGAGTTTAAAACCCCTTAAAGAAAAAAACAGAGCTTTCCTAGTCTGCTTTAATTTTTCCAAAACATCTGAGAAGGAGAGAATCAGACCTTCATTTTAAACTCCCCTATACTTCAATCTTGCGTAGTTCGTGATAGAGCAAAGAAGATGCATACAGTTGCCACACCAAAACAGCAGCCTTTGAACTGCTCTTTACACTGATGTACACAACTGCATATGCAATACTGCCAATCAAATAGCCCTCTGTGTCCACTCTCTACTAACACTCTTGCTGTGTGTGAAGAGGTAGTTAAAAAAAAAAACAAAAACCAAAAAAAAACAACAACAAAAAAAAAACAACAAAAAACAAACAAAAAAATCAACAACATCTTAAGATCCAAAGGCTTCCTAGGAAAAGAAGTGGATAAATGAAGGGAACAGCTTTTGCTTCTGCCTGACAGATTCATATAAGAAAGGGTATAATGAGTGGCATCCTTTTGTGCTGACTTTCTGTGACTGTTACAAGAGAGAAAGGGTCTTCAGCATGGACTCTTTCAGCCAAGGACAAAAGCCTGCTGGCAGCTTATGGAAGACCAATCTCTCAGGAGCGTGCCAAACAATGGTCTTTGTTCTCTGCTCTGGGGTGTACAGTTAGGAGCTGTTTAGAGCTTTGCTCTTGAAAAGGCTGCTGCAGAACAGAATGGCTCGAGATACTCCTGAGAGTTTGGATTCTTCTTGTTTCTGCACAAAGAGAGTAACAGATAAATGAAGGTAGGAATACTTACAAGTGTGTGTGGCAATGATTGAGACTGGGGACTTGGAGAGCATTGGCATGAAAACAAGGGCAAGAGAGTAAAGTTTAGAGTGGTTCCCTGCTCTGGCCACTCCTGTGAAGAGTGAAGGCTTCACGCTCAGGTTCTGCTCAGTGTTCCCACTCTGTGGCGTGTTGCCAGCTTTGACGGTTTCTGGGTCAAGACTGAATCCTGCTGTGATGGATGTGTAAACACAACGATGCGATGAATAAAGCAGTGATCAAGCAGAATCATATGATTGGGGGGGGTGTCAGACTGATGCTGTCTGTAGTAAGAGAAAAAGTGGAAAAATAGTGTTGCGGGCATCTTTAATGCTCAAGCACTTGGGTAGGCTGGGAATTGCTGGAGTAGAGCAGAGCTAATCATGCCATCTCTGCTCTTCCCCACGCCTGCTTCCTGCAAGCAATGACTTCTTGCTCTGCTCTTGATCTTTTTTTGCAGGCAGACAGGCCTGTGTTTCCCTGCCAGCCCAAGATGCCAGCTTAGTGAACAGAGTACAGGTGAATTTTCAGGACACCTTGCTGTTGTCCTACTATAATGACCTATCTGAAGAGTTTGCTTGCTTCCTCTCTATTCCCACCTTAAAGAAGAGTAGGGGACTGATTTGGAGGTTTTTGTCTTTGCAGCACTCATTGCAGTCTTAGTATTTCGGTACGGTCAAATGTTGACTGCAAATCTGGAAGCCTCTGCTGCAAGAAGTTCAGTATAGAGAGGAGTGAGATCTTCCAGGCTGTAAAGTTTCTTCTTTTTTTCACACGTGCAATTGCCAAGTTAAAAGCTGTTTCACTTTCACAGGTACAGAGCCCTCCAGCTTTGTGTGCTCTTTGTGGTGGGTGTGCATGTTGTCTTCAAAACAAGGCAAGAAGAAAACTGATCTCTAGCCACTGACAACATAGACTACTTTTGCTACCTCCTGGGTTTAGTGCCGGTGTCAGCCTCGCTGGATTAGAGAATCTGCTCCTCTGTGACTGCAGTTCCTAGGACAGTGCCAGCTGTTGGAAGTCTGTTCTTTGCTCTCCAGTTTCTTTTGCATCAGAAGTTCTGTAACCTCAAACCTCTGTACAAACAGAGAGATTTAGGTGTCTTTTGTGGCTGCTTATTGTTGGAGAGCACTATTCTGCACTCAGAATGGTATGCACTGCAATTTGCAGATACTTTTTCAATTACTGCAAAGTAGTAGCTATGCAGTTTCCTCTCAGCGTCTGCTGGGCTACCTGAACTCCACTTGCTAATGGCTGTGTGATAGGGCAAGGTGCTAGCTATTCACAAAGAAAAAGGAAAATAATACTGTACTTCAAAGCTATTTGTTTCTTCTAAAGAGTCCTTCGAGGATGTGACAGTAAGTCAAGTAGGGGTACTAGGATATTGTCGTCCCACTTTCTGAGTGATGGTTAACACTGACTGATGTGGAGCTGTCTTGCAATTGCCTCATGTGTGCTCCACTCCTGCTCTCCTGACAAGAGAGGAAGAGAAGATGTTTGGGTTCCCCTTTGGAGGCTCAGTGAAGTGCTGCCAGAGAGCTTCCAAACCCTGCTCTCTAGGGCTGCCTCTGTTGAGAGGCAGCAATCATGTTTCCTTGGGTAGGTTTGAAACCAGTGAATGCCATTGTTTTCCTACTAAACTTGTGGATTTTTTTGTGGAGCTTTGTGTTCGTGTTTTCATCCTGGTCTGTTTATGTTTTCATCCTGGTCTATTTACCCCTAGGCAGCTGGCCCTGGACTGTCCTCGCCAAGTGTCACTGGTGTCCCTGTCAATCAGGGGAGTTCATACGAGATTTGAGCTGTAGGCTGCGAGCAAGCTGCAGCGCTCTTTTCCGCTCTTGTGTTTCTTGGTGTGTAGCAGAGCATGCGAATAATAAGTCTAGGCTTAGAGCAGCAAACTGAAAGCTATTGTAAGTGACTACTTCTTGAATGCAGGAATGAGGAGAAATACCCATTTGAAAGAAAAATACACAAAACTAAACAAATAAACAACAAC
>VWZK01017431.1:0-61616 GCA_013396935.1 Baryphthengus martii | reverse complement strand
AAAAAAAGGCAGAAAACAAACCCAAACCAAGTAGATCTGAACTGTGCTTACTAGCTACTGAGAGAATGCAAGTGTCCTAAACTCAAAGCAGTTATAACTAAAATGCCTGATGGCGCTACTCGTGAGGGTGAGACTATGTGACAACATCCACACAAACCCTCCCTAGCCTGCAGCCCTCCTCCCTGGCTGAGGGTTAACAATCTCTTAACTCTGGTGAAGTGACAAGTTCTAGTTTTTCGTATGGTGAGTGTCCATGAGGAAGACACTGACCTTGCACTTCCTGAGGTCTTACCAGATCAGTTAATTTTTTGTCTATAGTTGCAAATAGCATTAAAACTGTCATTAGTCCTCATAGTTTTCTGGGAAGAGGGGTGACTCTCCTTCTTGGTAACTACTAAAACTCCAAATGAAATTAGATTTTGGATTTGTTGTTAACTGAGGTTATGCTTTATTCAATAATTTAATGACACATTACAGGACTGGCAGAAGCAATTATTTAAAAACAAGTTTATCACGCCTACTGTGTTGTATTTCACTTCTGACTGTCCAGAGGCATGCTGGCAGGAATTAAAACTCAAATTTGCTTTCCAGACAAGAAGACTATATACAAAGTCCTGGATCCATTGACGGGATGTGGAACAGGGAAACTTCTTTAATACATACTTTGCATTTAGAAGCAAGTTGTTTTAACCATCTTCTGTCTGTAATTAGTTCTCATAATATTTTAGAAGTCAAGATTATTTTTTCCCTGTCTGACCTTACTTAAGGGGGAAAAAAAAGAACGACTAAATACTCTTCTGTCTGAACAAGCTAATCCTGTGAATAAAAAGGCCTTACTTCTGTGCACCAGCAGAAAGTTATTGCTATCAAAAAACCCAACCAACCAACCAAGACAGACAAACCCAACTACTTTAGCATTTCAGTTCTCAGGTAGACTAGTGATTGTAATTATTTAAAACTTTTTGGTTGCAAACATATTATTTAGAGTTTATTTAACAGATTACCTTCTAATTAATTGTCTTGATACTCGTTTTATGCAAGAGGAGATTTTAGCAAAATGTAGACCACATAGAGTCCTGTTCTCTGTGAGTGGAGATCAAGACCATCCTGAATCACCGCAAGGAAGTACTGGGTTGGGCAACAGAAAAAAACTTTATCCCAAGTGGCTGCAAATGCAGATTATCAAATTCATGACACTGTGTTTTCAGCAAACCTGTTTCTCAGAGTACCCATAAGGAAGCACTAGGTGATGTGGATCAGTTCAGCTCCTGCTCCAGGAAGAAATGACCTCTTTAAGTCGGTAAGCCTTTAAGTGCATAATAATATTAGGTAGGAAGATTGAAAGACAGGAAAAAATATGGCCTTGGTTTGTTGGAGTATCTCTCTTTAAACTTGCAATCTTTTTATAAAAGCAATGGAATATCACTGATTTTTGTGAAAAATTAACTGCTACAGGTGAGCTTGCATTGGTCTTTCACTTCATGCTATGAATTATTTGTAGTGGTATGCTATCCTCAGATAGCCTTAGATATGTAAGGAGAGCTAATCTGAACAGGGACTGAGAAGTATTTCCACCAAACCTGACTGAAATATATCTTTGCTCGTCAAATCAGTCTGGTGTCTAGTTAGAAACACAAGTAAATCTGCTTTGGCACTCGTCATCCTCTCCACCTCTGTTTGTCTCAACTCTTTCTGTGTAAGAAAACTCCATCAACTGTCTACCCCAAGCTTCTCCTGCTCCTACCACCAACCTTCACTTTCAGAGAGGGTTTATTACTTCTTTCCTCAGTTTTAAGGTAGACAAGCATCTCCCTGTTTAACAGTCTTGCTCCGTGCTGTATCAGACGCTTTGAGGGCTCCAGCCTTTGAGAGATTCAAGGAAGGAAACTTGGCCTTATGAACTACTGATGAACTCTCCACCACCGGCACCTGCAAAATCCCTCTTCCAGTTCCGCTCCTCTGCGATTGTGGGGGAGCTCGTCCAGACTCCACTCGATTTGCAGGACCAGCCTATTAGGCTGTGTCCCTGCTGTGGGAGGAAGGGAGGAANAGGTGCTGAAGGCAGGGAGGAAGCAGAGGGACGCGGACATCTTCGCTCCCCTAATTTCCTCCCTGCCTTCTGCAGCCATTTTGCACTGGCAAAGCCGAAGGGAGGTGTGAGAGGGGGGACGGGGTGGGCTGCAGAAGATGAAGGGAAGAGAGTGCAGAGTTACGGAGAGAAGAGAGGCAGCCGTGGGAGATCCCGACTGGTATGTCTGCTAAGACTGGCTCACAGCAGCGACCGTCATCAGCGTCATGGTGAAAAGGAAAAGCTCAGAGGGCCAGGAGCAGGAGAGCGGCCGTGGCATCCCTCTGCCCATCCAGACTTTCCTGTGGAGGCAAACCAGGTGAGAGCCGCCCTGGATGCTCGGGAGACAGCTGCAACAGGGCAGTGGAAGTGGGGAGGGGGTCGGGCCAGCTGCTGCCCAGCGGCGGGGAGGCAGCGGTTATTGCAGCTGCAACATGAAAGCGTGAAACAAGCTGCTCCCCCTGCAATCAGTATAGAGCAATCCGTGTATTGGGGATGGGGGAAGGACTCAAGGCAGCGTAATCTAGAGGCAGTCCCAGGCAGCTTCTTCATTTGACTTTGAAACATCCATCTGTATGCGTGTCTATGCACTTTTCCTCTCCTCTCGGTCCTGTCATCCCTCCACCCCCACTTTTAAGAGGATTCCTGGAGCTCTGGTACCAGTAGCAGCATCTCTCAGTGCCACACTGGACATGCAGCTTTGCTTGTATCTGTATTTACAGCCGTTCTGGAAGTGTCATCTATATGCTTTGAGATATCATCATGCAAACAGATACGTCAAAGTCTCACCTGATTTCATTGGATTGGAGAGTAATGAGGTGTGAGGGGCAGGCTGAATGTACGGCTGGGGCTTTATGTTCCTTGTGAAGCCCGTCTGTCTCCTGTCTTACCAGAATTCTAAACAGAAAACACTGCGGGGGCTGTGAAAGGAGGTTGGAATGTCTGAAGGTTGTGGATCTAATTTAAGGCCTCAGTCACGAAATCTCTTTATCCCACAGGTTCAGTGTCCTGAAAAACAAAATGATGTTTTAAAATGCTATAGTAAGGTGACCAGAAAATTTTTTTTTAATATTTAACTCTGATCCCATTCTGGAGGGGAATGACAGCAAGAAGCTAGATGTTCTCTACCTACAGGATACAGGCCTGCATTTTATCATAAGCCTGCCACATCAGCAATTGTGGAGGAAAATACCTAAAACAAAACTGGCAAACGGATCTCTGACTTAAAATAGAAGCAAAGAAGAGTTCAGTTGTATTTAAAACATTTTAAACAGAATATATTTAAATTTTTTCAATGAGGTAAAAATGGCTGAAAAACTGTCTGATGGAAGATTTTATATGTGTGGAACAGGACTTTTCCTGAAGGTATATTAACTGCCCCTTGGCATATCAGTGTGGGTACTTTTGTCTTCTAGAACAGGCAACAGCGTTTTGTCAGATATCATCAACAGGTATCTGAACATTTTTTTGACCTTATGATTTCCTTTGCATTAAGTCTCTCAGCCTTTTGCCAACCTTCTGAAATGAAAAAAAAATTCCTAAAAATAATAAGCAAAATCCACGTTTGAAGTACTGGGTCTCTAATGATTTTTTCTCCCTTCCTTTAGTGCATTTTTAAGACCTAAGCTGGGTAAACAATACGAAGCTTCCTGTGTGGTATGTACATGTTTCTATTTTTCAACTCTAATTAGTAACTAACTTTTCATGCAACTTATCTGGCCATGGCAACCGGTCAGCAACCTTGTCAGCTTACACCAGAAGTGGATTTAGTCCATTCAGCTTAATTTTGTACTTTTATCACACGAAGGATTTGAAACCTTTGCCCTTATAGAGAATTTGGATATCGTATGCATCTCGAGACACAACAAAAGCATACTGAGTTGGATATTTGGCATTCTGGCACATGTCAGGAATAGTGTGGCTAGCAGGTCCAGGGAAGTAGTTTT
This sequence comes from Baryphthengus martii, assembly GCA_013396935.1. Taxonomy (NCBI): domain Eukaryota; kingdom Metazoa; phylum Chordata; class Aves; order Coraciiformes; family Momotidae; genus Baryphthengus; species Baryphthengus martii. The sequence goes on along the minus strand of VWZK01017431.1, from coordinate 57,602 downwards.
GCCCCTGTACTCAGCACTGGTGAGGCCACATCTTGAGCATTGTGTTCAGTTTTGGGCCCCTCGCTATAAGAAAGATATTGAGGAACTAGAGCGGGTCCAAAGACCGGCAACCAAGCTGGTGTAGGGTCTGGAGAACAAGTCTTACGAGCAGTGACGGAGAGAACCGGGATTGTTTAATCTAGAAAAAAGGAGGCTTATGGGAGACCTCATTGCTCTTTACAACTACGTGAAAGGAGGTTGTAGAGAAGTGCAGGTCGATCTGTTCAACTGAGTAATAAGTGATAGAACAAGAGGAAATGGTCTGATGTTCAGCCAAGGAAAGTTTAGATTAGATATTAGAAAAAATTTCTTTACTGAAAGGGTTATCAGTCATTGGAACAGCTTGCCCAGGGAAGTGGTGGAGTACCCATCCCTGGAGGTATTTAATAGTCATGTAGACGTAGTGCTTACAAATACAGTTTAGTTGAGGGCTTGTCACTGTTAGGCTAGTGATTTGACGCGATAATCTTAGAGGTCTTTTCCAATCTAGGCAATTCTGTGATTAATAATTGAACCAATTCATAATTCAGTAATGTAAATAATAGTTTGGGCAGACTGAGCTACGACAAGCTGGGTATAGACTTGCAGTTCGTCATGTGTGTATGTGCTTTTAGATGAGATTGATGTCATTTCAGTTTGTGATTACTGGAGCTTTTTCAGACTTAAAACATTGAAAATCTAAATATTACTAGCATATTTTAAACCATACTTTTACCATGGCCCAAGATGAAAATACCTCCTCTACTGGAAAATAGAGAGAGCACATCTTAGCAGCATAATTAAAGAGGGGTTATTATGCAGATGCTAATAACTCTAATTTCTAACTGTATTTCAAATGAAACCTCTGCCTACTGTCTAAAGGGAGGAGAAAGGGAAGCCATGCAGCAAGTTCAAATGAGATGGGTATCTAGGGAGTTTCAGAATTCCTTGAGCTATTTCTGATCTTCGGATGACTTAAAGTACATTAAGCAGTTGCAGCCAGACTAAACAGACTAGAAAAACTTGGTCTGGGCATGTATCTTAGCAGTTTAAAGTACTTAGGTCCCTCTGCACCAATTTTCTGATTTCCTTCTCACAAGATATTAAGCTGTAGAAACTCTGACTGCTGCTGACTAATTTTCTTCTAAGAACTCCATAGATTTTTCAGGGTTATTGCTAGATACCAAATATCTATGAGAACTGCCGGCTTAGTGCGTTGGTGAGTAAAATGTATTGTAATTCTGACATATAGAGCAAAAAGCATCCTCACTGATTTATACCATTGACAGTTCCTGGTTGTTTGGAGGCTAGAAAATGGAGCTTATTTCCTTTTTCCTTTACCAGGAGTCTCAGCAGTGTGAAGGAGCTGTGCCTTGAAGCACCGATAAGCTGAGGCTGTCACCTCACCTATAAGCTAATGTCAGTTACTGTTGAGTAGAGGAACAGAGCTTCCTTCTCCATGCATTCTTTGTGATGTACCTCTCTGTGACTGTGTTCTTCCAGATACATGTCATTCATTCTGTGCTGTTGGCATCTATGTCCTCCAGGCTGATTCTAAAGCACCTTTCTTCTATGAGAACATATCAGACTTTACGAAGTGTAAAAAAACCCAAACAAAACCAACTAATCAATCAAAAAAACCGAAACGCCAACAAACCACCAAATCCAAAAACCAATCTCAAAAAATCAAACTGCAAGACAATATAAATTACACATTTCAGTCAAGGGAAAGGGAGCTCTGGAAAAACACATCTAATGAAGATCCAATCTGTTTCTGACCCTAGGATGAAGGAGAACTTGATTCTTCTCCAGTTCTTAACATAATCATTACATTGGTTCAATAATTTCAAAGATGGGGCTTTGTTTTGAACAGTTGATGGGCTAGAGCCTGAGCTGCTGTATCGTCTGCCACCTTCTTTTGCTAATCAGTTTCCTATCCCTCCCAAAGCACAAGAATGTCTGCTCACGTCAACACCACCTTCTGTATCATCCAGTGGGGTAGCAGGGGGCTGCCTGGATGGCTGAGACATTTTCTGGAACTTGACAGGTAGTTGGCTTGTCTTCGGAAACATCAAGCTGACTATCTAACACCACTGCATAGACTACTGTGCCTAAAAATAATGTGCACCTGTCATATGATCTGTCCTTTTAAAATTCTTTAGCCAGAATTGTTCTAGACGTGTCTATGGGCTATTAACTGACAATGCAAACGACACAATGCTGTGCTGTATTTTATTGTTATTCTGGGCTCTAAACTTGCTGCAGAAGAATTTGTTGCATATTGTGCATTGAGGAAGCAGATGCTGGAGGCCTAGATTCGGTGAGTACAGCAGCTGTTCTGCAAGAGCAGATTGCAGTGCTGCTTTGGACTTTGCTTTATACCATAGTACTTGAGGGAAAAAAGGGCTCTTTCATAGCCTTGTTTTCCTTACCTGAACAAACACACTGACTTCAATTCATCTATGAACAATAGCCTTTAACCTGAAGACAAATACACCCCCTCTTCGCCTCCCATATTGTCTCACACCGTCTAAATGCTCTTCTGCCTCAGTATGGATTTAGTGTTCTTCCTGCTTCCCATTCTGAAGCTCTTCTGCCCTGACACAATGTCACTCCTAATGTGCCTGAGTCAAAGCTGTAAATGACCTCACAGGAATGTATGTGAGTGCTCTAGAAAGTAAATACGATTTTCTGGGTGAAGGCAAAGAACTCAAGGAAATGTTTTAAATTCTTTTACCTGGATTGCATTGGGCGTAAAATAACTCAGGTGTTTTCTGAAGGATCTTGGAAATTTAAAGTTTACCTCTTTTCTGTTTTAGTTTTTTTTCACTTGTTTTTACAATTATAGTAATACGTTTTGTTGTTACAAATGATTAAAGGATAGATAGGGAACGAAATTTAAGAAGAGACCACTTTCATTTTATCTAGCCAATGGACATGGTTGCAGAAAACCGAGTTTTTGAATGGAAGAATTTTCTTTAAGTGCTTGGCATCTGTGTTGGATGGCTTGTCAATGTTTGTACTGCTACTATGTTTAGTAAACAATGGAACTTTACCATCCCTTGTCCTATGAACATCTAGATTGATGTTTTAGATCTTTCTAGGAATTCTTCCCTACTCAGAAGACCTTCCCCAGACTGTCAATGCTGTCGTCTTGCATTTAAAGTTCTTCCCAGTCAGTCTGAAGCAACTTCGGCAGTACTGTCTGCTTTCCGCCATGAAGCAGCCTGAACTTTGGAAGAACAGAGCAGTAAGGTTCCCTTCAAGGACAGCAGTCAGGATCAGGAAGCACTAATAATTTCTCTGTGTCTTTGTCAGGGTCCTTCTGTACATGCACTAGGCCCTGCTCTCATAGCTTATTGCTTTTTTTTGGCGTTCCCCCTGGCCCCTCAAATGAGAATCCTCTAGGGCTGATTTCCTGGAGAAGACCTGCAGCTCATTTAGCACTTACGACAGGATGGAACAGGGGCATGCTGAGTTTCCCAATGTCCTGGCTGAGCCCTTCCCACCTTCCACAGTTTGCTGCAAGTGGAGCTCCCCTGGTCTTGGAGCAGGGGAGGTTTATGTAACTCCAGCAAAGCTGTGTAGGAAACCGTGGGAAAGCCCAGCCAGAATCTGCTCTTCCTGTAGTACTTGTCCAGGCTTCCTCCTGTTCCCACTCCAGCAGCAAAGAAGTGACTCACAGGCTGACCCTGATCACAAAGTATTTGACAGCCCCTTTGGTTCATGATGGAGAAGAAGGTAAAAGGAGAACAGCAGCAGTGGAAAGGCAGCCGGACAAGGTTGACCACCACTCCCTGTGAAAACAGATGGCATCATCAGGCTAAAAGGAAAAATGCTTGTGTAAGTGGCCTTGAGGGAGCTGAACACACACACACACACACACACACACACACACACACACACACTCACACACACAGAGAACCTCTGAAAGGAGCTGCCCATTCTCCAGCCAAGGCATTACACTGACTTCCCTCACTGTCACCTCGGCAGATGTTCCGTTATCCTCCTTCAGTACGTGGGGTGTCACAGACACGGACGAGCCTGATATAAGTTGGTAACTGTTTTCTCAGCACAGCAGCAGCCCCGAGGCTGCCACTCAGGGTGTATCCATAGCATGACAATATCTCTCTTGTGTTTGACTTACAGCGAACTTACTTCAGACATTCTCATTCAGCCTTCTTATTGAAGCACATAACTCCTTTCAGCTGTAGCACCAGTTGATTAATTCATGTGGAGTGAAGTCATCTTAATGTCTGTATATGCTCTGTAGCAGGTCCTGAAAGTTAGAGCCATAGCAGACCAAAAAGGAGGCTCTGTGGGAGCAAATGCTAACCCAAGGCCTTGTATCCTGAATGTCTAACGTAGACAGAAGCTGCTGTGAGATGGACCTTTATGGAGAACTTCAGGCAAATGACATGGGAACACTTGTCCAAAGAACTGCATGTTCTTGTTGGGCTGCTTGTGACAGTAAATGTGGGGACTGATGCCAGCTGCATTGATGTGCTGACAGTACATGCATAGTGGCAACTGCGTACCGGCCAGGGCCTGTAGCGCACGGGGGACCTCAGCGGTTTCCACATAGTAGCCTTTGTGTTATCATTTTTTTGGCAAAATACAGTGCATCTGTCTCAGATGCTTGTGATCACATATGCTGTTAGGAAGCTAATCTTCCACTGTGGTACAGAAATCTATTTAGCTTTCTGCTCAGGCCAGGAAAGAACAGAGGAATCTGCTGGCTAACTATGTAGGAAAAGCTTCGTGTGGCTCAGAAACCCAAAATATTGAGGTGAATACAAAGCTAGACTAAAGACATAATTGCAGACTCCTCGACTTCCTCTTGAGTTTGTGATGTACCCAGAATGTGAGATGGAGCTTCCAGAAGGCAGTTGTTGGAGGACTTTCTCCCTGATGCCTTTGAAGTACCTGTGAATGAGATCTTGAATGGAAAGCCAGAGGGCAATCATGGGATTTTTGTCACCCTTCAGAGTAGTGTTGCTGCTCACAGTGGGTTTTTTTCCTCTGCTTCTTTCATTTGCTCTGTAAACTGAATAGCTTTGTCACTGTACTGAAGTGGGAGCTTGTGGTTTGACTTTGGTACTGGACATGAGAAGATAATTTCTTTCAGTAAGCCTAGGTCAGCACTGGTGCTTGGCAGGCCTTTCAGTGAACTAATTCAGCTCATTAACCCAGTAGAAACTATTTACTTCTGCTCGGAGCTTCAGCTTGGCTTGTGTAGAGGCTTGGCTGAACGAAGGCTTCGGTGAGCCCCAGAGCTGATGCACGAGTAGAAGCGTGAGAGTGTGTCCAGAGCAATGAATGACGAGTGGCACCCTGTCCCCTCTTGACAACATTAAATAAAATCTCACACTTTTCACTGGCTCTTTAAGACTTCGTGGTGTTTGTAACCATACTTTAACCCTGCTTGTCTTATTTCCAAATCTTAGAGGTTGCTTTGTTCTGCACTTTTGTTAGATAACACTTCTCTTTGTCTGTGCACTGTGCCATCAGGAGTTTCTGGGTTGTAAGTACAAGTGTGCGCAGCTACTGGGATACGCAAAGAGTGCACGTTACCGCTGGTTAGCAGGCCATGTCCAGGGGCGGCTGGTCATTTAGGAGAGCTAGGTTTCGACTGCTGCCCTTTTTGCTTTTCTTCTTTGTAATTAAGTCTCGTCTCATTACTCCTCTGATTTTTACAGGAAAAATTGGTGTGACTAGTGTTGAAGGCTGAGCTTTATGAATCTGGAACGAGGGCATTTGAAGCACCAGTTAGGTCATGAATGCCAGCAGTTGCTTGTTTGCCCAGAGCTTGATAAAATTGGTGAAACGGCTCGTGAACAAAGAGGTAGCCAGGAGGCGCGCTAGTATATGGCAAGGACATGCGTTAGCAGTAACGCATTTCTTTGCTTTAGGAACTTCAGTGAAGGAATATAACTGCTTTTGTGACCTATAATGAGACCTTTGTGTGGTTAGAGGAACAGCTTATTGAAATGGCTGGAGCACCTAGCAATAAGGAACTTCCTTAGGGGTTTCAAAGGCAGGTAGGCTTGCTTTGTGTTGCCTGAGGTGGAAATAACGAACTTGCTGCATCCATCAGCTCTTCTAAGTGTTCACAAAACTGTTATATCATGGCTCGACAAAAAAAATTTTGTACACTGATTATTTTTTGTGGCAGAGTGTGAAAACATTTCCTAAGGCCTGTATACTTTTAATGGGTTGCCCTTTGTGTTACACTAAACTGAGAGAGCGTGTGTGTGTGAGAACAATATCCAGCTCTCATCTCCACAAATACAGCCTTCATTAGCTCCTGTGGCTTCCAACAGGATTACTGGCATGCCAGATTAACACCCAGCATAACTAAATCTGGCTTGATGTCAGCACTTATTAATAGACTCAAGGTATTTGCTATGATTATTTTGTATTGCAGAAAATATATTGAGTCACCCAGTCATTTCTTAGTCAAGTATGTCTGCTGAGCTTTAGCTACAGTCTTTGTCTTTCAGGAAAAGATATTTATTATAAGGTGTACTTTAGTTATATAATGAAAAAATACCGAATATAGGTTTTTAAAAGAGAATGTTGTATGTACCAGAAGGTATGTGCAGAAATATACAGTGACTTTTTTTCTTCTTTGTTCTTACTTTTAGTCTTTTGAAAGAGTTTTAGTAGAGAACAAGCTGCATGGCCTTTCTCCAGCTCTCTCTGAAGCCATCCAGAGTATTTCTCGCTGGGAACTTGTCCAAGCTGCACTCCCGCATGTGCTGCACTGCACCGCAACGTTGCTCTCCAACCGAAACAAGCTAGGTTAGTGCTCCTGGGAGTTTGGTTTTCTATTACTGAAGTTATCAGTCAAAATATGAGATTGAAGCTCAGGGTGCCAACACATTCCAAATCCTAGAATCCCAGTTCATTCTGTAGATTGCCTTTCTTGATCTGTTCTCACTTATAGCAGGGTAACCTGAGCGACATTTCCCAGTGAAATTAATGATGAGCTGAAGAGTCAGAGTAGTTCTATACTATTTTGCTAGTTATTTTCCATCTATAATAGAACTAGATTTAGCAGAAGCCTCACCACCCAGCAGGCATGTGTTCCTTGAAGGAATACGCGTTTCTTTCAAGTGGCCAGTTGCAGCAGGTACTTTTAGTATCTTCAGTTCTTGTTTTCTTCCTTTTCTTATTCAGACCAATGCATGCGATTCTCAGCAGATGTCATCAGATAATAAGGATAGGGCCAGGTCCAAATCCAACTTACTTTCCTAGTCCTTTACTGATTGCTGCAGTGATATCAGCAGAAATTTGCTTCATGAGACATGCTATTAAGGAGCATTGAGAGGACACGGCTTGAGCACCTTGCAGTGCTCACTTGCATTTGGTCTTGTTCAGCAGAGTCAAACAGATCAAGCTGTCGAGCTGCATCTTTTAGGATCTCTCCATGTCCATGCATTCAAGCTACCAAGCAAATGCCACTTCAGAAACTGAACTGAAAACGCAGTCAAATAAACGGAGACTTGTGAATTAGGTGGTTTCAAACGTAATGAAACAGAATACTGATACTTTTAATGGTAGAATTTTAATTTTCTAATGCTTATCATCAGGCGTACTTAGTTTCCTATGTGGCTCTGAAAGTCTCAGCATTACTGTTATTGGAAACCCTGTGAGATACTGTGATGCATTTTTCCATCCAGGGCATCAGGATAAGCTCGGAGTTGCAGAAACAAAGCTTCTTCACACTCTTCACTGGATGCTGCTAGAGGCTCCTCAGGACTGCAGCAATGACCGATTTGGAGGAGACAGAGGCTCTAGTTGGGGAGGGAGCAGTAGTGCCTTTATCCACCAGGCTGAAAACCAAGGGTCACCAGGACATCCTCGGCCCAACGCCACAAATGATGAGGAGGAGAATAACAGAAGGAATTTCTTCCAGAACTCCATGGCCACAGTGGAGCTCTTTGTGTTCCTCTTTGCTCCCCTTGTCCACAGGATTAAAGTAAGTGGAACACTGATGGCGTACTTGTGTAGAGACAGCTCTAAGCAGGAAAAGAATGGTTCTGCCTTTGTGATTGTTATTTAATTCAGTCCACATTAGACACTGGGTAACCACTGGAAATGTTTTAACGAGATGGTAGAATACCACTGCCAGCAGGAAGAAATGCTTTCAGTGACATAAACAATCACCACAGCATCGGGCAGACACAAAGGCAAATAAATCTGAAGCGAGCTGTTTTCATCCCTTGGAAATGTGAAAGATCTGTGGCCCTTGTGAAGTCTTTGGGACCCTGGAACCTGCAGAAAGAATTGTGAGCTTTAGCTTGCTTCGGCGGTTCTCAACCATTGCTCAGCAGGACCTTGCTGACTTTTCAGGGATTCCACCGTGGGGCTGATACTGGGATTTGTTGTTGTCATTCCTAATCATCTTGATGTTAATTACCAGGAACGTGTGATAGCGGTATAAGCATAGCAGTGGCAAAGGCATTTCTTTGTTCTGAAGTTGGAAGCAGGCTGCAGGCATCTGTATGCTGGGGTCCCTCTGTTGGTTTTATGCTGAGTGCATCTACTTGCAGAGTAGGGTGAAGAAAAGGCATTTTCTGCCTCTTGTCTTTAGTCTTTCTGGAGGGCTGACCTTTGACCTTTGTGTTTCTAGCTAGGCCTTGGAAGAGAAACTGGCTCTGGAGAGTAGGTGCTTGGAAAAGGTATATAAAGTCACGGAGTGATGGAAGCTGTTACCTGTTCTAATCATGCCTTATTGCTGCAAGAGTTGAAGATAAGAAAGCACAGGAGATAAAGATCTTTTGGTGAAGGCAGGTGAAAGCGGGTGTGGAGAGCTAGATTCTTTCCCTACTTTCGCTACTGAGTTCCTGTATGGTATTGCTCAAGTTGTTTAGCTCTGATTTTTCATACTAGTTACTATTTTCTCTGTAAGCTAATGGGACATGACAGGAAGAAATGCTAAATTCTTTCCAGTGCTACATGAAAAAAATTGGGCTGCCCTTCAAATAACTTAAATAAAACTGGAGGGAGACCCTGGCTATTAGAGATTGGGTTTTCTTTTTCTTTTTTTTTTTTTTTTTGATATTAATCTTTCTGGTATGTAGTTTCCTGTTTACAAGATGGGGTTCATAACAAAATCTCAAGTCTACCTTGAAAATCTCTCAGATTTCTGAGATACGGTAGTGAAGAAGATTGGAAAGCCCATGAAAAAAACCATGCGTGTTTCTGTCATCAAAGCAAAGCTCCAGAAAGGTGAAGTAACTGAGGCATGTAACTGTCTCACATAGTCAGCATTGTCCTTTCTGGGTTTCACGGACGTGAAGGTCTCAGGGGAAGAATACTATCTGATCAGATAACCAGAGTGATGTATGTGCTCAAGGAAGAGGATACACATTTGCAGGGCAGGCCTAAATCATGGAATTCCTAACTTTTGAGAGGATTTGTGTATTTAGCAAAGTGTTTTTAAATGAGGCTTTGAGGGGGTGAGAGGTATACACTTAGTTCTGCATCTTAACAATTGTAGCTGGAATTATTGGCACATCACCAAAAATTAGCAGTGCAAAGTAAAAACGTGACACGTTACTGCTGCCGCTGCCAAAAGCCTTGTAAAGTTCTCCTTAGTAAAAACAGTAATTAAAAACAAGCTTAGCTTATAGCTAGGCTTGTGAGCTCATTATGACGAGACGGCACTAACAAAGAGTAGGAAATAGAAGTGCTGGAGAGCTACTAGTAGCCAGCTTCTGCCATTCCTTTAGCTCTGTCTGCAGCATCGATTTCAACAGCTGGGGCATGTGGCGCTATGTCGATAGGAGATGGTGGTGCAGCTATAATCACACTGCCAGAACTGCTATTACCATGTTTGTTTGCCTTACGGGCATAGCTGGGTTATAGCAATGTCAATGTCTCCTAACGTAGATCTGCCCTTAGGTCAAGTAAGTGCCCACCTGCACCTGGATCCTACTAAGATTTATTTGTGTACTGATTTATATGATTTCAGCTACTTGCATATGCAAAGCAATGACGGCACAAGCGTAAGTAGGACCAATATCTCTGCAGTGACACAGCTTAGGTACAAACAATGCTAATAAAAATAACAGCAACAACATTATTATATACCACTATTTCATAGTAACCTGTTACATTTCACGTTTCCTCAGTTTCCTAGTAATATTTTAATATTCAGTGCTCTTATTCTTTTGGGGAAAACAGTTTGAGTCTTGGGGTGTAAATACTAAGTTTGAGATTGAATACTTAAATACGAAGTGGTTATATGTGGTCAGAGGGAATGCTTTCTGACACAGGAATGGACTTTTTCAGCTTAATATTCTGGGAAGAATGGGGTTTATTAAGTAGAGTAGACATTTCATTTGAAAAAAGCTTTGTATAATATTATATTGAGATTTTCCTATGACTTTTTAATAACCATACTTGAAATGTATTAATGTCTGCTGTCAGTGGCCCCTGTGTTAGCATATACTGACCACACAACTGCACATGGTATCACTCATTACTTGTAAGAGCTGTGCATCAGAGAAATGACAATCCTTTTAGACTAGAAATGATGTTCCTTTGTGTGAGCTTGTGTGATGCAACCTCTATTTGTCTTTCTAGGAGTCTGACCTAACATTTCGGCTGGCTAGTGGCCTTGTTATTTGGCAGCCTATGTGGGAACACAGGCAGCCTGAAGTTTCTGCTTTCAATGCCCTTGTAAAACCAATCAGGAACATCGTTACAGGTCTGTGACTTTGCTGTGGTAATGTAGCAGGGAAATTTTTCCTTTGTTTGCCTGACCTGCCTTGCCCTTCTGTAGCCATTTTATCTGAAGGAATATGTTAATCTTGCAGGAAATAGTTAAATATTTGAGAGTAGTTTAAGGTTGTTTCCCCTCAGAATCAAACGATATTTGCATAATAATTAAATAGAAGATGAGAGAGAAATAATAAATAGGAACGGAGAAACTCTTCAGTAACCATTTCCTGTCAGCCTCATCTCTCTGTTTCACCATATGTTCCTTAGTTGCTAAGAAGGGCAAAGGCAGTATCTCACATCAGTGTGTCATGAGTGGGGAAGGTTTTCCTGGACTGGCACCGGACAAAAAATAACAGTGAAGAGCACACAGTTGGCACTATAGGTTCTCTTCCTATTTAAAATTTGAACGTCACCATGTTATGAAATTAAAGAAAGGGGCTCCAAAGAAGGGTTAGGTTGTGAATTCACTTTTGTGTACTGGAAGACATTGCTCCTCCTTTGTACTTCAGCCACAATGAGACTGGAGTTTGGTGTGCAGGCTTCCAAGCCTTTGTGTCTGGCCTAGTTCTAAAAATCCTTCTTTTACTTTTATAGCTTTTAGACAATAGTTTTGCATAATTCCTACAAGGTAGTGAATTGAAAATGCGCTGGATATATTGCTGTAGCATTGCTTGCTTGTTCTCAAAAGCATAGAACTGTAATTTTCACAGTAGGGAAAATGTAGTTCACTAAATCAGATTTTTCTGATAACAAATAATTTTGGATGTCATATTTTTTTCTGAAGGCTTTATAGGCCTCTGGGACAGTTCAGAATTGAAGAGATTTGAGTCATTCAAGTGATTTAAAATCATCTTTGACATCCAGCTCTTCCTCCCTCTGTTTTAACTTCTGGAGTTAAAAGATCTAGACTCGGAACTAACAAAAGGAATTAGTCCCAAGTTTTCTTTGACTGTTGGAATTTTTCACATTGGTCTGTAGCGTGGTCAGAAAATCCCTAAAGAATAACTTCAGGAATAAAGTCTGAAATGAATAGCCTCTGTAATGTTTCGAAAACACTTTCAGCAGAACAGAAATGGAAATTGGAATGAGGTTCCCTGTATATCAAGGAAAATTCTGCTATCTTAGTGTTGTTGTCTCAAATTGGGACAAAATAGTTAAATTTACTTAAATTTTCCTCAAAACCCAAATTTTTAAAATCTGCTGAAGAACCTTTGCAGTGTTTTGTTTGGAGTCAGTCTGATACTAAGTCATAATAGTTTATGATGCGGCAGGATTTCAAGAACTGTCATCCCACTCTTTGTGATGCCCTTGTTCTTCTACCGTATCGCTGATCAAACTTTCTGTGTGACATTTGAGTCTTTCCAGCGATGAAGGCATTTGTCAAATTGGAAATCACAGTAGATGAGAGATGTAACCTAGAAAGGAAGCTTGAACATATGTGAAAATAGGAGGAAGAGGAGCTCCAAAATAAAAGGCACTAGTATGTGCAGGAAAATACAACTTTATGCCAGATGGATTTAGGATAATAAATGGATTTAGGTTTTATACTCAAATTTAATTTTAATTAAATAGAGATTTTCAGTAGATAATATTGTTGACGACACAATTGAGAGAATTGTGCAAAACTTAAGAGTCCTTCTGTCTTTTTCTTTTTATGGCTTTGGCTAATGCCTGGGAAGTCTGCAGCGGAGAGATGCTGCTTTGGGTTTGGTTTTATTTTCTGGTTTATGCTTTCAGTGGTTGCATTTTCATATAAGAAGTAATGACTGAAACATCCTCCTTTGACTTCTTTTCTCAGCTAAGAGAAGTTCTCCCACTAACAATCAGAGCGTGACTTGTGAATCTCCTAATCTGGACAGCGGACATACTGAGGTAAATTCTATGCTGAAGTTAGACAAGCTTGAATACATTGCTCGGGGAGGGGAGAAATTAATATTGAAATAGCACTTGTAGTTATCACCCTAGAATATTCCATCTCCAGAAATACAGTCCTTCATAGTTCCTCCAAAAGCTCTCAACCTTGCCTGCAGTGGAAACAAAGGATATTGAGTATGGTTGTCAGGATCTCCGTGGCCTTATTCTATCTTATAGGATGGAAGCCTGATCTTATGTACTTTCTTGCACAAGGTCTTGGTCTTTCCCTTTGCCTGTACAGTGCCTGGCACTGAGAAGCCCCAGGATTAACCCATTTCTCCATGGCATTACCATGTTATTATGATAAAAGTAATAGTCATGTCTAAACAGAAATTGCAGTAAGAAAACTAATGTGAGAGAGATTAATATATTTATATGCCTATTTCTTTTTATTAAAAATATCCAAAGGGACTACAAGTGGTCTGTGAGACAGCCCAGCCAGACTCGGTACCTCCAAAGGCCACTATTTCTGCATGTCATCGTGGAAATTCCTTGGATGGAAGTGTATCCTCCCAAACCTCTCAGGAGAGAAGTACTGCACATCCCAGGTACAAACTCTTCCAGCAGAAATTTAGACTGGTGTGACTCAATGGTGGAGGTCACAGAAGTCCTTTATCTTGAATCTGCTGTTGTCTGTATACACGAAGAGTGCTGGATGTTTAGCTCAAGCTCTTAAATTTCAATTCTGGGTAATGAACATGGTAGTGGCAGGTGATATTCAATGCCACTTACACTGCAAAAATCTGTAGCTGGCCCGTAGGGACAGATTCCTTGGTAGTTTTTACGGTATTGGTTTCTTATCATCAAAGGAACTAACAAATCATCTGCGGGTTCAACACTCCTTAGCTGGATTCAGCTTCAGGCAACCGATACCTTTTCTGGCTTTCTTCTGATCAAATTGTCTTTCCCTTTAGCAAAGGATTTCTGCAAGCCTCTCTTCCTTGCCCTCATTATGCCTTCTCCGCATCCTGCTGCTTAGCTTGCTTTAGCTACTGACCCAAAGGAACAGACTAACAAAGCAGCACAGCCACACAAACATCCTCCCAGCTTGCTCTACGGAGCTCAGGCCATGGTTTTCCAGTGTGCCATTGATAAATTATCTTCTTTTGATCTAGATTTGGACATGTAAAGATAGGACTAGATTTTCAGTAGTGCTGGATGCTCAGTAGTGCCATAAAGTAAATGAAGCAGATGAGCAGTTTCCAGGGGATGGAGAGGGAGGGAAGCCTAGCTATATTTTTAGGTCTCTGGGGATTTAGGAGTGTCACTTAAACACCTCTTGAAAATTTTGATCCTGTTGCTTATCTTTTTTGGAAATGTCATACCCAAAACACTTCAGTGTTTTAAGAAATTGTTTCACTACAGTGACAGAAGAAATGTGGGATGGAGTGGGCTTCTGGATATAATCTAGGAACGGCTCTGATTCCTCAGAAAGGGGTTTGGTGCACCCTTTTGCTGGTAGAAAGGGCAAAGTTATTCTCTAAGGCTCTGATCCCATCAGGAGGCTTCCCTTGTGTTTTAATATCAAGCCTGCTGTCAGTTCTGGGCCTTTATTTAATTGGTATTAATGTGAGCCAGTGAAACCGAAGTTGGGGACAAAACTGCCTTTCTATGTGTGAACACTACTGCTTAGAGACCGCACGGTTGTAAAAAAAATAAGTAGCCTTTTAAAAAGACAGAATCAGGTGATCCATTTGTCAAGCTAGTTCTGGTGGTTGCTATGGGGATGAAGCTTCAGACAGGCTTTGAAGAGAGCATCATTATGCCTCCTCATTTGCAGGACTCATTGATCACTTAGACTGTACAGGGAGCTTTGGTTGCCAAGCAACAGACAACTGGGGAACAAATGTTGTTTACTTACCAACAGCCGCAATATTCCTTTGTCCTTGGGCCGGGTTGAGGAAGGCTGCCTTTCCACTCTCCCTGCAGTCACAGGCAATCAAGAGCTGATTATATGAATGCTAGATTTCCTTCTAAATGAAGTATAGAGTGTAATTTCTGGTTCCTCAGACACTTCTTGAGCAAATGGCTTGTTCCTGGCTAATTACCCCTGCTTCACTCAGACAAATTCTCCATTTATAGCTGATAGTTTACCACTGAAGGAAATAAAGCCACAACCCTTTATCCAGCTGCCGCTTTGAACAGACTGCCTGGGAAATAGAGTTTGCAGGAAGGACCTGAGTAACAAATATTTCATGAGGAGAACATGCCTTGCTCCAGGCTGTGTTGTGCCTCAGGTTTGCCCATGCTGCATACAGTGAAGCATGAAAGACTGATTAGAGTCCTTCGTAGTGACCAGGGAGCAATGCAGCTTCCTTTACAAGTGCTACTGAGGTGACGGGGTCTACTTCCCTTCCTGGGATGCTTCAAGTATCTCAGCTATCTTTGCGTTTTTTTACAAGCTGCATTCATGTGACACAATCTTGACTGTGACAAAACCAGCCTTCACATCAGGTCTATGGGGAAACTTTATAGAGTATTTCCATTTATCGTTGTTGTCTCCTTCCTAACTGAATTTTTCAGCTTTTTATAACGGCTCATTTTAAAGTCATCAAACTTGTAACACTTTTACCTTGCATATAGCACTAGGGGGGAGGTTTTGAATCTACAGATTACATATAGTGACATATGCTGACACAGATGGGCTGGTCTGTAGTCGCCAAGTGCCTTCAACGTTGTCCTATGGGTCTGGCAGCAAACCAGCTCCTGCAGGTTAAAGTTCTAGATGCAGGCATTGCTCCAAGGCCAGCATGTAATATAGAGCAGGGTTCACATGGTTCCAAGTGGTGTCAATGTTCACTGCACACTTCTTTCTCCTTTGCCAATCCTATATCTGCCTTGGCTGCACAGGGCAGCTTTGTGGCACTGGGCAGCCATCCAGCGAAGCACTTTAAGAAAGTGCTTTACTTTTAACACTTAGAATTTCCACTGGTCAGTATTGCTGCTCATTCTCAGACTGTGGCCTTGGACACCTCTGTTCAGAATGTGGAGGTACCCAGCTGGAGGCGAGGGTGTTCTGCCAACGCTATCTGTGTGTTGTTTAGCAGAGTTGATAATATAAATGGCTTTAAAAAAAAAAAGACAACCAAAAAACAAAACCAAACCTGATGTTTTTGTGATGATTCCCAAATGCCTGAGAATACAGTTCATGGAAGTGCTGTTGATTTTTATAGAATGCAGAAATCACAGAAGCACTCGGTTCACAGAGGCATGTTTCTAACACTCCAGGTGGAAACAAATTGTGTACTCTTCAGAGTTCCTGCCCCACCCCCAGCATTTCACACCTCTTTTTGCCATGTGATTCTTGCTCCTTTCACTGCTACTTTTCTGACAGATCGTCTCCTAACACCTAGTGAGTGTACAGAGGGTAGATCGGTCCAGTTGTACTCTGCTGGGAGACAAGTGACATAAAAACTAAATAATAAAAATGTTGGTGCATTTTATTGTAATAAGATTGGCTCTGAAAGCAGATATGACCACTTTGAAATCTGAAATCTCCAGAGTGTTGTTTCTGAGGTTTACTACAGACATTTGTTTTTCATGCACTACCTTCTGTAATGCTTAGGAAACTCCATATGAAAACCTGTCAGGAAATGATACCACCTGAGAGGCAGGAAAAAGGTAACAAAGACTAAAAATGGTCCTTTTCTGTAGCATACCATGGCAAAGAGTGTCTGTAGCAGTACCTTTTACTTGTGTAAGAGTTGATTTAATTGGCATAAAGGGTTAACTAGCTTAGCTGCCCTGCCTGGTCCTTCTTAGCCAAGGTCTGATGTGTAGAAATGCGAACCATTCCTAAATATGTATTACTAATATCTGAACAGCAGATGCTCAAGGGTTGTCTGTTTCCAGATGAACAAACTCTTCAGTGTAAGCTGGAGGTTTATCTTCAGACAACAGACGAAGTAAGCAACCCTACTCCGGAAAACACTTAACAAAGCATGTACTTGAATTTGCTAGGGAGCTGAAAGCTAAATATCCACTTATGTGTCTTCAGTAACGCTTTCCCCAGTCAGGACCTTGGCCCCAAAGGGTCAGCGTCCTATGTCCCTGCAAGCTCAAGCAGGCACAGCTCTGTGCTCATCCTGGTGAGTTCTGCAGTTGGTAGGAGAATGAGAGGGTCTCACAGCTCTTGATGAGTGGCTACATTTAAGACCCCTTAGTAGAGCTCCTGAGTCTTTTGGGGTGGGCCAGAATGTATATTTAGTACAGATCTGTTTTCCAGCTATCAAAGAAATCTTTGTGGTATCAAGAGTGACTGACCCCTTAAGAACAGTTGAACGTACAAACCTGACAGATCATCATTGAGTGTTTTTTTTACTCAGAGAGTTGAGATCTAAGAAGGAGTAAGGAGCCTGACGACTAACATTTCAACTGCTTTTTGGAATAGGGTGTCCTTGGTAATCTCACCGTGCCAGAAGTCTCGCTATGCCACGTACTTTGATGTGGCAGTGCTGCGCTGCCTGCTGCAACCGCATTGGTCTGAGGAAGGCACACAGTGGTCTCTAATGTACTACCTTCAGAGGCTAAGGCATATGCTACAAGAAAAGCCGGAGAAAACACCTGAGCCAGAGATCACCCCTTTACCAAGACCTCGCAGCAGCTCCATGGTGGCTGCTGCACCTTCTCTGGTGAATACTCACAAAACTCAGGTAAGCAGTTGCCACCAGTAAGAAAATAGGCACTGTCGTGGTCATGCTGGAAAGTGATGGCTGGACAACTAGTGAAAAGCAGAGCTTTGATGTTGGTTAAGCTGCCCGGAGGTCAGATATGTACATTGATTCAGAAAGAGACCCTGAGAATGATCAGCGTTTAGGAGGCAGAATCCGATGCAGAGAGTCAGAGCTGGTGACTGGTGAAAGCTTCAGGGTTGATTTGGAATAATTAATCTAGAGTGAGCTGTGATAACATTAATTTTTAATGTGAGAATATACTAACCTAGCTGTCAGAAGAAATCAGACTGCCTTTGTATCACGGTGTAATGCTCAGGGCTCAATGAGCTTCTTTGGTGTAACCCCTCAAAAGAGAGAAAAGGAATTGCACTTGGTCCAGCACCACATACTCCAGGCAAACAACTGGGTTACAATATTTGGAGTAGACTTTGCAAAGAGGGACAGTGAGCAAAAGCCCTCCATGTTGTTACCTCTTCTCCTGCTGTTGTTGCGTAACTTTTCCCTCTGTATTTGCCAATAAAACCTCGGTAGACAAACTGCCCTAATAGGTGTCAAGACTCGCTCCCTGTTTTGCTGGAAGAGAAACCCCAGACTCCTGACCTTGGTACAGTATAGATATTTGTGTTAAAGCTTAAATGTTTTCTCTTTTGGGTAGTTCACTCTTGTTCCAGGGATAAAAAGGGGATGCTGCTGCAGTTTCAGTTAATCTCCTTGTTACGTGCTACTTTTAGGTCGTGCACTCTTTTCCTGTCATGTGGGCTTTTAACAGCAAATTCTGCTTTACTGAGTTGATGGAAATGCCTAAGAAAATGTAATACAGATTCTATTTTTGCAATCCAATTTTATGACACACCTCAAGTAAAAGACTCTATCTTCTGTTAATGTTGCTGTCAAATGCCTTTTTTGAGTCAGAACTCTCAGAATTTTTAGCGTTTTTTCATAAAATCTTTGCTTCCAGTATTGTGGAGCTCTGGCAATTTTTGACTTGTCATTTTAATAAGGGAGAAATGTGAAGTATCTTTTCTCCTGTACAGCCTAGATGCTCATAAGCCTGAAGACAAGCATAACCAATGTAAATATAAGTGCTGTTATTTTTAAATCTCAGAATTTTATAGCTAGTCTTGAGATTTTTATAAGGGCTGATGATTACTTGTAGTTTTAAGGGCTCAGCAGCAGCAGAATTCTTTAAACCATATTTTACCTCAGTGTCTTTTCTATAAAATGTTGCCTGTTTCATCCCTGTAAAAGCTTTACATATTTCCATAAAGGCCAGGTGATGGGAATTACTATTCAATCTTAATCTATCTTTGCCTGAGGATTTTATAGGATTGCTGTGCATGTACAGAAAATCCTCCTTAACACCATCTCCTGGAGGGAGAATTGGAAAGTACTGCCGTTGATGTGGTTCACTCTTTTCGTGCATATACTGCCTCTTTGCCCTTGCTCATAAAAACCCAGTTATTTCGCACGTTAGCAAGTTTAGTTACTAGTGTGAGAGGGAGTCCAGTCTGTGGTTCTCAGCCAAGTGGCAGCATGAATGGCCTTGGCTTCAATAGGCACTGTTTGCACTACTTCTCTATATACTGTGGAACACTTTCCTCCTTTCACACGCTTGGCTATTTCTTGCTATTCCGGACTGTTTCTCTTGCAGAAAATTCCTTTACTCAGTTGCTCTTCACTAACGTTTTTGTGTTAAATCCATTTGGCAATTCCACTGGGTACTTTCTAGCTGTTAATGTGAGGACTTTATCCAGGGCGTTCTTCCCTCCAGGGCTAGGTTTGATTGATTTGGTAACCTCTGTGTCAGTCCTGTGTGTTTTTACTGTACTTCATCAGATTGGAATCCTGCTTAAAAAGATTTCCAATTTGTTACACAGAACAGCTGTGATGGAGGAGGTGAAATGGTCTCCCATGCAGCAAAAGTTCCAGCTCATGCCCCATTTCTTTACAACTCCGAGGACTGAAATCTGAGCAATGCACTGAGACACCCAGGCTCTGTTTCATCCCAGCCAACTGTAGGGACTTAACTGCTGTTCTTAAATTCAGAGTCTCATCACTCAAGGCTATCTGCTAGTCAGAGGAGAGAATGCCACCTCCAGAGGGCTAAGATTTGTCCTTTTTTTCAGTCAACACAAAGGTCTCTGTGCTGAAACTTCACAAGCTTATCTGACACAGGGGTATGCTTAAAGCCTACGTTTTTTCAGTCTAGACCTTAAATTCCTGACCCAATGCCATAATTTCTGCTCAAAGGTTGATCAATAACTTCTCAAAAATAATGGCAGCAGACAAAAATGGATTAAAGCCAAAACCAGCTACCTGCAGATCACATCAGGGACCAGCAGATTTTTCTGGTAAATCCACATTCTTTCTGCTGTTCTGCAGCTTATCAGAGTAACTTCCTGCATTTCCCTAAGCTTCAACAAAACTCTCACACTTCTTATTTTTTTCTGTGTGCCTGAAATCACATTTCAAATATAAGCTTGGACCGAAGCAGTTGGAACTGAGAGAACATGAGAAGCATCCTTCATGTATGGCCTAGTGAACTACACAGCAAGGTAGAAAAAAGCTGGCTGCAGCATGCCAACCCTCCTTGCATACGAAAAAAAAGGCTGCTGGGTGGAGCGTGGATAAAATGAATCCTAGCTTCCTCTGGAATGTGAATTCAGTCTAAACACATTGCAGACGCGGCAACATGTGGTAAAGGAATCCTGCATTGCACCTGCCTGCAGTGAATTCAGTGTAAGGACGGGTCTAGGAAAGGAAACATTCAGAGGCTCACAAACCTCTTCTAGTCTTGCAGTAGCACTGTCGGGGCAAAGAGCCAAAGCTTCAATGAAGCGTGAGACCAATGCAGCTGCAGTGCTCGCTGCAATGCTAGTGTAAAGCCAAGAGTCTCAAGCGCGGTATCTTGAGTTGAGAAAAGTACTAATGAGCTGGTAGACCTACTATCATGCAGAAGGAAGGCTGTAGAAAGCAGAAACTACAAAATTTAGAGTAGCAGCCCCCAAACTGTTTTGCTTTGTTATCCATCCTATGCATGTCATAATTGCCACATAGTCTGCTGCACAGAATAGCCAAATTTTTTAATCACTCTTTAGCAGAAATTCTATCTTGATTCATTAAAATACATCATATACTACACTGTAGATTTAAGGTGATTCTGGAATGTGCTTTTCTAGTGTTGTTTTCTTGATACCTACCCTAAGTAGGTTCCAGGACTGGGACTGTGTCTTTCTGTGCCTTTGTATGGCTTGTATCACAGTAGGCCCTGATCCTCATTCTATCCTTTTGGTGACCATAAGCCACCTGATGAAACACTCATTTAGTAACTAATGGACAAAGATAATGAATCTGAAATAAATTCATGTGATGTTTTCCAGCCAGAAGAGACCAGAGAGCTGTAAAAGAGCCTGGCCATGTGGAGTACTTGCTGGCCTCGCTCTTGAGAACAGCTGGGGTTAAATCCTGATTTGCCATCTATTGGATTTTACATATGACTCCTTCCCTGAATTTAGTCTTGCGGTACTGCAAAGATGGCACCTAGAGCTTAAGACTTCAGCTACAAAAACTGTCACCGGCTTCTGCTGGACCTTCATATGCATAAAACTGCACACTTGTGTATTGCAGAGCTGGCTAGGCAGAGTCTAGACCTCCTTTACCATAGAAGTCACGTCATCCGTCGTTGACATACTGCTGTCTCTGGATAGAAAGCACAAAGGTGTTTTAGCATGACCCAGTTGTTTAGCGGAAGCTGTCTGATGGCGGAGCAAGGAAAAAGCATCTCCTTTGTAAAGAAGCTGATATTTAGGCAGAAGAAAGTTATCCTGAGGGAATCTAGTCAGGTCAGTTGCACAAACATCGCTTGAAAAGTAGCATCAAATCTTTAATGAGAACAGATGGCCAGGAGCTGAGCTTACGCCACCTTTTGTAGCAAAGCCTTTCTCCCGATTTGCTGAGCGCAGAGGGGCAGCGGAGTACCCTCTACTGACACTAGAGGAAAGCAGTCTCAAGGTTCTCACTTGTCGGGCAACGTGCTGTGCAGCAGCTATAGGGGCTTTCACAAATAGAAACGATGATGAGAACCGTGATGGACAGATCTCGGAGCACTGCTCTTACAAGTGAAGAATGCTTACAGATGCAGAAATCTTAGCGCTCTTTAGTAAGTAAATTTTTTTGTAAATCAAGTCTCTTGAAGGGATGGTGCTGCTTATTGCAATTCCATTCCAAAATATGCTTTAAAAGGCGTATGTTATTAAGGATGTATTCTTTTAGGTCCTAAATAAAATGCTTCCAAGAGGTAGCCACTGTGATTGCTGATAAATGTAAACCAAGGCCTCGAGAGAATCATCAGCTACCCAGAGTCATATCTGGGACGAGAATCAGAGCGGAGTTAGAACTTGGGTTCCCGTGCCACTAGATCACACCAGCAGCAGAGCCTGAGACTTTCTGCGGCAGCACAATGTGCTGTAGTTATTTTCTGTGGTGACAGAAATGTTAGACAAGATCAAGAATTCTGGGAGGTTCTGTTTGGTTTCTCGCTTGTTTTTCTTTAAATGTATGAATAGTGTTTTGTGTAATGAGCTGAAGGTCCTTTTCCTCTACAGTGCTCCTATGACAGTTCTTGGCCATAGTGCTTTCTTTTAAGCTGATTATCCTCTATTTCTGCTTGTGCTTATTGTCTTCTTTTGGGAGCTGCAGGATCTGACAATGAAATGCAACGAGGAAGAAAAATCACTAAGCACAGAGGCATTTTCAAAGATTTCACTGACCAACTTGCGTAGACCAGCAGTTCCAGATCTCTCCACAGATCTGGGGATGAACATCTTCAAAAAGGTGAGCGGAAGCAAATTTTATTTTATTTTACTTTACCTCTGATTCAGCCCCTCAGTGACCTGATACATAGCAGCTGCAGGGCTGCTTGGACTATATGTTCATTCCATATGTGAGGTTGGTATCTCTTTACATCGGAAATGATTCTGTGTGTTATTACATTGGTTTTTATATACACATTCCAAACACAATCCTGACATCTTTATTCAGATAACTGTCCTGCTGAAACTGCATGAGGGGAAGGTACTCTAACAGTGCTGATTTTTAAGCTACTAGTGCGCTCTGTACTTCCAGATAATTCAGTGAGATCTTCTAATGTTTTTACCTTATGAAGCTCTGAGTTTGTAACCATCCAAGATACTTAGTAGAGTTTTGTGGATTCTATGAATCTAACTCATGGTCTGAGAATGTTGTAAAACTGTACATGGACATCCATCCCAGCCTAGGGCAAGACTGAGTTTCTTTAGATACTCATGTGGGTCCAGAGTGCGGATTGTTGCTATCAGGGTAAATGGCCAAGCTAAAAAGTTCAGAGTAGAAGGTTATATGTAGCCACATCTTTGTGTTATCTTTTTCGCTCAAGTGGTAGTTGCCTTGCTTCAAAGCCTCTACCTGCTCTCATGTCTGCTCCTCTTCTTCCTGCAGTTTAAGAGCCGCAAAGAGGACAGGGAACGTGAGCGCAAAGGGTCAATTCCTTTCCACCACACTGGGAAGAAGCGGCAACGAAGGATGGGGGTGCCATTCCTCCTCCATGAGGATCATTTGGACGTCTCACCCACTCGCAGCACTTTCTCCTTTGGCAGTTTCTCTGGAATCGGAGAGGACCGGCGTGGCATGGAGAGAGGAGGATGGCAAACCACCATATTAGGTGAGATGTTCTTATCTCTGCCCCAGGCTCTGTGTCATTCCTGTCCTGAACATCCAGAGGACAACAGAGACTCTTTATTTCTTCATCCATCCTTTTGCCATCTTATGTCATGGGCTCTGTTTGCAGCATTACACCCATATTTGTCCAAGTGGCAACTGTGCTGACAGCAGACTTCAAATGTCTTATGCTTTAGTTCACTTTTTCTCTGAAAAATAGCATCTTACTGAAATAACAGCTAATGTAGCAACCTGTGGTGATATCTGTACCACTTGAATAGGCATTCTCTGAACAGCAGCAAGCATAGCACAACTGCAGCTTAAAATAGATTAAAGGAATGGTTGCATCCTCTTCTTTTAAAGAGAAATTTCTGGAGAGGCAGCAATATTAGGAGTATGACAAAAATTCTTTGCTGTCTTCCTCAAGTGAATGATGGATACAATATGAAAGGGATAGCATCTCAGATTGTGAGGCTTACCATCTCAGATTGTGAGGCTTACCTGTCTTGGTATTGCAAAGACACAGTGTTTAAATCTACATATTGGGTCCTTCAAGCTTTCGTTTCACTGAACACTGTCTAGGCATTGTTCCTCTTTCACAAACCAACTCGTAATGTCATAGATTTTTATCCTCACACTCTTTTGTGGAGACCATAGGCAGCAAAATGACTGTCTAAGGCCACTCCAGAGCCTTCTCATTTTTACTGGCTTAAATGGCATCATTTTGGTAAGCTCTCCATTGTAAACAAGTCCCTCTTTAGGACTCAAGACAATGAGCTTAGCCAAGTGAATTCTTAAAGATCCATATGTGTTTTGTCGATGGTTAATACATGGACATCTACAGAATTGTAAAAGAATAACAAAATTAGTATCCAAGTCCTCCTTTCCGAATCTTCAGTAGCTCCAGAAGATTGTTAAATCAGGAGCTCCAGGTTCTCGTCCTGGCTTAACCTGCAATTTTTTCTTTCTGATATCTCAGTGAAATAATATATTTCATATCTGATGAATAACATCCTGTCTACTTCAGATGCAGTCCCTCATTCAGTAGGTTCTTTTGATTTGTATTTTACTGTATTCCTGAAGAATTTCCTTTCTTTCCTATCCTAATATACCTATTTCTTTTGGACGAGGTGAGAATAAACCAAACTCCTATCACCCGCCCAAAAGGTAGAGTCTTTCAGCGCTGACCAATCTTATTTTCCTGAAGCCTCTGGTGAATGATAACGTGGGTGTCAATTAAATCATTAATATGCTGAGGGAAAGACCCCTGCAGAGAGTTTGTACTTTACGGAACCCCTGCGAGGTATCCCACTATAACTTATGGTTCTGCTTCACAGGGTCCTGGAAGCCTTGACTTTTGCAGACTCCAACACTTTCATTTCTATCCTGTGCTACTCTCTCTTACCTCCCAGAACCTCTCAGTTGGGTAAACTATAACCGTTTCTTCTCTTCACCCCCTAGGCAAGTTTACCAGGCGGGGGAGCTCTGACACAGCAACGGAGATGGAGAGCCTGAGCGCCAGGCACTCACACTCTCATCACACGCTGGTCTCTGACCTGCCGGACCACTCAAACAGCCACGGAGACAACACAGTCAAAGAAGGTAAATTTAATGCAACAGGGAAGAAACGTTTCACTGAAATACCAAACCCAAGAAGCTGAGGAAATGTTACTGTTTCTGTGTATGAGTATACGACTAATTGGTTTTCCTCCCCCACAATCTGTTGTTTTGTTCTATGTAGAAAAATCTTCCAAACCTTTCATGTTTCTCTGGTTCAGTTAAAAAAAAAAAATAATAAATAAATAAATAAGTAGCAGCCATCAGCAATGAGAAGGCATAGTTCAGGGTTTTTTTCACTTTACAACACAGCACTGAAGTTGGGGCAGAAACTTGGTATCACTAACTTCAGTGCTTTCACCGGTAGTCTCGTGGTATTTAGTGCCCCTTCGCAGCCCACAGCTGCTGGATTCTACTGAGCATCACAGTTTTTTCTTAATTCTCCTGGTTCCAAATAGGAGCCTGACCGAATACTCAAAGTCTCCCTGAGGCCCATCTGTCTTGGAGACCTCTGCAGAGGTAACAATGCCAGTGTGCCACGATGGAAGAGATGGGAGAAGCCCTGGTGGGATGAAGTCTGCTCCAGAAGGAAGAGTCTTTCTGTTGGCAGGACAACACCACCTTTGTCGAACAATGTTAGCCAAGCAAAGGAAAGCTCTCTTCTGTCAGCAGAGCTGTCTGCATCAGAGCAGTTGGCACAGCTCCTACTGCCTAAATACAGTGATTTTATTTTCTCCCTGATGCATAGTGCTGCTGACAAAACCTGGTCATAGAGATTGGGCCTCACTTGTGGCAAGTGCAACCTTAAACCTGGACAGGGGAACAGGATATCATACCCGCCATGGAGCAGGGCACAGTCTGTCTCTGCACAAGCTGTCAGGCAGCATACCTAGGAGGCTACAGATGCACTCACACGATATGGGCTACACCTTTGGAGCTCTCAAAGCACATCAAATCGGAACACTCGGAGAGAGGATGGATTTGCGTCAGCTCTAATCCAGTGTGGACACGTCTCCTTCATCTCTGCTCTGTGTGTCCTGGACAAAGCACTCCTCCTGAATCAATTTTATGGAGTATGTCTTCTCAGCCTGCATTAGTTCTATAGGACAGTCATCCTACACTCTACACCAGCTTCCTAGCCAAATATTTTCTAAAATTTTCAAACTTTTCACTGCCATATGCAATGCATGTTTTTCTGGTTGTACCCCAGGTGCAATTTTGCAGCAGCTGTATGAATAATAGGATACATTACACTATTTCTGGTGGAAGTCTATGACTTTGAGCAAATCATTCCATAGTTGGAGAGTAAGTACCAATATCACATATGTCTTTTGTTTTGTGTGACCAGCTAAATCCAAGCATACTGGCCATTCATAGTTTCCCATCTGCTTTCCCTGATCAGGAGAGATTTGCTAATGAACATATTGCTTCTGTCCGATACGCTGAAAACCAGAGATGAAAAATTAGTCATGTCCTAGGTAGCTGCTCAAGACGAGCACATAGCCACACACTGCAGACATGCATGGATGCAAATCAAGAGTTCTTAGTCCTCCTTCCCTGCCTCTGTGAACCTCATCTAGCCTGTGATAATGAAATAAAAATTCAACACAGGAAAAGTCACTTTATGTAGGATTTGGACATGGATTTTTGATACCCATTTCAAAACAAACTAAGCAAAACCTTAGTGAAATGAAAAATAGCTTTGGATAATTATTAAACTTTGCAGCTCAGGAACAAAATGTCCTAATTCCATCTTTATTGTTTATATCCACCATGCAAATTTCAGTGAATACCATTAAATAGTCACACTTGCGGGCGAGTAACCCTGTGGTTACAGGCAGCTAATTGCTGCCCCCAGTCATTGACCAAATTGTAGCCTAGTTCAAGGTACTGCTTAGAACATTTCTGCTGATAAGAAGTGCTGGTTTAGTGCTTGCCGGTAGGGTTGCACAGGCTATGAGGAAGTGCACTCACGACTCCAGCAAGTTGTTTTTTGCGTAATGTAAGCAGTCCATCCTCAAGTCAGTGCTTGAAGATTCTTATTAGATGTATGTTATTTTATTTTATTCATTAGAACACATAAAATAGCCTTATGTAGAGGTTCTGTGATGCCATAGCCCTGTTACTGTACTGTCTGGGAGAAGGTGGTCCTGTCATCACTCTAGGACACATAGGGCTTTTCCATAGTGCAGGGTGTACAAACCTACTTACAAAGCAATAAGTGTGGGAAACTGCTGACATTGTGGCCTGAGGTTCACTGTAAGCTGTAAAGCCATGGTGAATCTTTTAGCAAAGTCCATCTGTGTAGCCAAAATGCTGCCACTACCTGTGCGTTAGCTGAAAGTTTAAAGCTTAAGTTGAAGTTAAGCTTGGCGAGTTTGTGATGTCTGTTCTCCGAGCACTGTGAATTTAGGCACCACATTGCCTTTCCATCAGTCAGCTTTGCATTTTGGAGATGGTTTAGACTGACACAGGTACTGTTAGGGATACACTGCTCTGTTTGTTTTCAACTAATGTAACGAAAGTTTTCAAACTGGTGTGACTTAGAAAGCTGGTCCAAATCGGTGATGCTGTTACCCTACCTTCACTCCTGCATCCAGCTGCAGAGCCCTTCCTCTTTCCTTTGCAGGGACAGTGCTGCTTTTAAGACCAGGCACTGGACCAGTACAAGGAGCAAAGCTAGCCAAAATCTAATCCCTCTTTTAGATTAGATTTAGACTGGCTGAGCTCCCTGATCTACTTAACTGCCCAGTTGACAGAGATCAACTTAAGCCGCCATGGAACTGTACTGCTAGAGCAAGCTTGGGGTTGTTCTAATTTCTACTGGCTTAAAGGAAGAAATGAGTCTATGCTTTCATCCCTGTACCCATGATAGGAATTAGTAACCTGTCTTGTCTTTCAGCATTACAAGCTGCATTAGGAGTTGCTCCGTTCTTGTAAACAAGTACAGCCTCAGATTTCCATTTCATAAGTCTAGAGATGGAAATTTACAGGTAGACATTTTCCTCCCTGCAGTGCGGTCCCAGATCTCCACCATCACTGTGGCAACCTTCAACACTACTCTGGCCTCATTCAATGTGGGCTATGCCGATTTCTTCAGTGAGCACATGAGGAAGCTTTGCAACCAGGTGCCTATCCCCGAGATGCCCCATGAGCCGCTCGCATGTGCCAACCTGCCGCGGAGCCTGACAGACTCCTGCATCAATTACAGTTGCTTGGAGGATACGGATCACATTGATGGAACCAACAACTTTGTCCACAAGAACGGCATGCTGGATCTCTCGGTAATTGGCAAGGAAAGAGGAAAACCAGGTCCCTCTTCTGTCAATATAGCTGTACCATTGAGATCAGGGGTTTGATGGGCTTTTCCTCCACCTCTTTATATGACTTCTCTCAGCAGTGCATAAAGGTCAGTCAGATACATTTGTGCATATCATAAAAGTCTCCTCTGAGATACTACAACTCCCATTACTCCTTGCAAGGAGCGCATGTGCATGTGGAATGCACACGTCAAATCTTAAGTGATATTATGCAATGGCTGTGTTCCTGGGGCATGCACCAAATTCCCTATAAAACAGTGTAAAACTGAACAGCACCTTTCTAATGGCACCTTAAAACTCACCTTCTCTGCATTCCCTTTAATGACTTGACAGCTCCTGATGCACTGAAGTAGTATTCTCAGGCTCACGGATGTCATGCCATGGTTTCCTTTTCTGCCTGACTGTGCCCAGCCTGTGGTTTCTTGTCCTACACCTAGATTGTAAGCTCTTGGGGTTGAGGGCTGTGTGTACTTCATTCTGAGTTTGTTCTGTGCCTGCTATAATGAGTCTCTGGTCTGTGACTAGAATTTCCAGGCACTACAGTAGTAGTAGAGAAAAAAACATCTAGCTTTAAATGTCATGTTTGATTCTCCCAGGTGGTCCTGAAGGCTGTTTACTTGGTCCTGAACCATGATATCAGTTCCCGGATTTGTGATGTGGCTCTGAACATTGTGGAGTGCTTACTTCAGCTTGGTGTGGTGCCCTGTGTAGAGAAGGTTCGGAGGAAGAGTGAGAACAAAGAAAATGAGGCTCCTGAAAAGAGGCAAAGTGAAGGATCCTTCCAGCTCAAAGGGGCTGCATCTGGTGGTTCAGCTTGTGGATTTGGGCTTTCCCCAGTTAGTGGAGCAGGAGATGGAGGAGAAGAAGGAGGTGGTGGAAGCAGTGGAGGAGGTGGAGGTGGAAGTGATGGAGGTGGTGGAGGAGGAGGAGGGCCGTATGAGAAGAATGACAAAAAACAGGAAAAGGTTAGTCTTCCTTCCCTTTATGCAATTCCTGAATGTACTCCGAGATCTGTTGAGTATGCACGTCTATGCAACTGCCCTTCTCTTTTACCTCCTTTTATTTTGCACCATAATGACAAATTAATTTGTTTTACTCTGTTGCTCACTTGGGATTCCACCGAAGAAACATGCTTCGGGAATTCAAGTGTTGTAACTACTCCAGTAAAGCAGCTGCCAAAAGCAGAGTTTGTGAGCTCAGTATTTTGTCAAAGTGCCTGAAACCCTCAATCACAATGTTTTTTTTTCAGGTTTATTATTCATAACTTGTAAGGAAAACCAGAATCTCATGTGTGACCACAGTTTCTTTTCTTTGAGAGACAGAAACCATAATTTTTTCAGTATCGTTCTGAGAATTAGCCAAGAAATGCCGTTGCTGACCTCCAAAATTGCAATTCATAGTAGCATAATACCTAAGGCGGTTTAAAATAAGCTGTGTATTTTTCTACCCAAGTAAGCCAGCTCTCTGTTTTTCAGGCAGAATGTTTTGAAGTAAGTGCTGAATAATATTAATAGCAGCATGCAGGGGGCTTCACAGTTATAGCATGACTGTTTGAGGGGAGCTGAAAGGGAGGAGGCTGGTCTGTAAGTATAATAACTGCAGTAAACATTTCAAGAGGAACAACTCAGTAATGAAGTATCTGAGAGGAGAAATATACAGCAATTTGTTAAAAGTAAAAATGCCCCAAAAATGCCAGTGGCTGTGCCAGGGTTTTCACACCTCTTTCCCTCTGTGACCCTCAGGATGAAAGCCCATCTGTCAGCACCCATAGGCTGGCACTCACAATGCTGATCAAAATTGTGAAGTCCCTGGGTTGTGCCTATGGTTGTGGAGAAGGACACCGAGGGCTCTCTGGAGATCGCCTGAGACACCAGGTATTCCGGGAGAATGTAAGAGAATTAAAGCTCATTAAAGCGTCCCCTGTGTACTTTTGACATCAGCCGCTGAGATTGCTGTCTGCCCCCTCTGTAGCTTTCCCTGTTTTGGCAATAAACGTGTTGCTCTCTGCCCCAGCTCACAGGCTGTGTTGCAGCCCAGCCGTAGCAGATTTTCAGCTATCGTGTTACCTTCCAGCAAGCCCTGGGGCTTGCTAAGAGTATACCTGAGGCCCAGGGTGCTTCTGACCACCCCAGTAGATGGGTTGTCTTGGAAGGGACAAATCGATGGGAGCAAATCCCCCGTGTGAGCGGAAGTAAGTGATTTTTCACACTGACAGAACCCCAACAAAGTACGCTATTTACAAGAGGTGCAGCTATCTTGGATTGCATATCTGAATCCAGAAGTCTAAGATGTAGTTACGTCCACCTTTCCTCATGGTGGTTATGACTGGTTGCTGCTGGGCTGCTCCACCAGCTCGTGATGGTTGGAGTGTATTGTGCTTGCAGGCATGTTAGTGTGCTGCGAGGAAGAAGACTCATGCCGTATTGAAGGGCAGAGTGGATGGTCACTGCCGATTCCTTGCATTTTTTGGTTCTGCCTGAGTCGAAGCAGTGGAAAGTGCCCAGGATGTAGCCCAGACATCTGACTTTATCCAGAAGACTTTGAGCCCCTGAGAGCAGTCCAACGCCCTGTCAAATGGGAGCCTTTCAAAGGCTTTCTCCAGCACATACCTTCTCCTCACCTTCTGTGCTTGCAGCAGGAAGTGGTTTTGATGACTGTAATGAGCCAGGTGCTTCTCCATGGCTTTGGTTAGCATGGGCCGTGCCAACAGAGCTGTAATTTGGTTCTGGGATCTGAGCTAGATAGCTCACACATGGATTGGCTGCCTCTGTGCCCTGCAGCATTCTTCTGTTAGCTAGATTCCTGGGTACTGAGGAGACTGCAGCAGTAACATTAATTCTGGACACAGTGGGACAAGATGGGATGAGAGAGTCCCAGTGGTAACAGTAGACAGGTTATGCACAGAGCTCTGGTTGAACATACACTATATTCACCAAAATGTCAATTGGGCTTTTATGTTGTGTTGGAGCTGAGCCAGAAGAGTCTTTAGGCTTGTGCATAACTTTAAGTATAAATTAATAGGTCTCTTGGAGCCAAGGTTCTTATCAAGACTCATTGAATTGAGGTCTTTATGGTAAGAGATTTTCCTACCCTTCTTTAAGTCTGCTGCATTTCCTGTGCGTTTGTCTGTCCAAACTGCTTTGCATGCACCATTTGTGTTGATTGCGTGGACAATCACATGTCTGAGTTTACTGAAAAGTTAAGCACCCTATTGTGGGTAACAGTAGAGTTCATGTTTCCCATAGAGCTGATATTTCAGGTTCTCTAACTCCAGCCTGCATGGGGTCCTGGTAGGATGCATACTTTTGTGGTAGGAAGTTGACAATTAATAGCTTTTAAATAAAAAGCTAA
This sequence comes from Baryphthengus martii, assembly GCA_013396935.1. Classification (NCBI taxonomy): domain Eukaryota; kingdom Metazoa; phylum Chordata; class Aves; order Coraciiformes; family Momotidae; genus Baryphthengus; species Baryphthengus martii. The sequence goes on along the minus strand of VWZK01017431.1, from coordinate 26,341 downwards.
TGTTTTATACGATATAAATTGGTCACAGGTGCATCAAATCAGATGCCCAAGGCTAAGAACCTGTTACACTAAGGCAATTAGCCTTGGCTGAGGTGGTACATTCTTACTTTGCTCATATTCAGTGAGATTTTACCTTGGGGTTTGAGAGAGGAGGAGAGGCCTTGAGACATGGCTGGAAGTAACTCCACCACAACCTCCAAACAGTGGCACCTGTACTGGTGCACTGTCTCCTTATGCTGGGTTTCTTATTGGCTTCAGAAATGAATCTGTCTTCTGTTACAGGACCCAAACCTCCTTGCTCCCAGAGGAGGTAACTTTAGACAGACAGAAGGGCAGAGCACTGACTAAGCCAGAGTAAAGAATACCCTGCTTCTATTAGCAAAACTCGAACACATACTGTGATGTGATGAGATTTGATGGATATCGTTGCAGGCTCAGAACTGCCTCACAAAGCTGTACAAACTGGATAAAATGCAGTTCCGGCAGACCATGAGGGATTATGTGAACAGGGATTCTCTCAATAATGTGGTGGATTTCCTGCATGCTTTACTGGGATTTTGCATGGAACCAGTCACTGACAGTAAGTATAGCTGGCATCAGAAACTCCCTCTTGACTATTCCTAAACTGTATCATCAGACAAAAGCCACACCCTTTTATTTTATTTTTTTTTAAAAAGAAAAAGAAAAGTTAATTACTATCCTCAGAATACATGGAGTGTATCCTCAGCCAGTGCAGGTCAAGGGAGTTGGATCTCTTCTGATTTGACCACCCAGTGGTCTCACCTAATGACTTTGTGTCACCCCGGGCACCTGAAATGGAAAGCCTCTCTTTTGATTGATCCTGCTTGTTGTTCTTGGCTCTTAAAAAAAAAATAAATATTTTCATTCAACTATGCCTCAGACAGGAAGTTTTCTGCTTCATGACATGACCAGGTGACAGTTGGAGCAGCCTGTTTAATCCAGGTTTTAGTCTGAATGGAGATAGAATTGTGCAGTAAAACCCTCTCTGGTGCCTCAGGTGAGGCAGTAAATGGCAAGAACAGATTGAATAAACAGGAACATGAACACGCAGATGCCCCTGCCTGCAGTTACAAGGGTGTGTGCACGTGTGTTTATGTATATGGATATATTTATACCTTTTTAAAGTTTGGAAAGTTATTGCTATTAGAATGACCAAATATTTATGCTTGGCCACTGCATGCGACAGAAGCTAACAGTGACTGTTTACAGAGCAGGAATAGCATTTGGGGAGCCTGACTAGTCTATTAGCCTACCTCTGATCCCAGACATTTCAGAGAAAGCATAAAAAAATATTATACAGCAGGCTTTTGGGAATAAGATGCCTGCAGGAAGTTTCCCCAAGTATTAATCAATCATCGACTGGCTCACTCTTTGAAGCATGGCAGCTCATGCAGCTCCTGAAAGCATTTTCTCTCACCTAATGAAACTGGGATGTTTTTTGTTATTCATAGAAATGTGTAATTCTATTTTTACTCTTTCTGAGAGCTTGCTCTGCTTGTGCACCTTGCTAGGACAAATTTTTGTGGTTTAGAAGATTTTCTTTCCATAGATGTTGTCACTTTTCAGCTTAATCAAGCATCTCTTGTCCTTTAGAACAGCAAAGAGAAAAGTTTGAGGTATTGTTCGAATTTTATACCTTATTCTGTACATCTCTAAAGGAGTGATGTGGATAAAAGGAAGCCAGAGTGGTCCTAATCTTTTCAATCCTTTTTCATACTGCAGCTATTTCTGGGAAGGTTTTATCCTTCTCATTTATTTTACCCTTCTCTTCCACTTTATTTTTGTTTCCTCTTCTTGTTAGTTTGCATTCTCTTTTTATTTTTGTGGATTGGGATTGTGAGAACTGATCATAGGATATTAGGTGGGGACCTGCCCTTGTCTCATGTAGCTGAAACGCTTTACATGTGTCTTTAAGCCATCTTTTTTAAACCATTCCTAACAAGAGGGCTTGCTTATACTTGAATTTCACAGACAAGGCTGGATTTGGGAATAACTTCACCACAGTGGACAACAAGTCTACAGCCCAGAGTGTAGAAGGTATTATCGTGAGTGCCATGTTCAAGTCGCTGATCACTCGCTGTGCTTCCACTACACATGAGCTGCACAGCCCAGAAAACCTGGTAAGCACTTGATTTCATTTACTGTTTCATTTGTGTGTCACCAGTGAGCATAGCAAGCTATGCAGTCACAGCTGAAACACAGTATAAATGTGCTGCCCTCCTTGCATGCCTGCCTTGGAACCTGGAGACTGAGCCAGGATAAATGCTGGGCACTCTGAATTGCAGATTTCTCTCTGTTCAAGCAGCTTCTGTGTTTGTTTTCGTTTGTTTGGTTTTTTCCAAATGCATTAGTAGCATAGTTTGGAGAAAGTGATTAATGAACAAAATTACAGCCAGCATACATCAACTTTCAGCAAAATTAAAGTCAGTTTACTTGGTTAAGGGGCCTGACCCACCCGTGGCACAGTGTGTGTTACTGAACAGCAAGCAGTTTGGCAGAGCTTCCCAAGATTTAGACAAACATTCAATTTCCCAAACACCTCGAGGAAAGTAAGTTGCTGATGATTTCTGCCTATACGCTGTCTCCCCATAGCAGTCAGTAGGATGGACGTCATGAGCTGTCATCTTCCAGACTGGTGTAGAATCTAGAAGCTAATTGCAAACTACCTCCTTTATTATCAGAAATTGGATTTTTTCATGGAAGCAACCAAGAAAGACTCTTGTGCTCCGTCCTTACAGCAGAGCTATAAAGTCACTGAAGCCCAGCTAAAGGGAGAGGAAAGAAACCAGTCACATCCTAAACCAGCACAGTAGTCTGCCTAAGTATAAGTCCTCTGGTTCTTATGGATATTCCTCCTTTGAAATGCTTCTCAGCAGAGATTAGGTGGTGGGGTACAGAAAAACATGCACCATTGTTGGCTCTAGATTAAGATCACCAAGTGTAAATTTTCCTTATAAATTGTATGTCTTTCTGGACCCTATGTGTGTAAGGTGAAACTTATCTTTAAGTGTAGTACCATTAACTGTGCCTGTATGGAGAACATAATATGCAGAGCATATATGAGGATTTCCTGTTGTTGCATCACTCTTTAAAGCCAAGCTTATGTTCAGAATCTTATGAAAAGGAGCCTTAATCACTGTAGAGATCTAATTATTTGTTGATTTGTTTGGGTTTTTCTTTGTTGAAAGCTGTCTGTGCAGTTCCTAGATGGGAATTTTCAGAATAATAGAAGATCTGTCAGGAAAGTTCACAGATCAAAAATCAGATCCTCTACAATTGTTCCTTCCATTCCCTTGCCCTCAGATATAGAGGTGATTTGTCATATCACAGATGTGTGTGAATGTTCAGAACTAAAAAGAGCCTTGAGTGTAGGAGTAGGTTGGGGAATGAATGAGTCATTCCACTCTCTTTCCATGACGTAAAGCTCTAAAATAATTGAGAAAAATCCAAAACACCCACTGGTTTTGAAACAAAACATGCCATCTTTTGCAATCTGCCTCCCTACCCCACTCCTTTCATGCCTTTTAAGATTATGGGCTAGACAAGTGGAATAAAACAGGCTCTAAGTCATCTTTGCAACTCCCTCATCTTGCAGCTGTTTTAGCCTCTGATGCCTCTACATCTGATGTTGCCCATTGCAGAATACGTTCCATCACAATAATGCTCTTCGTTGTCTGCTGCTTCTGAGTGCACTAAATGGAGTTTCCAGCATTTTAGCCAGAAAACACAAACCCTGTGTGTGCAGAGTATATCACTCAACAGCTAAGGGAAGTAGTGGCTCGATGAAGTACCTTAGAATCTACTGATTCTCACTGCTTCTTTACAACCTGCAGACTGAATTCTTTCATTTTCATGATGTCTTGCTGCTCAGGGCTTGTACTGTGATATCCGACAGCTGGTCCAGTTTATCAAGGAGGCTCATGGGAATGTATTCCGGAGAGTGGCCCTCAGTGCCCTCTTAGACAGCACTGAAAAGTTAATACCAGGGAAAAAAACAGAGGAAACGGAGCAAGAGCCAAAACCTTCTGGGAGCAAAAGGTGGGTGTCTAGGAGAGAGAAGGCAAATGACTGACTCGCATATGGTCATATGACTACATGCACCGAACACAAATGTACAAAGTCCAAGGGCTTGTGTATTTTATCTTCATATCATGTCATTTCCTGATGTACAGAATTGCACAGTGGCAGCAGTCTCCTTTAAAATTTAATGAACTAATACAGTAGTAGATTTGCAGCAAAAAGTGTTAACTCTCTCATATAGGAAGCCTAAGAGAACAGCACAATGGAAACACTAGGAGAAGGAAAGGCTAAGAGAAGTAAGAAGCGTGGTGTCAGTCCCAAAACACTATGTGGAAATAGCTTTTAATGTGCATCACACCCTTAGTGTTGTTTATGTGATAGGTAAGCCCTGGTATGCAAAACCAGTCCCAGAAGAAATCTAATCCTGACATGCTTCTTTATCAAAAAGAAATTTTCTCTGGTGCTTTAAGGCTCATTATATTAAAATGTTTGAAAGAAGGATTAAGAAAGTTGAAAAATTCCTGAAAACCTTGGCTTAGCTTCTAAGAGCTGGTGCCTTTTTCATGAATAATATTTGTAGAGGCAGTTAAATTGCTAAAGAGAGGGTACATCTCTAAAGCTGCTTTGTTGCTCAGCAGCACTGGTTTCCGTGTCATGTAGCTATGCAATGACTATGAGATGGTCCATCCATTGGGTTTATCTGATGGTTTATATTGTCTGTATAGATCTGAGGTGGGAAGCGTTATCATTGACAAAGGCCAGGCACCAGTTGCCCCTGATGAATGCCGTAGTTACATCTCAAGCCGCCCAATGCAAACTCCGGAACAGTAAGTGAACGTTGAATTGTTTCCTGTGTAGTCAGCAGCTTCCTTCTGGGGTTAGTAAAAATGGACAGGACAGCATGAAATTATCTCTTGAAATGGTACAACAAATGTGTGGAGCTGCAAATGTCTGTTCAGGAGCTGCAGCTAACAGCCAAAAATGCCCATTTTCACTGCTGCCACCAGGATTATCAAATGACAGTGCAATATGATTTAGCAATACCACATTCTAGCATAGCCACAAACAGAGTGTTAACTCCTCAGAGATGTCTTCTCAGATGTTCTCCATGCTCTGTACTTCTGAGGGACGATTCCAATAATTTTCAACTTCCAAGTTGTAGCCAAGGGTCATTAATCCTTTACTGCCTTCCAAGAGCCAGCCTATTCCTGACTTATCTTGGGCACAGTCTCTGAAGATTGTTGCATTTCCCTTATCAGCACAAGTGCTTAGTGAGTGAGTCAACTTGCTGTTAGACATGACAGGTTTGAAGTCTCTCTATTGTCCAAAGGACTAAGAATCTTAGAAAATTTTATAAATGGCTGATAATCCCTAAGCAACTTTGGACAAGTAGTTTAACTTCTCCACGCCTCTGAATACCCATCTGTCTTGTTAAAGTGCTTTGAGATGCACTGTATAAAGACATTGCTTGCACAAGGGCCCAGAGCTCATTATTATGTATTCTCTTGCATTAACTGAGCCTGCAAATTCTGCCTGTTACTGAGCCTGCAAGGATAACACAAAGCCCTTTACTGCTCTACAGAACTGCAGCACGCTGTTTTTCTCTGAGCCCTGCCATGGCCATGGGAGATCTCAAGAGCATAGCGAAAGATGCTGTCCCCATTCCAATACATTAATGAGAACTGTGAGTCCAGCAGGTTCACGAGCGGCTCTCATGATCTCCAAAAGCTCTCCAGTACACATGCTTGTAGAGCGTACCAGTGTAGTCTTATCAATACGGGTCGTTTTGACCTAAAGAAGATGATTTGGTTTTCATTCGTAGGAACTAAAAATTAGAATGACTTCTACAGCAAATAAACTCCTCAGAGTAGAAAAGATAGTTACTTTGTGCCTGAAACGATATTGAGCATGGTGTCAAACTTGATTATGTCCCACTGAGAAGAGTATATTTGAAATTCAAATGAAAAAAACTCAAAGAATGGAGAGATTAGGAGGGGGCTACAGGAAGGAGGCCTCGTTCCCCTGAACACCCCAACTCCACTGAAATGTAGTTCACACTCTTCATCCGTTTTCTTCTAGTGATGAGCAAATCCAAGGGGCTGTTCTGGGTCGCAAAGACTTCTGGCGGAAGATGTTCAAGTCACAGAGTGCAGCGAGCGATACCAGTAGTCAGTCTGAGCAGGACACATCCGAGTGCACCACTGCTCACTCTGGGACCACCACAGACAGGCGCTCCCGCTCCCGTTCCCGACGAATCTCCCTTCGAAAGAAGCTCAAACTCCCCATAGGTAAATGTATGTCTCTTCCTGTTTTATACATATTTTGCACGTGCAGAGAAATACAAATAGATATATCTGTCTTTAAAAATATTGCAATGCAGTTCCTTATTGTCCGAGTATATTTTATATTCTCCCAAGGGATGCTGGAAAATGCTGCTCTCTCCATTTTACAGATGGGGAACTTGAGGCAAAGGGAAATGGAAGCAATTTGCCAAAGGTAACAGAGGATATCTGTGGCAAAAATAGAATATTGAATCTGTGTCTCCAGAGGGCTAGTACCTTAATCTCATAGGCGTTGTTCCTCTCTGTGGGAGAGAAATATTCCACATAGCATTGGATAGATAAATTACATCCTTTATGAGTCCCAGGACCTGACCTTGCATGGTAGTTAATATACGTGACATGAAAAGGTTGCCTTCCCTTTTTCTCCCATTTTCTCATACCCTAGCATGGACATTTTGGAGAAATATGCTGCAATTGCTAATAAATAGATTTGGCTTGAAAGCATTTTCAGAATTTTCCTGAGCGGCTTATTCTGCAACAGGGAACTGGCTGAAGCGATCCTCCCTCTCTGGCCTGGCTGACGGGGTAGAAGATCTCCTAGATATCAGCTCTGTCGACCGTCTGTCTTTCATCAGGCAGAGTTCCAAGGTAAATGTGTCAGGATGGGTTGCAGAGAACTTGGAAGGACAGGATCTGTCTGGTTTTACCTGTCCAAGGAAACATTCAACTCAACATTGACATTGCAGCCAATGAGACTCAGTCACAGACGTCTTCTGAGTAGAGTGCCATGGGAATTTGATATTGGACTTCTGTGGCTCACAGCGAAGACCTTGTTAAACCTACACTATTTGTCAGTCAGTTCACTGAGAGAGAAATGCAGGCTCTGCTGCATTTAACTTAAGGTTTAATTGTTGGTCACTTCTTCCTTCTTTGTGCCTTCGCAATCTCTTGCAAAAAACCAATCCTATAAGCAGAAAGTTTAAAAGATTAAGCATTTCAGCGTATGTAAATCTGTGGAGACCCACTTGTGTTGCTATGGTGATCCACTGTGTCGCAACCCTTCTGTAGACGTTTTGTGTCTAAGCAAGGAAGACCAAGAGATGGTGGTACGGCACAGCCTGACCCAGCCTTCTGTCTTTACACAGGTGAAGTTTACCAGTGCAGTGAAGCTGTCAGAAGGAGGGGGGCCAGGAGGTGGCCTGGACAATGGGCGAGATGAAGAGGAGAATTTCTTCAAGCGTCTTGGTAAATGGCGCACCTGCCGAAGACACCCATCCAAGCTTCATCACACAGAAGAAAAAGATGGTTAGAAATCAGGGTTCTCGTCTCCTTTTTTCTTTCTTTTTTTCTTTACTTTTTTTTTTTTTTTAAATAGTCTTTCTTTCTGTATTTTACCCCTTTCCCCCTCTTCCTGCTTTCTCCATAGTTTTTGTATCCATTCTAGCCTTCTCCAAATTTTTAGTCTTTGTAAATGTTTTCTCTCCCTTCCTTCTTTATTTTATTTTGATTAAAATAATCCACAATATTCTAGTAAAGAGATTTTTTTTAAAAAATCAATACCATACAAATAAATTCGTACAAATACAATATTTGGACTTTTTAAATCAAATTGAATTTGATCAGTACACTTGAAAAATTAATGCTTGCTTCAAAGCACTTATTCAGTTCAAAATTAGGTATGTAAATCTTCCGTTGCCTAATCTAACAATGGGTGTTCCATCCGCTTTTTTTGTTTTTTGCTTTTTTTTTTCCAATTTGTGACCATTTGACAGTTTTAGTGAAGATCAGCACAGAAATGGAAAACCCTGCACAAACCTTGTTATAATTATCTCTTTTCTTCTGTGTTTGCATGTCTAGTGTCTGCATACCATTTGTTAGGGATGCTGTCCCTTTTTCTAACACACAACATAATAATAACACCACTACTTTGCCACAAAAGTATATTTGATTGCAATGTATTTTCAAAATCAGCAATGTTTGGAAAGTGCCTTTATGAATAATACAAGGTCATGATATATCCTGGTTTAAAATGTCATGCAGTCATTCACATGCTCATGTCCTCTAGCTCAGAGTTCATCCTTGTTGTCAGGGAGACAACCTCGTGTCTTGAAGTTTCGTTACTGCTTTTTCAACAAAACCCAAGCTGACTCCCAAAAACACACAAAAAGGAGTAGATATTTTTTTTTCACCATAATTTCTGTAGCTTTACAGTACGTTACATTCTCTGACATATGTTTTTTCTTTTCTGACATTACACTTTGATGCTGCATTGTGAGCATTTCACGATCATCTGCCCTTGACCTGCAGTGTAAGCCCTGTAAGGCATTGCTCAGGCAAACAATGCTAGCAAAGTATGAGCACATCTTGCCAGTGTAAACTGGTCATCATTCTACAGAAACATCTGACCAGAAACATCTGCATCTGCAGAAAAACTGGTGGTGATTTTCAACTAGCTCCTAGGTGAAAAGTATCATTCCTCTAAAAGGAGAACGCATCAGCCCAGCAGCTTGTTGCAGCTTGGAAGCTGAAGGTGTATATCCCCAAAACGGAAGCAACTGCATTGTTTTCTTCATCCGCTACCTTGTGTTGAAGTAGATGTGAAATACCTTCACCATATTTTCTCCCAGCTCTTACTGGAAACAAACGACTGAGGGGAAGTGAGATCTTTATAAACTGCCACGGCTGTTTCTACAGTGCTTCTGTGAGGTGTCCTTCGTATTTTCCTGTAGGAAATAAGGGTATTTTTCATCTTGCTGGTGCTGATTTTATGCCACTGTGGGCTTGCTTCTGCTTAGACTGTCCATATTCTTGATTTAATGGCACAGATTTGGTTTTGGCACTGTCAGCATCCAAAGCCTTGTTCAGTATATTGGGCACATCCTATGTCTATACGGAACTCAGATGACACATTAGTCCTGGCTTTTTGAACGTTGTCCATACTTCAGCCTTTTGTGAGTAACATCACAATTGATGTAATTAATGAAGAGAACTTGAAACGCCTTCTACAAGCCTGGGAGAGAAGAGATGACCCATGCTTGGTTTTGACATAGGCGTGCAATAGAAATACCATGATAGAAGGGATTCAGGGGGTTGAGGACAGAGACCTTTGCATGTTAGCACGAGAAATAAGCAAATTGTCCAGTGATGCTGATGGGAAGAGTGGGCTGTTGTCCACTAATAGAAACAAAGGAAAGGTATTCCAAGTTTATAAGATGCAGTGTGACAGTTGAGGAAGTTGTATTGTCATGTCCACAAGGATCTCTGGTATGCAATGAAAGGCCCTACCATTAGCAAAAACATTTGAGTGGTTGCCCGTATCTGTGTGTAAGTACTTGTATGTGCAGAGTGAAATCGCTGCGAGGCATTTTCAGAGTGGGGCAACTAATAACACAGTAGATCAGCAATGTTACAGAAGGCCTGCAAATTTCCAGTGCTTCTGTGTCTTCCATAAAGATCAGCGGGATCCTTATGGAGAAGAGAATAAAAGCCTGTTGAAGGTGGAGGGGCATACTGTTAAACCTCTTAGGATGTGACCCCTAGAGCATTTTTTGGAAAATATTTCTGCTTTTCCATTCTTGTCATTCATGATACTATGCCATTGCTTTGTTCATGCTTTTTCCATGTGGTGTTTCCTCTTGTGTTTTTGGGTTTTTGAACATAGCAGACCAAATTTAAAAGAAATTTAAAAGAGAGAGGATAAATACATTACAGTAAAAAAAAAAAAAAAGTCACATCATTTATGAATTGTGATATTCACTGTGATGTATCATCTAGACCACCAGAAATTCTGTGTTAGATATATATGTAAGCATACGTGTGTGTGTGTGTATCTGTATGTGTGCACATATATACATATATATACACATAAATATATGCACATTCATGCATAACAAAATGGTCATTTTAATGATCTTTTTACCTATACTAAGAACAAACCATATATAGAGAAGTGTGTTACAGTATGTTTACACGATACCCTTAACGTTCCTTCGGGCACTCTACTGAAGACCTTGCGAGTGATGATAGAAGTTGCCAGGGTGTTCAAGGCACAACGGCACAGATGGAACACAGCAAACACTTGCTCTGAGGGGTGATCTTACACAGGAAGCAACTGAAGGGGCAGGAGCTCGGGCATACAGTGTCCCCTTCTGTTAGGAAATGGGTGACATTTTACGTGAAGCCCGTGAAGGCTTACAGTGAAGGCTTACAATGAAGGCTTGCAGGACTGCTCCAGGATGGGCACAGAGGAGGACAGTCACCAGCTGCCTCTGAAGGGTTCTCTTGCAAACTTCAACAAAGTGCAAATCTGGGACTACAAAGGGCTGTAGTGACAGACTGTATGTAGTGCTGTTGAGCCCAGATGGACAAAGCCTCTGCTAGAGCTTTATAGAGGGGGTTAGGGAGGTGCCTCAGGCATGCCTTTCTGTATCAGAAAGCCAGGTTTCTGTTCCTTACCTCATACAGGCAGGGCTCCAACAGGGCCCTGGATAGGGAACATTTGTTTACCTCAAAAGAGTTAGTGTTAACAACGGCCCAGGCAGAGTTGGAAGAACAGGGTATTTGTACCTGCTCGTTTATGTAAGTTCCTACCTGTGCTTTCTATTTGTTTGTTTGTTCCACCTTTATGAAATACTTCCAGCATAGCAACATTTTGTTTACTGGAAAACTATGTACAGCTTCACTGGAGACAGAAAAGCCAGAGATGTAGTGAAGAAGTCTCTTGATAATACCTCTGTCTTCGGGGGAAGAGTGAAGATTGTCATTTTCTGTTGTAACTATTGCTTGTGGCACATAAGTAAGTGCTTTCCAGGTAATTCTGGGAAGTGCAATCTCAAAGGGACTTTGAGTTTCAACCATTCTTCTTTCCTGGGGAAGAAGTCACAAAGTCCTGTAGAGCTGACATTTTGACTCTTGTTTTTCAAATCCATGTTTAAAGCCAAACTTGAATTCTCCATACGGTGTTCTCTTCTTCAGTGCTTTACCCTTCAGCATTCTGTAAACCTCTGTACTTTTACATGTACACAGGAAGAGTGTTACAGATAAAGACAAAAAGCCCAGAAGCTGACTATTCTTGTTTTGACCAGCCACCTTGGCCTTGAAACTACTTTCCTGATTTCTTGTCTGTGTCCTTCTCCCACTCTCTCAACTTGGTACAGACTGCATAATGCTCTTTTGTATCCAGAAGTGTTCAGTCAACAATGGGATGAGTTGATTTCTCATGTGAACTCTATAGATAGAGTTTAAAATTGTGCTTGAAAGAAGCCCCGAAGTGGGGTGCTACCTTCATTTTCAAAAGGTACTCTTATTAGGGAGCTTTTCATCCCAAAGAGTGCAAGACACTTGAAGGTAGAGAGGCTGAAAGAGTGATGATACCTAGCAGTTGAGTCCAGTCTCACTTTGGGTGTTCTGGTAATTGCAGAAGATGTACACCTAGAAAAGAACAGCACTTGATTACCACATAGAACATTTCTAATATTTACTACTGATTTTTCCATCCTAGTAGACGATATATTACTTAAATGATACATGAGGAATAAAGTTTATGTAAGACCCACTCTAAGGTATGCTTAGAGGCAACAGAGAAGGAAGATAGGAGATTATTCAGGAAAAACAGGCAGGAAACAAGATTATCTGTGTTAAAGAGGTGGGGAGGAAGGGCCATATCCTGGTTCACCTATGTTGGAGTAGATCCTGGGCTTCCACACTGAGTGTGGCGGAATTGTTTTGGGCAGACATCATTATGGCAAAAACCAGAATCTGTCTTGCTGTACACCTATTTCATGGAAGTCATGAATATTGTTAAAAATGTCCCTGTTATCTTCAAGATAGCACACTGACATAAGGAAGGGATTTAAATCAAGACTGTACTCTTCAGGATTTTTTTTTCCCACTTTTTCTATTGGTGAGAGACTGTGTTCCCTTCTCCCTACCTCTCCCTGCATCCCCTTTGTACTCTCTACTTCTTTAGGTTGCCATAGCTATGATGATCACTTGACCTCCAACCAAGAAGGAGGAAAAGCCAAGAACATTGTGAACCTGGGAGCAATCCGCCAAGGCATGAAGCGCTTTCAGTTTCTCCTGAACTGCTGTGAACCAGGCACTATCCCTGATGCCTCCATTTTGGCAGCAGCCTTAGATCTTGTAAGTCCTTCATTGGTATATTTTTACCTGCTGAGCGACAGTATGTGTATATGTGGTGGTCTTTTGTCATTCGCTAATGCTGCTCATGCCCTTACAGAAAGCAGGTAAAGCATCACAGCAATGTCAACTGGTGGTGCTCTTATTAGGCAGAGTTTTAGCATCTGTGACTGGATTCAGTACAGAGACAAAATGCGTCTTTTTTTGTTACATGGCTCCCCATAACTAGATTATTACCAGTGCAAAGCTTTTATTGTCAGATTTCAAATTTTGCTGACAGCCACCCTTCTTCTGCTCTAGTGTCAGTAACAATCTACAGAATAAGGATTGAAGACTGGATAACTACCTTGGAGAGGCAGAGGAATTCCTCTTAGGAGTTCTGATAGAATTATAAATAAATAAGGCAACTTTGGACTATTAGTTACTAGAGCCAGTCAGTGGCAAAAACTTCAAATGTCAGGGTGTGCATGCTTTTAAATGCAGATATTGCTAATTTGCAGATCCAAATCATAGAAGTGACACAATTCACTCCTTCCTTCCTGACACTTGACTGTCTCTTCTACATCTCACTCCTTTTCCATGCAGCTGCTGTTTTTTTAAAGTCCCTTCCATTCCTAAAGCAGTGGCCTTCAGCCTGTGTTTTATGGACCAGTGGGGCTCTGCGAGGTGCTTTTGTGACAAGCACAAGAGTGTGACAAACACAGCTGTGAAAAGCCAGCCAACTATTAGTAGCTTCTCTGCTCAGTGTTCTTCTACTTCCTTTGGTGTTTAGAAGGCTGCAAACCAAAAAAGATTGAAAGCCACTGTTCTCAGTGCATCCACATTCTCTCGATCCTTTTGTCTTCCCACTCCCCACCTCTCACCTCTTTGTCCTGCCATTTGTGCTTTATTTTGCTCACTGCTGGAAATGCCAGACTCATGAACTCCCCCATTCCGCTAGTGCTATGCTGTGCGCTGTGTTGCCTTCTCTTCTCCATAGGTGTAGGGATGATACACTCTGTGCACCATTAAACATTCTTAAACTTGCATCCTAAGGCTGTAGGTTCAAGCAAGTCTGCATTAACATAGCCCCAAACTCGCTGTTGCTTTCAGTTCACATCTAGCTCTACTGTTCAGACTGGTCCCCATCCATATTCCAGTAGATGAGTGTTTTCTTCACTAGTTCCCACTCTTCTTGTTGGAGGTGGTTGTTTTTCCTCTAGCTCAAAGCTACGGAAGCAGGGGCTGATAGGGAAGCTTGTCTCATGCTCTCACAGTCGGAAGTGGTTCTTACCAGTCAGGCCTGGAGTGAGCTCAGAAGGTGCCTTGGGTAGATAGTCACTCCTGCCGGATGTGCTGCACAAAGGCAACTTCATTCTTTGAGGCTGCCAGGCTGCCACCCTCTTCTATTCTGCAAAGTCTGAACTGACACTAAACTAACACAGTTGGCAAGTACATCACTAAGATCCTTCTGGGGATGCACTACTCTGTCTTCTAAAATCTGACAATAAAATAGGCTTGCCAATTACGACCCTTTTGCCTTGTAAATGTCTTACTTGTTTTTTAATTTTCCAAACGCTTAAGCTACAGACCCACTTACTCTGTGCCGATGTAGGAAGGCAACTGAAAAGTACTGGTCAGAGTGAACTGTTTAAAGGTGTCTGTTCTGACTTCCAGAGCTGGCTTTTACAAAACAGGGTTTAACGCTGCCAAATGATTCAAGAAGGCATCATTCAGAAGGTATCAGAATTTCTAGGTCTGCAACTAAAGTTGAAAGAAGCCTTGTTGTAATTACAGACTTGGGAGACTCCCTGCAAGTACCTGTTCAGCTGGCATTTTGTCTACAAAGTATTGGAGATACATAGAAGTTCAGAAGTCATATGCACTGCAGATTTCAGAAGATGACAGTTTTGTCATCTTATCATATTGCCTAATGGGAGTTTTATGTCAGTATCAAACAGAAAATGTTCTGGGTGTTTTTAACTTCTGTTTTAGGCTTTTGAAGTAATAGTTTGAAACAGGTTTGATGCAAATTAAAAGCTGCTTAAGTAATTTTATCCAACCTAGTTGCTGTGGCAACCTTTAAAAACTGAATGGCAAACATCTCCATTTTCAGTTCTTCTATAAACTTTTTCAGCATGTTTTTCCATGCAGATTAAAAAAATTCCATTCTTATACCAACTTCAGAAACTTTGATCAGCCTGGACGTTTATACAGGTTTACTACAGCAATTTAAAGAACAGTGAAATAAAGGCTACATCCTTATGAAGGTAATGGTTTATTTATATAATAAACAGAGTGTTGCCTTAGGTTTAGAAACTATGCAGTTAGCATATTTTCCTAGAAGCACATCCGTTCTTGTATAAATTTTATAAAACTACAATCAATTTATGGCTTTGCAAACATTCACTGACCATTGATATGTTGCAACCATTTTATCCCTATGTCACCAGCTTAAATCCATACTTGGCAATAATAAAATCCATTTTCTTTCCCTTTTTAAGAAACTCTGAAGGTTGAATGGCAAGTAACATGATAACTCAGTCTGCGGCCAAGTTTCTGAAGAGGATTCCAATAAACCTTTGTCTAGCATTGGGTAAAGATATTACCTAAGGTACCCTCATTAGACTAGTGTAAATGATTCGAGTGGGGAAATAAAAGTTTTCCTTTGACCAGTTTAGCAATGCGTGACACCTATCACCATGACACTTCACCGGTAAGATGTGGGAGTTGATCTGTTCTAAAATACAAGTCTTTTATCCTTGTTGAAATGCCCTAATGGTGTTGCTTTATGGCAGGGTCATGTTTGAGAGGAACCTCTTATGTATCGGGATGGCAGAAGCTAAGTCAAAACTGCAGGAATATTTGCCAGTATCCCGGCTCCAGGTCAGCCAGGGTCTTAGGTAGCCTCTGTTGTTCCCATGTCCCTGCTCCCATAGCAGAAATATTTGTCCATAGCAGGATATATGACCTGGAAGCAAATTAGAGATTGCTCCAATGAAGTCCTCAGCCAGGGAACAGAAACAAAGAGCTGTGTCATGGATTGTACTTGACCATTTTTAGATATAATCAGAGAGATTTGAATGGATATTTTTGAGGCAATTATCTAAGAGATTGGTTAATAATTTACTCACGACATGTCTTCATATACCTACTAAGCTACTTTATGTGCCAAACTTATCTTGTGACTTAAGAAAATAGAGATATCCATTCAGCATCTTTTGACAGTATTTGAATTTATTTTATTTACTTTTAAAAGTAGATTGTTGCTGTTTCGTGGTTTTTTGTTTGTTCTTTTTTTTCTTGAAGAGACCTGAGGAAATTAATTTCTGCTTCAAGTGCCTTATGGAGTATAAGAAAGGGCATAGGAAAATTACCACTAGTTGATAAGTCTTATAAAATTCATTGTCCTTGAAAAAAAAAATGCTCTGCAGTCAAAAAACTCAGCTGTTCTTGAACAGTAATGTGATGCTGTAAAATTCCAAATCCATTCTATATTTGGTCCCTCCCACCCAGGTCATTGCTTTTGCTGTTATTAGTGCAAGTCAGGTTATGTGTTGACAAGTTCCAGTGGGACTACTTGAAATTTTGTTAAGAAAACGGTGGATTCTTATTCACCTCGATTTATACAATAAAAGAACAATTTTCAGAAGGCAAAGTGATATAGTAGGTCTAATGTTAAAAGTAAACTTGTGAACAGTTTCACAGGCACGGACGGGCTTGTGAGAGTATTGCTGCTGTGTTAAGTTTTGACAGTGACCATGGTAACTTGTGTTCTTTTCAGCTACACATCACCTGCCTGATTCATTTCTCTCCATTTGTGATGTGTTTCTCTGTGGTGTGAATCCATCCCTGTCCATTCTGTCACATCTTCATCTTTCTCTTGCTGCTGCTTCAGGTTTCTCTGAGCCTCAGGTAAGCAATCACAGGGAGCTTGTGTCCCGTGATGTTCAGAAAATCCTCCTCCATGCAGGAGGGCTTTTTGGTGATTCTAAATTTGGAACTCCTGCTCCTCCCCTTTATCCCCGCCCCTACATATTCTCCTTCAGTTATAGCAGTTGAGTGCTTCCATAATGTTTACAACACGTATCCCTACAGGATTCCTATAGGCTAAGAAATTGTGACTTTACCAATGGTGAACTAAAACAGGAGACTGAGACTGGGGTTCTATCTTTTCACATATGTCTCCACAGTTAAGGTTTTACTCTGTGAGAATAAAATAAAAATCCTCACCTATTCTACGTTCCAATTTGCATGTGAGCAACAAGTAATTTGTAATGATTTTTCCAGGTGCTAGGTACTAGTTTTGTTTCTGATTGTTAACGAGTGTCTGGCTTCGGATTTCTGCCTTCCTCATCAGAACGTTAGGGCAGCTTTAACATTCTTATTCAAGAGAATTGCTAAAAGATAACTTGTTTCTTCCAATATTTGAATAAAATATGAGCAAAAAACTGCAACAGGATGTTGTGTCAGAAAAGAAATTAAGATATATTTTCTCCTTAATATAGACAAAACATAATTTATTATTTTTTCCAAGTGTCCTAAAAGGCTTCACTTTTTTCAATCCTATTGGTAGTAACTTCTGGCTGTAAATTCAGCTGCAGTATGGAAGTTCTTAAATCAGTTCCCAAACTCTTGGAGCATTGATCCAAAGTTTCTTGCTATCAACTTTTGATTAAAACACTAGAGGCACCATTTAATAATGTTCCACAGACTGTCTTCCATGGTCTCGGGGCCAGGCCCATCTATTATTTATGGACCGCAGATAAGGAACCTCCCCTTTTAAGTAGGTTTTGATCTGTTTAAATTATCTGATTAAAGCTGTCAACATCTAAATGTGTGGAATATTTACATTTGTGCTCTGTAAAGTCCTCGTTAGGGAACCTGTCAAAGCCAGCTCGTAAATTGTGGACACTGTTGTATTCTTAGTTTTACAGCTTGCTGGCCACAGTGGTTTTGGCTTGTGAAAATAGCAGGAAGAGAGGGGGAAAATGAAATGGAAATGTGGGAAACTGTTTCTTTTACTCACTTTCTATGTCTGTAAAGATGTTACTTCTGCAGCATTGTAGACCGCTGGGAAGAAAGCTCCTTCCTGAGTCTAAGCCACCTTTTGGAAACAAATTACACTGTCCATTTTTGAACTTATTTGAGAGTTTCAGAAGCATTCTTTATTGGTCTAACACGGATCCTGCTGGGTGGTTTAATACAACCTAAGATACACTCAGTATCACTTCTCCCATTAAAGTGCCCCTCTGAGATGGAGGCAGGAGGATTTTCCTCTGCAAATTGATCAACCACTTCAAAACTCATCTGCCTGAAGTTTCACTACTAAATTGTTTGATGCTTGCTAAAGCCATTGATGTTAGGGCAGGAAGATTTTGTTGCCTTACGCCGGTAATAAATTTCACTCTAAATGTCTTCTTGTGCAAAACAGCACCCTTCCTAATTTCAGCAAGCTTCCATTCATGCTTTCGCCTCCAGGATGTGCAAACAGAATTTAAGATGACAAATGCTAGGATTGGTGTGGCCATGCTGCCATCTGTGGTTGCAAATTGGGCAGAAAACTGGACTCATTCCTCCGGTAACAGTCTCTGACGTATGCGTCTGCTTTTTGGCAGTTCTGTGTTTTCTGAAAGAAAGCATAACAGAGTGGTACGCATAACCAGGTTGGTTAGAAGTCTGTAGTGTGGCTCTTTCTGCTGCTCTGGTGGTTGGACTAAGCATAACTGTTTAGTGTTTACAAGCCTTGGTTTCATTAGCACAAGAAGCAAGACTTCTGGCAGAGATCCTGGTTTCAGACTTTGATGGAGAGATTGCTCAGTCTGTATGACTCTGTGGCAAGCTTGCAAAGCAATTGGTGAAAGTACAAAATCCTATAATGTTCAGAGAGTTTTTCCAATGTATTTGTATTCAAGGTGATTTTTTTGCAAACATTTCAGGAAGCTCCTGTAGTGGCGAGAGCAGCGCTGTTCCTCGAGTGTGCACGCTTTGTTCATCGCTGTAACCGTGGCAACTGGCCCGAGTGGATGAAGGGCCACCATGTGAACATTACTAAGAAAGGCCTATCCCGTGGACGTTCTCCTATCGTGGGCAACAAAAGGAACCAGAAGCTGCAGTGGAATGCAGCTAAACTTTTCTACCAGTGGGGAGATGTAAGTGTTTGTTTCTCTTCTGCTTTTGTTTAAAGACACCAAAATGTAAAGGTCATGGGATCCTATACAGAATTTCAGTTCCTGTGAGTTGGACATTCATACGCCTCCCTTCCAACTTGCGCTTCACAGCCTGCCTGGATCAGCTCTTCTCCTGATGAAAACGGCCTTTGTTAGGATGTAACGGTGTCCCCTTCCCTCCCCTCCCCCTACTACGTTCCCTCTGAGAATCCGTTTTGTCCACTCTCCTCTTTCTAGGACTTGTCATACGTGAATCATAGAATCATGGAATCATTCAGGTTGGAAAACACCTTTAAGATCATTGAGTCTAATGATTAACCCTGCTGTACCAAGTCCACCACTAAGCCATATCCCCAAGCACCGCATCTATAGGGCTTTTAAACACATCCAGGGATGGTGACTCAACCCTGGGTAGCCTGTTCCAGTGCCTGACAAACCTTTCAGTGAAAAAATGTTTCCTGATGTCCAATCTAAACCTTCCCTGGTGCAACTCGAGGCCATTCTCTTTTGCTCTATTACTAGTCACTTGTGAGAAGACAGCAGTGCCTACCTCTCTACCACACCCTTTCAGGAATGCCTAAGGAAGAGTAAGAGCATGACGGGTGATACTACTCGCTTTTTTTCTAGCTTCCAAATATTTTTAGCCCAGGGCTGCCTGAGCTAGATATGGTGTTGTACATTTATTTAAAAACTTCTCATTTATGTATTTAGTCTCTATTTGCACCCATACAAACTGTTAACACATCGCATTCTTTGGCAAGGAATTCTACAGGGATGCTATGTGTCATCTAAAGAACTGTCTCTATTTTGAGCTCGGCTCCTTCAAGTTTTATTCAATCATAATCTCTTACCATACGTGAACTGGGCGATTGCCTTTTCCGGCCCTGTCAGTGCCACTTGCAATTTCTTTGAAAACCCACCAGGGTACACCTGTGGAAGGTCTGAAGCTTATTGCAAGTCATTGCACACAACTCAGAATAGTGGGAGAAGTTCCTTTGACCCCTGTGGTCCCTGTCACATAAGTCCATCTGGGAGTGAACTTTGTGCTTCTCACCTCTTTACATAAAACCAGAGGTTTTACAGTAAGCATCATAAAAAAAAATAAAAAAATAAAAAATCAGTTTTACATAGAGATTTGTAAGCNAAAAAAGAAAGAAAGATTAAAAAAAGACATAAAATCTAAGGCTCAGGGTAGTCCATGTATTCTGCAGTCTTGGGATACTTACATAAGCCATGCCAAAAACCCTTTGCTGTATTACCCTAGGTTAAATCGACGCATGCTTCTCAGTCGAGCACATTGTAAGGAACCTTTAGCTAGTAGTGACCACATCAATACATTCCCACCACAAAAGATAGCCCAGAAGGAGAACCTAGCTTGTGTCCAAATACCTAAGCTAATAAGCTTTGTCCCTTGGCAGCTCTCCTCCTTCTCTTTCTGAAGCTAACTCAGGGAATGCTACATGGGCACCCTACTCTCTGTTATGTCGCAAACACAGGTGACTATCTTAATAACAGCACAAATACCAAAGTTCCTTGGAAAAGCAGATAGTGTGAAAGTATTTGCCTCTATATTCCCCGAAGTCACCACCTTAGCCTAATTCATTGAGAGCTCCTTCCAAGTGGACAACGTAGGGCTACATAGTCCTTGCATTTTTGCATGCATTGCTGACAGACAGGATTCTGTTTGTGGATTCTATGCTTCTAGCCATTCTTTTTTTTCAGAATCTGGCAAATATGAAAGCTAGCAAGTCAGTAAGTATTAGAAGCCAGTTAGATGCCCTCACAGCTGCCATTTTTAGAAACTGAAGTCACCTGAGCTGAAAAACGTCAAGGAGGATTTTCTTTTTGAATTGTTAAAGTACACCTCATGGTGCAAGGTCACAAGAAAGAAGCCAGGGAAATCTGATCCAGGCAACTTAGCATAGTTCTCTTCTGCTTAACTTTAACGGCATCATAAGGCTTACTTAGTATTCTCCATCCTGGGAATAGCATGTGTTTGCTAGCTGCTTAGGTACATCCCAGAAGGGAAAAACCTTTATTGAGGCAGGAGAAGATTTGGACAGTAGACTACAGTACAATTTTCTTCACTTTTTACTGCAAGGTGTCCTGGCACTCATTAATATTTCTGTTTCTTGTAACTGGAGGCGAGGACAGTATAGCTGTCCTGCAGAGCATCACTGGCCCCCAAACAGACTCATGCTTCAGGACTGGTCTGCACCTAGCATTGCTGAGGTGTGGTTCCTTTATATACTTCATGTTGAATACTGGGCAAGGTTGGTCCTCTGGCACTGCTTTTCCTCCCAGAAGCTGTTTCCGATGAAGCTGGCTGCAAGCATAAGAAGCAGCCACCAGCCAAACCTGTAGGGCCAGGACCCAGCAAGGTGTGCTCCTCAGTCAGGTGTTTTTGTTGCCTCTGTCCAGATTCCAACCAGATACGCAGAACCATGAAGAG
Source organism: Baryphthengus martii (assembly GCA_013396935.1). Classification (NCBI taxonomy): domain Eukaryota; kingdom Metazoa; phylum Chordata; class Aves; order Coraciiformes; family Momotidae; genus Baryphthengus; species Baryphthengus martii. The sequence continues at coordinate 5,279 of VWZK01017431.1, read as the reverse complement.
AAACAACTTTCTGTTGCCGTAGTACAGGCCCCTGCTGTAGAACATGCTGCCATTTCTGTGTGTTAACCTGCCCATTGCACCATGGGCAGTATCAGCGTGAAGGGCAGAAAGACTGTGCACTCGCATAGCCCCTAAGCAGCTCCAGTATGAAAAAGATGGGCTACCTCGCATGGCCCGTCTCTGTCTCCATGCTACCAGATCCTTATCAACATTACAGCACACCATCCTTGTGCTTGGGGGCCGCAGAGCTGCTGCTCTGGAAGGAAGATTCTTGGATCAAAGGAATATATTAGCCTCTGAATGCACTGAAGCCTTGTTCTGTTTTGGTCTTTTTTTTCTTGCAGTAAAATTTGGCTGGAAATTTGTGCTGATTATGGATCCTTGCTTATCGGTCTTTGATCGTTAATTGTGATATACAGTGCAACTGTCAAAGTTTAGTGAGTCCAAGAATGAATGTAAAACCTTCTTCTCCCCATCCAATTCCTTTAATTTAGCCTCCTTTAAAATAGCCATGAGAGGATACCAGAGGAAACTCTTTGCACATGAGGTGGGATTTTGACTGCCCATGACAGTGACAAGCCTATTGAATCAAGCAATCTCACTTATTATGCAAACCACAACAATACCATCTCATTCTCTTCATGTAACAGCATCTACCCTCTTCATTGCTGCTGGATTTCACAGGAACTGCTTAGTAGCAAGGCAGAACAGAATGACTGTTTATGTATTTCTGCATCACTTCAGTGGAGACAGGAAAGATATATAACGCTGGCATGACCAGCAGGTCTGACTTGCAGAAGATTCAGAAATCCTCTTTAACATCTTTCTCTGAAACTATCCCCGAACCAAAAAGGCCAAATGGCAAGTGCTGATGAAAACTCTGTAATTAAGCACATTTCCTTCCTTGCATAGTGATGATATCACAGTGTAAAGTTTTACATACTTGTCTATGTTCTCTTCACCTACCTGCAGCAAAGAAAATCAAGAAAATCCTTAAGGGCTCTGAAGAGTACTATCAGGAAAGCATTCTTCTTGCTAACATACCCCTATCTATAGCTTCGCACGCAGCACCATGAGGGCGATATGATAGATCACCCTCATGCTGATCACATGCTGATAATGATTCTGGCAAGCAGGCACAAATAATCCATGCCTTCCTGGAGGATGTAACAGTGTTGAATGGAAATGTGTCTGTCTGTGTTCTTGACAGGGATCTGCTCTACACCATTATCCATGTGCCTTCCCAGCTTTTATAAGCATACTGTCAGCTCAATTTTGGATCTCCACAAGGCAGAGCCCTTGACCACTGGTGAGCTGGGCTGAAATTCTCACCTCCTTGTGCTTTCTTATTCTTCCTGTCTGCAGGCAATCGGTGTCCGCCTCAACGAGCTGTGCCATGCTGAGAGCGAGAGCCCTGCCAACCTACTGGGCCTCATTTATGATGAGGAGACCAAGAGGCGCTTGAGAAAGGAGGATGAGGAAGAAGACTTTTTAGATGACAGTAAGGAGACTCCCTTTACTACAAGAACCCCCGCTTGTAAGAATCTCTGCTTTAGGAGCACTTAATTTTTCTTCTCTTTTCATCCTCTTGCCACCCAGCCGTATTTCCCAGTCCCTCACCTTCACCTCAGCTTCCTCCTCTGTTCTTTCCATGCCTGGATGTACAACATGGCAGATGGGTAGCAGCACTTTGAAGGAAAAGGAGGGGGGAAACAGGCAGTGAGTTGCAATTCTTGTGTACTGCAATTCTAAGCAGGGTAATAATTTATTTCTTGAGTTTTGCTGTCACCCGAGTGCTTCAGGCTCCCATTCTCTCAAGTTACTTCTGCCAAAATATTCGTGTAAGATCAGCTGCTTTTCTGTTTCTTAACACTGAAGAGTCAACTCCTCACCTAATGTGAATTGGCATAGCTTTACCAAAGGCTTTTAAATCTCGACTTGAGTATATTTGCCTGATTCTCAGGCAGAAATGTAGAGCAGCGGTATAAAAAGTATCACTAAAAAGCTGTATAGCAGCAAGAGGACTAGAATACACACATTTGCTCCTGTGTGTGCATAAGGGTGGGAGGGGGGGAGTGACGTATCACTGGTTCTGACAGTCTATGGAGGCATGCAAATTATAACAAACCCTCTGAATCAAAATAAAGTAAGTCCATGTGCACACTGTTGTAAGTGTAGGTGAAGGTGGTAAGAAACATGATGTTCCCTCCAAATCCCATTTGTATATATGTGTGTGCTGTAATGTACTGGTTCCTGTGTACATGTACCGTTGTTTGCCATTGGATGTAGTGTGCTAGCACTGTTTATGTATCTTCTGGTCTCTTTTTCTCTCGTTCTGGGTTTGTTCCTATCACTGCATAAAAGCCAGCTCTGAAGTAGAGAGGAATAGGTGGGAGCAGTGAAAAGGCGTGAATAGCTTTAAGCTAGACTTTCACATGTGCCACTGTAATGTGTCAGTGCTAGCATCTGTGAGTGGCTCTTCTGGATATTTTATTGGCCTTTTAGGAGATATATCCAAAGCAAGAGAAAATTTTCCCTTTCTTGCACCATGACTGAACAACAACCTTCCCCTAACCCCTCAACAGGGGGCAATGGGAACAAGTTCCTGCCCGGCGTGGCAGGTGTGTTGCCCCAGTTACTCCCGCAGCCTCCCAGTTGTTCTTGCAGAACGGGTGTGCACCCTGTGAGTGCAGCCAGTCAATGAGGAAGATGAATCGTCTGGCTTGGAACTGTTCCCAAGATTAAGGAAGCCCAAGCTCAGCATCCAAACATCTTCTACCAAAAAGAAAGAGAAGAGTCATTGTTATAGGAGACTTTCTTCTGAAAGGAACGCAGACCTGACGCACTTCTGAGGGAAGTGTGCTGCCTCCCCGGGGTCTGAGTTAAGGATGTGGTAAGGAAGCTTCCTACCCTGGTATGGCCCATAGATTATTATCCATTATTAGTTTTCCAGATAGGTAGCAATGATCTTGAAATAAGAAAACTGAGGACTGTCAAGAAAGACTTCAGAACCTTGGGTCACCTGGTCAAGGGAGTGGGAGTGCAGGTAGTGTTCTCTTCTGTCCTCCTAGTTGCAGGGACCAACCCGGAAAGATTGAGAAGGACCCACCAGATTAATTCTTGGCTTCGAATCTGGTGCCGCCAGCGGGACTTTGGGTTTTTTTGACCATGGGTCACTTCACATGATGCCAGGCCTGCTGACAGTAGATGGGGTACGTCTGTCTCAAAGTGGGAGAAGGATTTTATTGCTGGAGTTGGCCAGCCTTACTGACAGAGCTTTAAATTATATTTGAACGGGGAAAAGGGAAAAATCAGACTCACTGGAGAAAAGCCTTGGACATTTGTGGGACAGTATCCCAGCTCCACTGCCATCTCAGAGAAGGTAGAGGATAGTGGACCATGTGATACCCACAATAGTAACAGATGCTCCTCTACTAAGTCTCTGAAGTGTCTGTATACCAACGCAAGAAGCACGGGGAATAAACAAGATGAACTGGAAATCTGGGTCCGGTCGCAGAGCTATGATCTCATCACAATTACAGAGACATGGTGGGACAGCTCACATGACTGGAATGTGGTAATGGATGACTATGTACTTTTTAGGAAGCATGGACTGACAAGGCGAGGTGGTGGAGTTGCTCTCTATGTGAGTAAGCAACTAGAATGTATTGAGCTTAACCCAGGGGAAGACAATGATAATGTTGAAAGCTTATGGGTAAGAGTTAAGGGACATGCAACCGTGGGTAATACTGTTGTGGGTGTCTACTACAGACCACCAAACCCAGAAGAAGCTGTCGCCAAGGCCTTCTACAGACAGCTGGAAGTAGCCTCAAGATCATGTGCCCTGGTTCTCATGGGTGACTTCAATCGCCCTGGTATCAATTGGAAAGATCACACAGCCAGGCATAACCTGTCCAAAAGGTTCCTGCTGTGCATTGATGACCACTTTCTGCTGCAGGTGGTTGAAGAACCCACGAGGAGAGGTGCGGTGCTGGACCTTGTATTAACAAACAAAGAAGGTCTGGTCGCAGATGTTGAGGTTGGGGACAGTCATGGCTGTAGTGACCACGACATGTTAGAGTTTAGTATTTTGGGGGAAAGAAGCAGGGTAATAAGTAAAATTTCTACCCTGGACTTTAAGAGGACTAACTTTGTCCTCCTCAAAGATCTGCTTAGAAATATCCTGTGGGTTAGGGCTCTAGAAGGTAGGGGGGCCCAAGAGAGATGGTCAATATTCAGACACTACCTCCTTCAGGCTCAAGATAAGTGTATTCCCTTGAAAAAAATCAAGTAGAGAAGGCAGGAGNCAATATTCAGACACTACCTCCTTCAGGCTCAAGATAAGTGTATTCCCTTGAAAAAAATCAAGTAGAGAAGGCAGGAGACCTACATGGATAAGCAAGGAGCTCCTGGAAAAACTCAAAAGGAAGAGTACAACTTACAATATGTGGAAAAAGGGTCTGGTTAATTGGGAGGATTACAGAAATGTCACCAGAGTATGTAGAGAATCAACAAGAAAGGCCAAGGGTCTCTTGGAACTCAGTCTAGCTAGGGAAGTGAAAGAAAACAAGAGCTTTTTCAAATACATCAATAAGAAAAGGAAGAGTAGGGAAAAAGTGGGTCCACTGCTAAATGAGGTGGGTGATATGGTGACAGAGAATGCAGAGGTGGCAGAGCTGCTGAATGCCTTCTTTGCTTCAGTCTTTACTCCTAAGACCAGCCCTCAGGAATCCCAGTCAGGATTCCAGTTTTACCCTCTGATAAGGAGGAAGACACTCCACTGGTCAGTGAGGACCAGGTTAGAGACTGTTTGGATAAACTGAAAATGCACAAATCCATAGGCCCTGATGGGGTGCATCCACATGTTCTCAAAGAGCTGGCTGATGCTGTTGCTGAGTCGCCCTCCATCATTTCTGAAAAATCATGGAGAATGGGAGAGGTGCCAGATGAGTGGAAGAAAGCCGATGTCACTCCAGTCTTCAAAAAGGGCAAGAATGAAGACCCAGGGAACTACATGCTGACCAGCCTCACCTCCATTCCTGGAAAGGTGATGGAGCAGCTCATTCTGGAGGCCATCTCTAACCACATGAAAGAAAAGAAGGTTATCAGGAATAGTCAACATGGATTTACTAAAGGGAAATCTTGCTTGACTAATGTGATATCTTTCTACGAAAGCATGACCATAGGGGTAGACAAAGGGATACCAGTGGACGTAATATACCTCGACTTCAGCAAGGCTTTTGATACTGCCTCCCATAACATCCTTGTAGAAAAACTCA